>CAWUFW010003788.1:1200000-1719327 GCA_963921515.1 Calotriton arnoldi
GTAACTGCAGTTATCCAGTATTGGTATCTTTCATAGATTCACATGCTTGAATCTTCCCCCACCATCGAAGTTGGAGTCCCACGGTACCATAATAAAGCAGTATGTATCACTATCATAGGCTACAATGGCAATGAAAAGGTCAGTTTAATAGCCTGTCCTTGTCCTTTTTTAAAAAAAGGGCTAAACTTAAACTATAACCAATCAGGCAACAGCACCCTCTAGAACACTCCCAACAGAGACTGAGTCCCTCAGATTTTAAAGCACAAGAGGGAATAAATAATCCCAAGTTATAAGGGGAGCCTCTTCGGGGAGGAGGGTAGATCGCATGTATATCTTTAAAATATACCAATACTGGATAACTGCAATTACAGGTAAGTAACTTAATTTCTTATCCAGTATTGGAGATTCACATGCCTGAATCAGAATATGTTGCAGGAAATTTAAGTACTCTTCGAGGATGGCGGGTAAAAGTAATATACTGTTGTAGCAGTTCAAATAGAGTTAAAGCATATATATACACTGAAAAAACCACAGGTTTCAGGGACGTTATAGTTGGACATTTCACTCGTACAAAAACAGAGAAATTTGGCCGTTATAGTTAGTTGAGCTAACTATAACTCGCGCCCCCGCAATGCATTGCTGATGATGTCACATATTACATCACTCATGACATGGTCAGTGACATCACTGATGACATCTCAAATGAGATCACTGATGACATCATCCAGTGACTGAGTGTTTCTGAAAAGTTTAAGAATGTTATCTATATATACGCCAAAGTGTATTGAAGAATGAGTGGGTGTATGAGTGTCTGTATGGATGATTTTGTGGGTGCGTGACTGACTGTATAAGTGAGTGATTGAACGTGTCTTAGTGAATGCATGGGTGAGTGACTAATCTGTGTGAATGTCTGTATCAGTCTGTCAGTTGGTGTGTAAGTGGCTGCATAGGTTGGTGAGTAGCTACAGGAGTGTCTATATGGGTTAATGATTGGTTGTCTGAGTACCTGTATGGGTACCAGAGTGTCTGTGTGGGTGGGTGGGGGGGGGGTGTCGGTGATTGTATAAGAGAGTAAGTATGTGTTAGTATCTGTATGAATAAGTGAGGTGGTGTGTATGTATAACTGTATAATGAGTAAATGGCAGTGTGATTGATTCTTTGGGTGACTGACTAGGTGTGTGAGTAACTATGGGTGAGTGGCGGTGTGTGAGTATCTGTATAGGTGTACGAGTGCATATATCAGTGGCTGTATTGATCAGTGACTGCATTGATCAGTGACTGCGTGTATGAGTGACTGTACGGGTGAGTGGATGTTTGTGTAGTCCTATGAATCAGTGAGTGGGTATGTACTAACTGGTATTGGTGTGTCTATGGTTTCGAGAATGTTGGTCTGTATTTTTGAGTAGGTGTCTAAAAGGTTATATTAGGGTGTGAGGAGGTGCATCAGATATTAAGTGGATGGTGTCATCAGTGATGTCATCAGTGATGTCACTGACCATGTCATGAGTGATGTAATATGTGACGTCATCAGCAGTGCATTGCGAGAGAGCGAGTTATAGTTAGCTCAACTAACTATAATGGCCAAATTTCTTTGGTTTTGTACGAGTGAAATGTCCAACTAACTATAACGTCCCTGAAACATGTGTTTTTTCAGTGAATTTCTAATGTTTATTAAATGATAATTTCTAACTATAACGTCCCTGAAACCTATGGTTTTTTCAGTGAATTTCTAAGGTTTTTTAAATGCTAATTTCTAACTACAACGTAGTAGTCGCGTTTGCAGAGTGGTGCAGAAAGCGGCCTGGGCCTCCGACCAGCGCTCAGGAATTCCGCTGCTTAGGACTTACAGGAGGTACCAGGAGGGCTACTTGGCCCCAAAAGTCTCTCAGGATTAAAGTGGACTTTATCCCCCAACCAGTACTGTGCCAGGAGGCGCGTTTGCAGAGCTGTGGAGAAAGGTGAGCGTGGCCTCCGAAGACCTCTTAGCAATCCCACTGTGTGGGACTTACTGGAGGTAACAGGAGGGGTAGTTGGCCCCCAAAGACAACCTTGGGGGCCAACTACCCCTCCTATTACCTCCAGTAAGTCCCACACAGCAGGATTGGTAAGTCCTCATAGCAGGCCCCTTTGCCCACCACACTGCAAATGCGCTCCCTGGCGCGCTGTTGGATGGAGATTAAAGTCCCCTTCACTGCTGGGGGTGCTTAGGGGCCAACTAGCCTACCAGATAACTCCAGTATGCCCCAGATAGTGGGATTGCTGAGAGGTGGAAACAGGCCACGCCCCCTTTCTCCACCACTCTGCAAACGCGCCTCCTGGCGCGCTCTTGGTTGGGGGATGAAGTCCCCTTGCCTCCTGAGGGTCCCTTGGGGCCAACTAGCCCTCCTGTTATCTCTAGTAAGCCCCACACAGGGATTGCTGAGAGTGGTCGGAGGCCATGCCCCCTTTGTACACCACTCTGAAAACACGCCTCCTGGCGCACTGCTGCTTGGGGGATGAAGTCCACTTTAGTCCTAAGGTCCTCAGGGCACAAGAGGACCTTATCGCCCCACCAGCAGTGCGCCAAGAGGCACGTTTGCAGAGTGGTGTAAAAAGGGGCGTGGCCTCGGACCACCTCTCAGCAATCCCACTGTGTGGGGCTTACTGGAGGTACCTGGTGGGCTAGTCCGCCCCTAAGGCCCCTTAAGATTCAAGGGGACTTAATTCCCCAACCCAGGAGGCGCGTTTGCAGAGTGGTGCAGGGAGGTGGCAGGGCCTCCGGCAAGATGCCGGCTTCTCCTTTTTTTTTTTTTTAGAAGGGTGGCCGTGTGGCCCCCCTTCTCTGAATATATTTTGGGCCCCGTGGCATGGCCACTTGTTTTAAAAAAAAATACTACAATTAAAGGAGGGGGGGGGGGCCGCGTGGCAACGCCATCGCTGGTGTTGAGAGTGCTCTATACTGGAGATGCTTTCCACCTAAACTTGTGAACTACCCAGAGTTCTCTGCTTCTTCTTTTGTATAATTTATGCGTCACTCTATGCCTGAAAGGGTATTCTTATATATATATATATATATATATATATATATATATATATATATATATATATTAATAACCATAGCCATAGAAATTGCAAGCATTTATATCTATAGTGTTTAGATAAAGAAAAAATTCCAAAACAGGCGTTTTATTTGTGTGTGTGTGTATATATATATATATATAGCTTGCAAATCCTGAGCCAAATTCCTTTTCCTTGCGGACGGAAAATCAGGTACGGACCACAACAGCGTTTAGTGGATAAAGTGCTTTATTGAAATAGAGATTTCCACTGCATGACGCGTTTCGACCACATTATGGGATCACATATATATATATATACACACTAAAGCCACCTGCGTATATAATAATAATACACCTCATGAAAGTATAAACACTTTTAAGTATGAAAGAACTAGAATGCTTTACACAATGACATTATATAAATGTGAACATAACCATAAATAAACATGTCCATAAATACCTGCGAACTAGAGGCTCACCTTAAAAGAACAGATGCCAAAACCCACTTGTCCTACAGTTGCATTATTGCAGAGTGATGGTTATCCAGTACTGGGGTTTCTTTCATAGATTCACATGCCTGAATCATTCCCCTTCGTCGAGATGGGGGCCCCACTGTAACATAATCAAGCAGTATTTAAATAATGCCATAGGTTATAATGGCCCTGAGCCATGCTTTACAGAGCCTATCTATGTCTTTTTTTAAAAAGGACTAAATGTTGAATGCAGGCAATCAGCTGCTAGCACCCTCTGGAACCTTCCCTGGAGAGGCTCTTTCCCTCAGATTTTCACTGCATGTCATGTGTGAAGGGAGTCCCCCTGAGTTCTACTCAGTTTCTTTCTGGATTTTTCCTGAAGGTTGATCTTTCAACATGTCATATAAGAAAGGCCTCTTCCACCCATGTAAGACCTGTGGCAGGAAGAGAGTCCATGTGGATGATCCACATTAAGACTGTATTTACTGCCTCCATCCCTCTCATGAGGTAAGACAATGCAAGATCTGTTGGACCTTTTCTTCTAAAACTCTCAGGCATAGAGAGGGTAGGCTGCTTTTGTGGCTCCAGTCCATCAAGCAACAGAAGTCTTCTGAAGAAGTCAGTGATAGCTCATCCAGACCGCACAAAAGATCCAGGTTGCAGGATGATACCCCTGGTGAGGGCAGGAAACATCTCAAACTCTCCCAGTAGAGCAAAGGCCATAGAAAAGAGAAACATCATAAAGTCTCCTCAGAGCCTACAACATCCGTCCCCACCTCTCCTGTGGGAAAGAGAAGGAGCATCCTAGAGCCTCATCTACAGATTCTGCAAAAAAAAGACAAAAAATCCTCGTCGACAATGACAACTCGTGGACTGTCGACGACAAGTACCACAGTTGGCTCCGTCGACGGTAGAAACAATGACGACGATGACCATTTCTGGACCCATACCGTCGACGAGAGTATCATCGTCGATGTCTATTCCGTCGACGTCCTCGCCAACGAAGACTTCATCGATAAAGATGAGCATCCCGATGGCGACCCTGTCGTTGACAAGCCAACCGATGAAATCCTCGTCGATGACATCGTCGACGGTAACACCAGCACCGTCGATGACAAATATTCCCTCTTCAGGGTTATTGGTACCTTCAACGCCACCGTCGATGACAGTCGGTGTTACCAGGGTAAAGAAGACCTTTCTCCACCCGGATGTTTCATCCTTACGCAAAGATCTCACCGTTGCCTCCCTCGCACTTATTAGACTTCCAACAGTCAGAAGATGAGGATGAAGATGGAATATATGGGGTGGCACATAGCCTGTCCGAGTTGCATGTGAAATGCCAGGACGATTAGGAGGACGAGCTACAACAGCAATATTACCAGCCATATCTGGTTCCTCCGCGCCATTTTTAACCTTATGGCTATCCTCCTGAACCTCGTCCTAGGGAAATGGCACATTTACCAGCGTCTTTAATCCACAATCTTCAAGCCATGTTGGCAGACTATAGGCAGAGATTTCCTCCCCAGGATGTCCATAGTGAGCCACCGCCACATTAACCACATCTCCCAGCAACACCAGCCTTATCCCGACAAGCAACACCTACGGTACTGCGCCCTCCAACGCAGGCACCTAATGAGGAAAACCCATCTTCTTCAGAGGACAAGAGAGAAGAAGGAGAGATTCCAGAACCACATCCACCGGCGAATCCCTGGGATGACTATATCATCCCTACACCCTCTCCTCCGGCACATCATCCAGCGAACTCACTTCCAGAAGACATTGGGGGTTCCACAACTTGATGGAGAGAGCGTCCAACAGGTTTCATCTCCCCCTGGCCGTTCAGCATACAGATTGCTTTCTGTATGATTTCAAGGAGGAAGCCAAGAAATCTATTTGTACGATCCCTATAATAGATTATATCTGGCAGGAGGGAGTAATGATAATGAAAACACCGGCCACAATAACACCAGTGCTCCCTCGAGTAGACAAGAAGTACAGGGCCCCTGAAGATGCACCTTCTTGCCTGACGGGTCACACTAAGCCGGATTCCGTCATTTCGCAGGCGGCGCAGAGGAGATCGAAAAATCCGTCTACCCCAATCTCGCCTCCTTCGGACAAGGAGGGATGCAAATTGGACATCATGGGTAAGCGTTTTTCAACCATGGCTGCTGTTACCTTTGAGCAGCCAACGCTTTGGCTGTTACGACCAACAGATGTGGTTGGATATGGCAGCCTTATTTGACCTAATTTCTGAAGACAGGAAACGAGGCGAGGAAGATCCTTGTAGAGGGTGAAAGAGCAGCCTCGGAGACCATTGACTTTGCTATGGATATAGCTAACACAGATTTCCGACAACTGGCTAACGCAGCAGTGTTGAGACGCCAGGGGTGGTTGAAAGCCACCACTTTCAGGCCGGAAGTTCAAACAAAAATCTTGGACATGGCGTTTGATGGAGATTCTTTATTCAGCAAGCATATTGATGAGGCACTGCTGTCCATAAAAATGGAACTGACACAGCAAAGTTGTTAACCACCCTCCAATATAGAAAAATGACCTTCAGGGGAGCGAAAGGACACGGGTTTCCTGCATACAGAGGAGGTTTTCAGAAGCAACAGCAAAACCAGGCCCATCAGGCTCAATACAGGCAGACTTATCAACCCTCCACCTACCAACAATCTGCGACAGCTGGTTTCTCCCGTCAAGGCGCCCACAAGAGAACACCGTCTCAAGGGCGGGACAATGGAAGGAAGCAATGAGCAATGCCGGGTACCAGCTCCACCCCTCCATCCTTCCAGTGGGTGCGAAGATTTGCAATTTTTACCGTCAATGGGAGAGCATAACATCAGACCAATGGGTGTTGCATTTGGTCATATTCTGGAGTTCACAAGCAAACCTCCACCTACTCCACCCAAGGGAGCCCCCCCCCTCGTCTTCACTCAATGAACAAGGAAGTAAAGACCATGCCCTCAAAAGGTGCAATGAGGAAGTTCCACCTCTGCAAAGGGGTCAGGGTTTCTACTCCCGTTTATTCTTAATAATGAAGAAATCAGGGGAGTGGAGACCAATACAGGATCTCAGGAGCCTCAACAAGTACCTGATAAAACAAACGTTCAGGATGGTAACTTTAGCCGAGATCCTGTGTCGCCTCAACAAAGGAGACTTTATGACCTCACTCGATCTAGAAGACGCATACTTCCACATCCCCATCCATCGGAAACACCGAACATTCCTCAGGTTTACGGTAGCTGGTACCCACTACCAATTCAAGGTTCTTCCTTTCGACCTCAAGTCCGCACCTAGAATATTTACAAAATGCCTCGCACCAGTGGCCATGGCCCTAGGTTCCCAAGGTCACCAAGTATTCCCCTACTTGGACGATTGGCTACTGAAGGCACCAACAGCAGATCAAGCGGCCAGAACCACAGATGCTTCTCTCCAGCTATTTAACAGACTAGGGCTGACAGTGAACATCAAAAAGTCTTCTTTTCTTCCCAGTCAAATAGCACCATTTCTGGGAGCCAGGTTGGACTTGATCCAATGCAGCTTGCTATGACTATTTCAAGAAGAAAGTCCATTTCAGTAAGAGGGTACAAGTCGCTCCTAGGGATGTGTTCATCAGCAATCGACCTAGTACCTTTAGCCAGGCTCAAAATGAAACCTCTGCAAGAAGAGCTTCAGAAACAGTGGCTACAAACATCGGGATCCTTCAAAGCCACCATTCTTATAACCCTGACAATGAAAGCGGCAATGCGATGGTAGTATCACAGTCCACATCTTTCCAAGGGCCTCACTTTCTTACAAGAAATACCAGACCCAATACTGACAACTGATGCCTGCATTGAAGGCTGGGGAGGTCATTTACAGGATCTCCAAATCCAGGGCAAATGGTCAGTGGCGGCTCTTCCATAGGGGCGTTTGGGCGTCGCCCCACTGCTTTGTCACAGTGCGAGAATCAGAAACATAAAATGGTAAAAACTGCCATTTTATGTTTCTCCTCTCGCACTGCGAGAAAGCAGAAGTGCCTGGTTGGGGGCGGGAGAGTGGGCGGTCATGCTCGAGGGCAGGGGGGAGTGGCTTACCCACTGTTGTGGGTACTGACTGTTTGGTCGGCCCCTGGAGCCGACCAAACAGTCAGCATCCACAACAGGGGGTAAGCCACTCCCCCCCGCCCTCAAGCACGACCGCCCACTCTCCCTTTTTCTGTATGCAGGATAAAATGGCGCGGCTGGGGCGCGCTCCCCTGCGCCTCACCAATCAAAACGCTGCCATTGCAGCGTTGTGATTGCCGGAGGGAAGGGAGGGAGGGAGGCTGCCTTTCCTGATGACGAGCCGAGGAGCTGCAGGAATTGGTGCAGGACGGCGGGAGTCGTCGGACCCATGATCCAGAAGCTGGGTAAGTTTTATTTATTTTTATTTAATTAGAACCCTCCCGCCTACCCCCAGGCCCCTGCAACAACCCCATTTCCACCCCCCCGCCCGCCCATAATGCTGGCCGCGACTGTTCACTGCCCCAGCATGCGTGTCAGTAGCTCCCTGTCCTAGTGCGCGAGCCAGTATCTATCTCTCTTTCCTGCTGCTTGTTTCACTGCCCCCTGCCCCAGCCTCCCCGTCCCAGTGCGCGAGCCAGTGTCTTCCCCTCCAAGTATGCAAGAGTGCTTCCTTTCGACTCTGCCCGCACGGACACAGGTGCTGTGGATTCGACCATCTTAAGGGAAAGTGCGCACACACAGAATTCCCCTCACAGTGCCAAGATGCCACGCGAACGGAAATCCACCATGGCACGTGCTGTACACAAGGCAGGTATCACAACACTGCCTGAAGAAAGCCTCGAGGTCATTACTGAATAGTACAGCATGGCCACTGCCTGAATAGTGCAGCAGGGCCATTAAATGAATAGTGCAACAGGGTCATCCACTGAACAGTGCAGCAGGACCATGAAATGAATAGTGCTGCAGGCCATTACATGAATAGTGCAGCTGGGGATTTAACTCCATAGCCTAGCAGGGCATTAACTGAACAGTGCAGCAGGGGCATTAACTGAATAGCGCACCAGGGACATTTCCTCTTTACAGCACAGGGCCCTGCGGGTGGGGTGACTGAGCTAAGTCTCCACTGGGTGGGCTTCTCGAGTGTGTATTGGGTCGTTATTGTTCTCTGATCGAGGGAAGCCGAGGTGTTCGATAGTGCGCTGATGGCATTCGGTGCGGTGGGCACCTGGGGGCGAGGGCCTGTGGGGGGTGACTGTTTCCAGCCGAGGAGAATAGAGGACTCGCGAGCCCCCGTCTGACTAGAACTGAGCAACTCCCACACAATTATCGTTGCGCAGGGGTTCCTTGGTATAGTGTGTGTACGTGAGTGTGATTTCTAAGCCTGAACACAGAGTTGCTTGAGCTAATGGAGGACGAATAGATCCTGGAGTCTCGTTCAAAAACCTTGTTTAGGACCATTTCCTCTAGTACCTCAGTTCGCGTACAGGAGCATTTCACCACCTTGTAGAATTGAAATCCCAGACCGCAGCTGTCCATTGAGACGAAACAGCACTATATTAAACTTGGCTGTTTCATTATTCTGCATTTTGGAAGACTCGGCAATCCATGCAGCATTTTACCAGCATCGCCCTGCAGAAAAACGCGTCAGCTTCGTGACGTTTATATAATGCTTAATGCATATTCCAGAAAACTGTGCACATGTAATATTCTGTCAAAATACGTTTGAAAAGTTGGTTGTTACGTCCCGTCCTTAAAGTATTGTGGTCACGGAGGAGCTGTGACATTTTGGGTCAGTTTTAGTTTTATGCAGGTGCTCCTTCAGTTCCCAATTAAAACGATGCCTGCCTTCCGATTGTGCAAATTAACAAACAGCATTAAGAATTGAGTGGGTTTGAAGTAAATAGAAAACGATGGGTAGCGACATCTTTAAGGAAGTGCACATGGAATGCATAAGGGAAAAATGATAGTTCATGCACAGAAACTCAAAGTGCAATCACACCGAAGTGTATGCAAGCAAAGGCACCACATAGAAATATGAAGCATCCCGGTTTTATTTGGAAACGAGTCTATGTGTATGGGAAATGTTGGCTGTTTGCTAGAAATGTGGCCACACCTTAGCTTTGTTTTTTTTAAGGATGCTGATCCAAGCTCTCTATGGAAAACAATATATATCTGTAAATATACACACAGCCATCATTGTCTTAGTTGTATGCAATCTGTAACACAATGTGCATTTAGTAGTTTGTGGGAGTGAAGGTTACCTCTGTGTTTTTAAATTGTTAATTATATGATGCGCTTTAAGCAGATTACCATATTTTGGAATCACCTCATCAGCATCAACTGTCACAATGCCAATGTGAAAAAGTGCTAAGGCAGTGCCAGTTGAGGACACGGGAAGCGTGCTGCCAGATCTTTATCAGCATGCTGATGCTGTCAGAGTAATGGGAGGTCCTAGTCTTCTTGTGAATGAATGCCTCACTCTGCTGCGGTGGTGCTGTCTGTGAGTGATCATCTTGTTGTCTTTGCTTTCGCGGGGCTGATTTATTAAAGGTTTTTGCCTGTGTCAACTTGTTAAATGCCCACCATGCATTCTGGATCACATTTGTGTTTTCCTGTTTTTGTGACACCGACTGTCCCCACACCCAAGGTTGAATATGGTCAAGTCCTAACACAAACGACAAACCCTCTCACCGTTTAACTGGTCGAGTTTGAATATTCTTTCGAAAGTGGAAAATACGTCTTTACTGTACATTGCTATTGGATTAACTCTTTGTGGATTTATGTGGATTTAAACTTACATTATGGATTCACCAAAGGTTGGTGAACTGTTGTGAGGGTAAACTGTTTCTGCTACTGAAAACACACTCCTTTTTCTACTGCTGCACAGTGAGTGGCTTACACTCAGTGGAATTTAGACCTGTGACTATAGCTTTCATAAGAGGGGTAATCGAGATATTCCACTGAGCCTTAGGATGAGTATCATCCTTTGTTCCAGGGGTGCACGTGGCTCGTTCAATCTTCCCGCCTTTTCTTCTCCGGGTCGCCTGTGTTTGGAATCCCAGACACTCCTATGTAAACAGCTGCACACATTTACATCAGCATACGCAAAGATTGTCCTCTATAACTCATAAAAAATTGGCAATTTCTTAAATGATAAATAATTCAATCGTATTGCTTTATTAACCTTCATGCTTCCTCAAATTTGCTTGAAAATGCACCATTTGTCCACTTTTTTTCAAACTTTTCTCAGGGGAGAACCCCCCGAACACTCCGTAGGTTATTCGGGCTTGCTCGCTACGCTTGCTCGCCACAGTTCAGTAGGACAATAATTTACGCCTCACCACTTTCAAATGTCACCAGCCACCACTGCAAATGGTCCAATTCTCGAAAACAATGTCATATCAACAGCCTGGAGCTGAAGGCTATATTCCTCTCTTTACAGGCCTTTCTACTGAGAATAGCAGGCGCCTCAGTGCTGGTCCGTACGGACAATACGACCAGTATGTTCTACATAAACAAACGGGGAGGAACCAAATCTCTCACGCTTTCTCAGAAAGCGCAAGAAGTATGGAGCTTAGCAACACAGCATGGGATTTCTCTCAAGGCTGAGCATGTTCCAGGCCTTCACACCACGCTAGAAGATGCTCTTAGCAGAGCTGCAGACAATTGCCACGAATGGGAACTCAACCTATTCCAGCTGGACGGAGTATTCGCACTATGGGGAAAGCCAGCGCTGGACCTGTTTGCAACAGACCTCAACACCAACCTATGCCAGCAGGTTCCCCTCCCGGGGTCTCAGGGCAATGCCCTCTCGATTCGATGGTCAGGGATATATGCCTACGCCTTTCCCCCATCCCATTGATTCCCAGAGTATTGACGAAAATGAAGCTGGAGAGAAGTCGCCTAATTCTCATTGTGCCCAGGTGGCGCCAGGCAACATTGGTTCCGGGAACAACTTCTTCTTTCAGAAGTCAGACCCATACGTCTACAGATGTCCCCCTCTCTTCTAACCAGGGATTACGGACAGGTGCGCCATCCGAATCCGGAGTCTCTACACCTGCATGCCTGGCTCCTAAGTTCCTGGAATTTAGGAGCATGAACATTCCACAGGAATGTAGAGACATCCTCTCGAAATCTAGAGAGGAAAGTACCAATAAAACTTACAAGATGAAATGGAAAAGGTTCTGTTTTTGGTGCCAACGAAATGGTCTGCATCCATTTGAAGTATCCCCACAGCAGATTTTACCATATCTCCTTTCCTTGGCAAAATCTGGTTTAGCTTTTGCCTCAGTTAAGGTGCATCTGGCGTTTACATCTCTCGCTGTAGAAGAGCTTCCAGCTCCACTTCTCTTTGTGCCTCAAGCCTGATCAAACAATTTATGAAGAGACTGTTCCGTACTTTTCCTCCAGTGCGGGCACCTCAGCCGGATTGGAACCTCAACATTGTCCTTGCACAACTCATGAGAAGACCATTCAAACCCATTCATAAAGCTGAATTGAAATTCCTAACATGGAAAGTCGCTCTTCTGCTGGCCCTTACCTCAGCCAGAAGGGTAAGCAAAATCCAAGCATTCACCATTAGGAAACCTTTTTTAATATTTAAAGAAGATGCTGTGATTCTAAGGACTATTCCTACATTTATTCCTAAAGTGCCGACACAATTCCACCTCAATGAGCCGATTATACTCTGATCTTTTTTTCCGCAACCATCATGATCTTTTTTTCCGCAACCATCAACGCCTGCAGAGCAAACACTGCAAAAGCTGGATGGCAAACGCTGCCTTAAGTTCTACCTTCAGAGATCGAAGGAACTGATCAATTGTTAGTTGCATATGGCCAAGGCAGAGAAGAGACTGCAATAACAAAGGCCACTATCGCAAGATGGATATCGGCTGCGATACAGTTCTGTCATATCAAAGCTAACAAACCTTTGGAAAAGACAGCAAAAACTCACTCCACCAGAGCCGTTGCCTCATCAGCTGCCCTCTTTGAGGGAGTGACTTTGGAAAAAATCTGTTGTGCTGCAACCAGGAGGACCACTCCCACCTTCATGCAGCACTACTGCTTGAAGCCCGCACAAGATGCGGCAGTGGGCCAGGGGGTGCTTTGCCGTCTCTTCCATTAAGGTAAGCCTCGTTCTAATATTTAGAAAGAGTCTTTTGTTTTCATGGTGATTTCATATGCTTACATGTTCTTTATGATGTGAAACATTACTAGGTAAAGTGTATTACAAGTTATGCTGTCTTTTTTCCCTTGCCTCTTGCTATTGTTTAAGTTTTTTCTTATCATTATGTTCTGTGCATTTCTTTTCTTCCGACCCACTTTATCAAAAAAAAAAAGGAGTACGTACAGGTATAGCCTTTAAAGTGCTTCTGGTATTACCTCAAACTTTTAGAGTTCACTAAGTTTTTAAAAGCCAACCACCATCATCAACAGACAAGATATTATTGGAGGTGACTGCTTGCTACTCTGATTCAGGCATGTGAATATATTAAATATACCCCAATACTGGAGAAGAAAATGAGTTACTTACTTGTAACTACGGTTATCCAGTATTGGTATCTTTCATAGATTCACATGCCTGAATCATTCCCCGTCGTCGAGATGGGAGTCCCACGGTAACATAATCAAGCAGTATTTAAATAATGCCATAGACTATAATGGCCCTGAGCCATGCTTTACATAGCCTATGTCTTTTTTTAAAAAGGACTAAATGTCAATCTGAAGTAGGATCATATACTCAGTAATTTTAATAAATATTCAAAAACAACACACAAAGCCATTACGGCTTGGAAAGAAAACAGGAAAAACTGAACAAATTGATATAAACAAAAACTCGAACATTTACATTGTGGTTATATAAGTATTGAATTAGCACCACATTTTTCAGTATCCATGCTATTCATATCTTGAATAAATCACATTTAGAATAGTCATGGTACCTTTTGGTTGATGACGTTTTGATCCCTCATTAGAATATGGGGACCATCATCGGGACTTAAAATACATACCTGAGAGAAGAAAATGCCTGTCAAGAAGGTAGAACAAGCATTGAAAATGCAATAGGTCTCGCCTTTGATTAAGTTAAAGCCATTTGCTTTGCTAATGGTATTGTATAGCAAAGCAAATGGCTTTAACTTAATGAAAGGCGAGACCTATTGCATTTTTAATGCTTGTTTTTTTATCCCTTTCAGCAAAGGGGGTGTCAGGTGGGCGGACACTTTCTCCTAGCTCCACGGGATGACTTACATGCTGCGCTGTCAGTATACAAACAATTGAATATAATGGGAAACCCGTTCATCAGTATACAAACAAGGCAGCCCTGATTTACAAGAGACAGCAAAGCAAAGGTGGCCACTCCCTAAGCACGGCACGTCTCCTATAGATCAGGGACGTGCCCACAAGGAGCGCCGTTCCCGCCCAGCCACAAAAGGGATTAAAAAACAAGCTCGCTGAAACACAAATACTTGTAGAAAAGAGTCTATATAAAAAAACAACGCACAGGGTTTCGGAATCAGCTATGGGTGTTATTTACATTTGCAATGTAAATTACGTCGTTCCTTTCTCAACACCCTTCAAACAATGGCGTTTGTACCATATTTGTAAATTGGAATGGGACAAAGGCGGGTGAAATTCAATGCACGGTCCTTTTCCTAGCTTGTAATCATACCGAGTGATTTTTCAGGCAAATGCCTGAAAGCGCACATGGGATGTTATAATTAGATTTCACCAAGTGCGTTAAAAGCCTGCTCAGTAGGGATGCAGGAGAGTCTGGCCTCTGCCCTTCCCATTCAGCACAGGCCATGAACAAATGCCAGTCCCTGCAGCCAGGACAGTGGGTGTAGGAAAGTAGAGCATCTTCAGTGATGCAAAAGGTGAGTTCATTGGATAGGAGATATCACCAATAATATCATTTGTGTTGTCATCTGTGACATCATGTATGAGGTCATTAACCATACATTTGGGGAGCTATGGTTACAAAGTTCACCTTTATGGGTGAATTTCTGTCATCTGTAGGTTTTGGATCATAATAATAACAACTTCCCTCAACTGATGTTTCTTAGCAGAACTTTGATGATTTATATAATAGGCGCTATTTTCCTATCTTGGAAAAGCACAGGCAGCTCCATTAAACAAAGCAATAGAAGGGGTGTTATAAAAAGGTCTAAAACCTGAAGAGAGACAAAAAAACACATGACATCATATGATAACAATTGGATTGACTAATTAGATGTCTTCTTGGAGACTGCTAGGAAACGATAGCCTCAGTTACTCTACACAAAATAGATGTCTCACACACAGTAAATTGAGGGGAAAGGTTGCATCTGCACTAAAAATATTGTTTCTTGCAGATTGCAAATTAACCAACATTGAGTGAAACTGCCTCCCCCTTTCCTCTCTGTGTAGTCACTCATCTTAGTAGACCACCATGACAATATATATATGTAATTGGTACACAGACCTGGAAAGCGCTATGAGACCATAGAGACGGTAGTAATGTCCTATACAAATGCACATGCCCGGTATGGTGTAGTAGGATCTTAAATGCTGCTGAGGGATTTGATGGCGTAATAACCCACAACGACAACAGCCAAGTGGTTCGCACGTGCAACCACCTCCCATAAGTGGCATCAGTGCCAAGTTCTCATGTGTACTTCACCTCGTTGAACAGAGACACCAGGCCTTGCTGCAGGAGGTAGGATCGGAGCCCTTCCTCCTGTGTACTCAAAACAGGTTACTACAAAGATAGATAGATTTGCTCCTGGTTGTTTTTAAACCAGAGAATGACAGCCTTCATTTATTCAAGTGAGAAATAATGTCTCTGTCCCACACAGTGTAATCGATACATTTTAATGATTGGTGCGTCATTCCGTATAGCTACTAAGGGGTTTCAAGCCATTAGTGGTAGCTTAGGCACCTATTGGATGTTTCACTGGCAGTATTGGAACATGCAACTCCCTAATTATACTTGAAAATCCAAATTTACAGAATCTAGAATGTAAAATGCTGGTAACAAAGGTCGGAATGGATGAAGGTTTACCTGCATTGGGGTGTTTATGGCAGCAATATCTAGTAATGTAAACCTAAGCATCCTTGACAGCGGGACGTCTCAATAAGGACCCGAAGAAGGTCGACCACATCTCCCAACAGCGAAAGACCTACAAAGGTCCCGCTCTACGCTCATAATGCTTTCAAGAGCAGATGCATCACCTACAAGGCATTCCAGAACAATACACCGGCAACCCTGCCCAATAATCCAATCACTGCAGACCAAATGATGCAAAAAGGAAAGGAAAAAAATATATATATTTCTGAAGAAGGGCATTTGTCCATCTTCACACCCAGGGTCTGGAACAGCATGCACACTAATATCCCGAATGCCCCAGCCCACCTGCAAGTCACAAAGATGAACACTTCATTTTTGGGGAGCATTCCCTACTGACAGGTATCAAGTTTTCAGACCTGGGTTTTCATTTCACAGATCCTTTTTTTATCAGCAAAAGACTGCAAGTCCCAGAATCCACTGGCTTGGCAAATAAGAATCCTAGATTAGAATCGGGAATGTCTGCTTAGTGGAGTGAGCAGTCAGCCCCGTTTATTCCAGTAAAGAAACTGCGACAGGGCAGGTACGTGTTTGTTTTGTTTTTAAATTAAGGGGTTGTTTGCAATGTCTGGGCCTAAGGTCATATACCGTGTATTTGAACACTGAAGATGTTAGTGGAGAGCTCAATTTCGAGGCATGGCGGAAAAGGGAACTTCCTCTGAAACCTACTTTTAAAAAAAACACCGCAAAAGAAACTCGCACAACAGGTGAAAGCGTCATCGCCTCCTCCCAGTTCTGAGAAAGGTGGAGGGAGGGTGTCCAGTTACCCCACCATTGCTTTCCTCGAGTATAGTAGCAGTGGTTTGAAATGATATTAGTGCACAATTACGAATGCAATGGGCTTCAGTTCCCATTCTAACAAGATTGTCAAAGGAACTTTATCGGATTTCATCGTGCCACGAAGAGGCTTCCTTCCACAAAGAAAACTTCCAACTTTTGTCATTATATTAATGTTCTTGCACAAAATATTTCTTTGTCAAGATAATGCGATGGGCGTATACCTTTTTTGCACGACAAGAGGTGCCAATGGGACTGGGTCTTCGTAGTGAACAAACTCAGTGACTAAGTATTTCGGCGTCAAGTTGGGAGGCCCACAAATAAAACAGAAAAGTGGAGAAACAAACGCACGTCCCGAGCGTGACCCCTGAATATAACTCGGAGTGCATATGGGCTCAACTGCATGCGGGATAAAGCGAAAATACAGCTTACGCTGGTTTTTTCCACTTACCCATGCTTATGTGCGCACAGTGCTTCAGCGAACGCCATTTGTGAGAAACCCCGAGAGCCGGCTGTGAGTCAGGACACCTGGTGAAAGTGGATTCTGGTACGTGGGGGCTTGCACATAGCTTTCAAAGAAGCTTCATACCAAAGAAAGGCGGGTTAAAAAAGCCGGGCTACAAACCCCCCCCAAAAAACGCCCGAGGAGTGACAGTCCCCTGCCCTGAGAAGGGTCCAGCATAGGACCCCAAACTCGTGTGTAGGAACGGAAGGTAAGCTGTCCGGAGGCATGCAGTGTGTGGTGAGCACAGAGGTCTGTACTGAGGGGGAAGTCCGCCGCGCGCGCTGCCTGAGCAGGACCCCAGCATCCCGGGCTGCTTGCGCGCTCACCGGAGAGTCGTAGGAGTAGGCGCACTCGGAGCGGTAGACGCGGTCTCCGGTCTTGGGCACGCGGATGGTGGGCATGTAGGGCACCAACAGCTCCCCCAGGTCCGCGGCCATTTTCGCGTGCCCGTGTGTCGCGGGACCTGCAGAGACAACTGGCCTGGGAATTTGCTGCGGCCTGGGGTGAGCGGGAGTCGTACGGCGGGCCCCTGGGGGGAGAAGACCGTGTGAGAGGTGCCAGGAGCCCTGGGGAGAGTGGCCGAAGCACGAGCGCTGCCCCCGGCTGAACTGAGCTTACCTCCTTGGGGCTTCCATGGGAAGACCTGAAGCCCGTCAGCTAACTTTGGCCGCCCGACTTGCCTGCCGTGGGGGTGCCTGTAATTGCCGTCCTGGGAGGAGCTGGTGTGGTCGAGTGGACAAGAGGACAGATGGGTGTGGGAGAGGGTAGGGGGGCTCCAGGAGAGGGTCATAGAATAAGTGTGAACGCTGTATGATACATAGGACAAACAAGCATCGATTTCTTGTCTTTATGGGGCCATGTGATTCTAATTAGAAACACATGGCCCCATAAAGATAAGAAAGTGCTTTGCGACAGCAGCAAAGCAGGCGACCCAGTCCGGCTCGGAGGCCAAAGGGCGTCAACCAAAAACCCTCATTTCCAATGGCAGGCCACCGTTTAGCATAAACGGTGACGCCAGCCAATGGAAATGAGGGGCGGGGCTTAAAGCCCTTTACTGAAACTCCTCGTTCACAATAAATCTCGCCGAGGTGAGCAGCGCTTTGCGCTGCAACGCCATGCGAGACCTAAAAAAAGGGGAGAGATAAAGGAAGAGAAAAATAGGAGAAAAAGAAGGGAAAGGAGGGGAAAACCAAAAATGAGTCACAAATAGAGAAATTGACGCGACCACCTTTTCATACCGTGCACGTACCTGAGGGGAACGTGCAAGCACTTGCTGTAAGGGTGAGATAGCTACTAATTGCACCCGTGAGTAGCACTCAATTGTGGATCTAGGCGTGATCTGGCCGTGGTTTTAATAAACACAACTCCATACTGCCTATATGAAATAATCATGAGCTAGCCTAGCCGTGGTTTAAATAAACTGAATTCACACTGCTGTTGTGACAATTCAGACGCTGACCTGTGTGGAAGAGGCCAGTTGAGCAATTACTGGTGGAGGACAGTTGCCGCACCCGCTATTGTCATATAATCCCGCAATCTGTGAGAAACTAATGGAAACCGGTGAGACAACCGAGTAAGGGCTCTAGGGACACCAAAATCAGACACTCCAGAGCACCCTTACGAGCTTGAATTTATAGAGACACAACGAGCTGAATAGAACCTGGTCGGTCGGTCAGCTTGGGTGCAGCTGCTGAGAAAAGAGGAAAGGGGGAGGGGAATTAATGTGTGCTTCTAATGAGGATATTACGAGAACCCAGTAAGCAGGACACTGTTGCTGTACCTGGTAGATTGGTGGTTTGTGTCGGATGTGTCCAGTGGTGTAGGGCACTGCGACCCGTGAAACGAAATGGCTCAATATCGGAAGGCTCCAGGTTGGTGAGCGGCAGTGTTGCGCTGCTCCAGGCAGCGCGGTGAAGACGGGCGGTACAGGAGCAGCAATGATGTGCGGCTCGCATAGGGAACCGGACGAGTGCGAGTTCCAATAAATGGAGACCCGGAAGAAGGCGTGGCCCTAATGTGATTTAGGGTAGGAATGGCCCTGAATGTGAGAAAGTGGTGGCCATCTTGGACAGAAGGTTTAGAAACCGCTGGAGCAAGGAAAAGGATAATATGTAAGGAAAGAAAATTAGAAGAAAAAGGCGATAAAAGCCACAAATTGTAATACAAATGTCAGTGCAAACAGACAAAATATCATCAACACATGTCAATATGAGAGATACAGCTTTTCGTTATTCCGGCGTGTGTCATATTCAAGTTTACAGATACCCAGTTTGGCAGATGTAGAAAGAGTCAAAATGAGAAGTATAAGACGGTATTAAAGGCCCAACCAGGCTAACTCAAAGGAACCATTAGTGTACCACAGAAAGTATAATGTCTCCTCGGAGGATTATAGGAAATTAGTCCAATCCTCTGACCTGTTTAACCCATTCTGAAGGCTGTTGGTACGTAGAATCCATTTCAGCTCTTCTTTGTTTAGAAGCGAGTTGATATCAGCACCTCTGGGTGGGGGTTTAATCACCGTAATGACATGCCACCGCAAGTCATCCTCTGTGTGTCCTTTTAGTTGAAAGTGATCCACCAATGGAGCGCCATTCACTTTACAACGAATACGACTTCTGTGTTGGCAAATGCATATGCGTATCTTTTGCGTTGTTTGTCCGATGTAGCTCAATTGACAAGGGCATACGATGGCATATATTACATTCATAGTGTTACAATTTTAAAATTGATTCAACACAATGTTAACATGATTGTAAGTGAAGTTTTTAGTATCACAAGTAAATGGACAAACGCTGCAGTTGCCGCATTTAAAATGCCCCACTTGCGGCGGTAGGCCCCAGATTTCAGGTAAAGTTTGTGATGGTTTCATTGAGGGAAGGCTTGCTCTTATTACATGATCCTTGATACTCCTTGTTTTTACGAAATGCGAGCAGTGGTTTTTCAATTTGCAATTCGCCTGCATTTACAACTGGCCAATGCTTGAGTATGCATTTTTTGACTTGATTGGCTACTGAGGAGAAGGTGGTAACGCAGACCATCTTACTGTTTATGGCTTCTTTTTTTGATTTTGGAGTCAATAATTCCTCTCGTGGACAGTACCATGCTCTCTTCATAGATTGTTAAACCAGTTTTTAGGGTAACCTCTACTCTGTAGTTTAGTACACAAAACTTTAGCTTCTGTAAAACAGTTGTTTTTATGAGAAGAGTTTCTCCTAATACGGAGAAGTTGGGAGAATGGTAAAGAATCTCGTAAGGCCCAAGGGTGATGACTTGCGTATGAAAGGAGAGTATTCCTTTCCATGGGTTTGCAGAATAATCATGTGAAAAGACCATCAGGGGAAGATCGAACCATTAGGTCAAGGAAAGGGATTTCCGTCCTACTGTGTGATAGCGAGAATTTAAGACCACTGCAATGTGAATGTTAGTAGACATCTGCATTGATCCTGACCTAGCGAGAAATGGAAGATAAAGGAGAATCTACTCCTGTAGTGTGTTCAACGGGTGAAGGGTACACTGTTGATGTTATAAAGAGAATTGCTTCCATTAATTTGGATGTCTTGGCCATGACTTCCGCTCTTGCCTTGTAAAGGTGATTTCTGTAGTTCCGAGCAAAGTGTATGACTCTAGACTGATGGAATTAAGTAACTATGGACAGACATAGAGAAAGCGAGAGAGAGAAAGACTGGTCTGGGTGTAGAACTAGGCTTTGGCTGAAGGAGTAGCTCAGAGAACTAAAGTTGCTGCCCACGTGGGAGCATGGAGGATGCAGCGAGAGTGAGCTGTTTGCCCTTTGGTGGGAATGTTCAGGATGAACGTAAAGGATATGTGTGAATCCCGGATGATATCATCAGAAAGTAGTCCCGTGCGACCTTGGGAGTGCAGTCCATAGAACTGGTATTTATTGTTCTCCTCTGTTAGAAGAGATCCTGTGATGGTTTTATATCTAAAGGTGAAAGTATTGTGTAAAGTTATGCTGGATTCAGTTTCCACTCTTGGCAGATGCTGTAAGATCTGCTGAGGGCTTCTGCTGAAGTATTGCTTATGTCGGATACATGTCTGTGTGTGAGAGATATTCCGCGGATTGTCTGCTGATTCCACAGCTGTTGACATTTTGAGAAAGTGTACTTGATGGCGTACATTGTTGTTGGTTAATAGAATGCAAGCTGGTGATATTGCCTGTTCCTACTTGTATGGAACAGTATGGCAATGTGGGAAGGAAAAAAAACTGTGCTGGGCGAGGAAAAGTATGTTAAATCCCAAGTTGTTGATGTGTATAGATTTCTGCATTGCAAACTATCTACAATTAATTTGTGAGTTTTGAAGATGGTCGCCCTTGTGAGACCACCTGTAGCATTATCATCATATATTTTTAATTTTTTTTATTACTTAAAGTTTTTATTAAACAAATAAAGCAAGAAAATACAGAGCGTGTTAGTACATACTGAATGCAATTGCTATGTCTAATACATAATCACGCATATCCAAAGACTGCAATATCGATAATACAGAGCTAAAAGGGAAAACGAAGGGAATAAAGGGAAAAAATTAAAGGGAAAAACAAAAACAGAAAGGGTTCGACGACCCCAACATAAAAGAGAAACCAGTACAGCATTATAAACACATGTGATGACAGGCAGAAAATTACGTCAAACACCACTTTGTCAACTGGGTGGACATCAAAAGGGGAGTACCAAAAATTGAAAGCAGAAGTGGTAATGTCTCGAAAAGCCACACCCCAAGGCCACGGATTTCAGCGTAACCTCCCGCCCCTTTAAACGACACACACAATATAGTGTAATATACCCCTAAGGCTCAATTGCATTAACATCTGAAGGGACCTGAGACCGAACCCAATCCTGGAAGGGACCCCAAATATCACGGGGTCTGGATGCCGCTGGCATCAACTTCCAGAACGTACTAAGCTGTTCCGGACAGTGTGTAACATCGGCAATCCAAGATCTTGTTTTCGGAACCCCTGCTCTCACCAGGACATGGCTACCCTTCTCTTCACCAGCAAAAGCAACATTGCAAGCAGGCGTGAGATTCAGCAGGGATATCTTTCATTAATCCCAGGATACCCAGAAGTGGTGACGGCTCCAGTCGAAGTTCTAGTATCTCGTTCACTGAAGCAAAAATCTGAACCCAGTATTGCGCTATCTTAGGACAATGCCATGCCGTGTGTAAAAAGGGGGCTTGTGGTAAATTGCATCTCCAACATCTAGCATCTTCGTGAAGACCCATGCGTAGGAGCTGCGCGGGCGTTCTGTAGTATCGATGCAAGAATTTAAAGTGAATCAAACGGAGCTTGTAATTCGGGGAGAGCATCTCTAGCTGACCACAGCAAAACATCCATTGTTCTTCAGTCAGGGGCGTGAGTAATTCCTCGTTCCAACCCTCAACCGACTTGTGTATGGCAATAGGGAAAGCAACTTGCATAGCGTTGTGTAATCGTGTAATTAATTTGTTCTGGGAAGTGTTCGTTAGTGCATTCTCTACTGCGGTTAATGTAGGCGGAGGGCCAGGGAAAGAGCTATGTATCTTACGGCAGGTGGCTCTAATCCTGTAATATAAGAGCAGATCGGAAAAATAGGAGGCGCCCGCTCCTGCCTTATCCGGGGGGGGAGACAAAATTATCCCCAGGGTATAGATCGGCAAAAGTCCTCCAGCCCAGCTTTTCAGCTCTCAAAACCTCGCCACGATCCGCCAATGCCGGTATCTGGGGATTGTATGCTAGAGAGGCAGAGGGAGCAAATAACAGGTTGTGTCTAGCCCTCGTGCGCAAACTATCCCAGGCCCATCTAAGCGTTTCGGTAGTGTCTATTTCATTTATAGGTCTTTTAAATTTGGAGAAGACTGCAACATTTAATGGTACAGGCGCGGATCTGTCCAATTCGACAGCTATATGTGGTTGAAATGGGGTGGGAAATACCCAATAATGCAGGAATTGAGCTTGCGCACAATAGGCATACCGGGCGATGTCTGGTGCTCCCAGCCCACCTTGACCCGAGGGCAGAGTAAGAAGTTCCCAAGAGATACGTGCCTGCCTCCCGGCCCATACTAGTTTTATCATCAAGGATCAAAGTTTTTGTAGGAATGATTGAGTGAGGATTATGGGAAGGTTGACAAAGAGATATAAAAATTTGGGCAGCACGATCATCTTGGCTATAGCAATTCTACCTGCTAATGAGAGGGGTAAGCGTGCCCAAGTATCAATTTTACCCTCTAACACCTCACTGCATGTCCGAAGTTCATCTCCCACAGCTCCTGCATATCACGACTCAACCAGACCCCCAAATATTTAACCGGGTCGTCAGCCCATTTGAGTGGATAGTCCAGTGGGAATGGGGATGTGCCTTCTGTTAAAGGAAAAATTGTGGCTTTTGACCAATTTATTTAAATTCCAGAGAGTCCGCCAAATATGGTCATTCAGGGGTGTGGAATTTAATATAATATCTACTTGTCCATGGGGTAGGTTGCTTCATAAATCTACTTGTCCTGTAACAAAATCCACTTGTCCCTTTTGTGCCATGTAATGCGGTGACAAATTATGGCAGCACTCTCATTATATAAGAGCTCTGAAATAGCCTTTCTGATTATGCCAGGGCTCCTTCCATAGTAGGGTTGAATACTAGGAATTCCCTTATGTTTCCACGTTTCCACAGATCTACATACTGGGGCTGAAGGTAATGGTAAGCAACAGTTCCAGGGTTGGAATGCCCTTTTGAGTCTGTGCAAACCTACTAACTTGCAAGTTGTAAGGGTTTTCACCAACTCTTCTCTAAATCTTTTCCCATACTGAGAAAGGTTGGATATTTACTCCTGACAATGGCAGACATAAAACTTCTTCCTGGGTTGGGAAAAAAGTGGTTAGAGGGGAAGTAAACTTGCAAACACTCATATTTTCGCATGAGCAAATCTACACCTGCATATTTGCTCATGCTAAAATGCAGTTCACAAATATTTTCTAGGAGTACTATTTCTTGGCCTACTTCTGTAAAGTCTTGGGAATTCATGAAAGTCGTATATCTGCATTAATCCAAGGACATGGGCGCACTTTATTTAATAATTGGGCCCCTAATTTGGTCTGGCGTTAACCATGACCTTTTGTGTTTATTAAAATATTGTCTCTCTCTCTGTCTATCAGCTAGCTTCACTGTGAGTGACAGCATTCTGTTCTTTCACAAGGAGCATATCAACACACACAGTTGTTTTGTTCAGTGCCAGGAACTACTGTGCAATGTGTGCTTTTTGAGACCAAAACAATTTTTGCTTTTGCCAGTGTTTGTTATAATTGTGAGGGCCCGGCAGCTCCCACACCAATAAGGTTTTACAAAACCATGCCAGTGACGCATTGACAAAACCAAAAGGCTGATCAACAATTTCAGACCTACTGACTTTACCAATGCTTATTTATTTTTATGTTTCCCATAATAGACTGGTTACACTGATTTTCCATTATGAATATTTTTGGGAAATACTAGCGTACATCAACACATTTTACTAAATGATGCTGCAAAGAATTGGTACCTAAATATTTTCAGTAGTTAAGCGAAATGTTTTTGCATTTTTGTTTTTGTGAACATTTTTATTTTGAAAGCAAAGAATCATCAATCTTGCTTTCAAGCTTCTGCAAATATTAGCATGTAATCAGAGAGCATTCTGGGAGCAGTATGCATAGCCTCATATTGCTAAAAATTGAAAATGTGTGTACACATTTTTATACTCTAACCACTATCAGTAGTGTAATCTGAGCTTACAACATTTACTTAGAGTGCTCGCCCTAATAATAAAGCCTTTGCATTAATGAACCATAAATACAAGTATGAACAGCATTTACACATGGATATAAATATTACCTTAACTGCAGGCAATGCCTTTCCCTGATTTATGATGTGTTACTATAAACTGGCAGCGAAAGGGTTTATGCTGTACGGGGTTGGGCCTACTTGTCCCAAGGACAAAATACACATGAAAACTTGTTGCCCTTCACCCCAAACAATATGTCCCGGGCGTTGGGCTATAGGAATTCCACATCCCTGTCATTTCGCCGAGTATGTGGAGTATATTATTTATTGGATCCGTTATGTAAAGCGTAATGTCATCCGCATAAAGCGAGATTGACAGGCCTCTAGTTGAGAATCCCACTCCTCTATTAGCATGGTGTTGTCGGATTCGAGCAGCTAAGGGTTCCATAGCTATAGCAAAGAGGAGTGGGGATAGAGGACACCCTTGTCTGGTGCCTCTAGTTATAGGGAAATTCTCTGATAGGAGACCGTTTGTGCTCAGCCTGGCAGTGGGATTAGAATATAGAAGCCTAATTTGAGCTATGAATGCCGGGCTAAGACCCAACCTAGCTAAAATGGCGAAAAGATAGGGCCACTCGAGGGAATCAAGTGCTTTGGTTGCATCTAAAAATACTGCTGCTGCAGGTGTCTGGGGGTTTAAATAGTGAAGTAGAGCAAAGAAAGTTCTTAAATGATGTGCTGTCGACCTACCTGGTATAAAACCGGATTGATCCGGCCTTGTTATCAAGGGGGTAGAGGTTGTGGTCTCTGGGCGATTAATTTAGCCAAGATTTTATTATCTAAATTAATGAGAGATAGTGGGTGATAGGAGTCCCGGCTTGTAGGGTCTTTGTCAGGCTTCAATAGTGTCAGTATTACAGCTTCCCGCATCGAGGGTGGGAGGAGACCAGTTTCTATCGATTCCTGGTATACTTCCAGCAATCGTGGGGCTAGCAAGTCACTATATGCTTTATAAAAGGAGGCAGGCAGACCATCTAAGCCCGGGGCCTTGTCATTTGGGAGGCTGTTAATTACTTGTGTTATATCTTCTACTGTGTAAGGTTCATCGAGATACTCTCTGTGTGCTCTGCTGAGCCAGAGCAGTTCTAATGATTCAAAGTATGTGTGCATCTCTTCCTGTGCGTTGGGAATGGTGGAGGTATATAAGTTAGCATAGAACTCCGTTAAATGATTCAGTATCTGTTGTGATCCTCTGATTGGGTCCCCACCCTCATCTCTAAGTTCCGTAATGAACTTGCAATGGCATTTTTCGGGGCGGAGCATGCCCGCCAGCGTTTTTCCAGGTCTATCTCCCTCCCCGTATCGCCTAGCAGTGCTGTATTTCCCCATGAATTTTACTTCTCGATTTGCCTCATCCGTATATTTGGAGAGTAGTTCTCTAAGTGATGCCAGGTGGATCCCGTCGCCTGATTTAAAAAAAATTCTTCTCAATGACTTTGATTTGACACACGAGAGTTTGGAGTCTCTGTCTAATCGACTTCAATACGCCCACCTGCTTAGCAATGCAACATCCCCTTATAACCACCTTAAACGCTTCCCAGAGTGTCCCCGCCGATTCGACTGAGCCCTCATTTTCTATGAAATAATCGCTTATGTCTTTCCTAATCTCCTCACGGAAGGCTTGATCTAGTAGGGCCATTGTAGGAAGCCTCCATGTGAAGGGGCGTCGGTTTGGTGCAGGGAGCTCCAGCTGCAGTAAACATGGGGCATGATCAGAAAGGGTTCTTGACAAAAGGGAGACCTCGGAGGTACATGCTGCTATGTCCAGCGAAACCACCCAGAAATCCAGTCTAGACCAGGCGCTGTGTTGTGAAGTGAGCTAAAGAACGATGATGAATTCAACCCAGATCTGGGGGTGAGTTTCTGAAAAGTTTCAGCGCTCCGTCCATCATCTCCTTGTGTTTGCTTTGCCCTAAGTTGGCAGGGTATGCCCAGACGTGGGTCCCTTGCTCACTTTGCCACTGTATTCAAGCTAGCCTGGCTGATGAGGGCTGTCAACCCGAAACCGGTCCCAGGATGCTTGTTTCCAGTCCAGGGAAGACATGGCTTGGCAGTTCGGGCTAGACTGTTCCCATGAGGCACAGGGTCAAGACTGATTTGCATATAGCTGTGTCTGAACTGGGGTGGCGAAGTGAGCTAAAGAACGATGATGAATTCAACCCAGATCTGTGACTGGGGGTGAGTTTCTGAAAAGTTTCAGCGCTCCGTCCATCATCTCCTTGTGTTTGCTGTGTTGTGAGGTGAAGCATGATCCCTCCACTCTATCAGGATTCCGGTGCCTCCATATCTCCACAAGATCATTAGCATGGATAAGAGAGTTGAGAGCTTCGCTGGCACGTGGATGTAACCTACGGGATGCTCCCTTTCTATCCAGGGAGTCGTTTTAAATTGCGTTGAAGTCCCCACCCCAAATGACTGTGTCGCAGCCCAAACTTGCAATATAAGCCCATATCTTGTGAAAAAACTCGGGATCATCTATGTTGGGACCATATATAGGCGCAAGTGTGACCTCCGACCCGCAGAGAGAGCCCTTAAGGATAACAAATGTAGATTTTCCTAGTACATTATGACGGAAAGTCTTAATTTTATTAAAGACATGGAGGCGAGTATTATGCTTTCTTTCTTGCATTTATTATTATAGCAGCCAAGATAAGTAAAACTACAGTTCCCAGAGGGCCAAGCGACCGCTGGCCAATGGGAACAGAGAAAAAACGTAACACATAACCAATGAGCAGACAGCCACCAATATTACGTCACAATCTGACTGCGAACAGTCCTCTTTTCGCTGACGAGCAGCTCAGATAGAGTCCAAAAACAGAGGAACAATAGATAAAATAATAGAAACAGCCAAAGTCCAGGAAAAGATGTCTCGACCAAAATCCAACCAGGATACTCGAAGATCAGGAATCACTGTGGCAGAATCCGAATTAGCAGAAGGATCATCACCAGGAAGGGAAGAATACCGTTGAAAAACTTGAATCCCCTCAGGAAGATGCAGGAGGCAACGCTCTAGTCGCTGTAGGGAGGGAGAAACACACATATTAGAAGTGTTGAGGCGGGATAATACTCGCCTCCGTGTCTTTAATAAAATTAAGACTTTCCGTCATAATGTACTAGGAAAATCTACATTTTATGGCAAGACCGGAGGCTCCTATTATGCTTGTTCAAAGCATATCAACAACCATAGAAACAGCAGTAACAATCGGTTTGCAATAAAACATTCGAAAAACATTATCATTTGACCAATCCGCAGATCTCAGAATGTCCTCTAAACGAGAGCCTGCCCAAAAAGCTTTGGAGGCCATGGCTCCCCTGGTGGAATGGGCTCCGAACACGGAGACGTCAATGCCCGCGAGGGACATGATCCAACGAACCCAACGGGCCAGGGTAGCAGAGGTAACAGGGAGAAAGGGATTACGAAAGGAAATGAGAAGTTGAGAATGAGAGGACTTTCTGAGATCAGAGGTTCTTTGTTCATATACTTTGAGACATTGGCCTACACATAACTTAGGATGGGAAGGTAAATAAGGGTAGAAAACAGTGTTCAAATTCGTTTTTGTATGTTTGTTAACCTGATACAATACACCTGTAGGAGAAAACTGACGAGAGGAAATATCCAAAGCTTTGACATCCGAGACACGTTTGATAGAAATAAGACACAGTAACATGGTAAGTTTAGCAGAGAGAATTTTTTGAGAAAGAGCAGAGTTATCTGGCCAATCAGAAAACAGCTTAAGAACCAAATTAACTTCCCATAAATTAGAATACTTAGCCAACGGAGGTTTGGAAAATCTTACTCCTCGAAGAAGACGGCAAATGAGGGGATGGGCGCCGACCGGCTTGCCATCAATGGGGCAATGATTGAGGGAAATGGCAGATCTATACAGGTTTACCGTTCTATAGGACTTACCTGCACTGGCTTCGGAAGCTAGAAAATTAACCACAAAATTTAGAGGGGCTGAAAAGGGATCGATACGTTTCTCCAGACACCAGCTTGACCATAAAGACCAGGCGGACTTGTAGGCCTTGGATCAAGCCTACCTGGGGCCCAGGCCTTACTGATAAAGAGAGAAGCCTCTTGTGAAATGAGGAGGTCAGAAGGGATAGAGTGTAGACTTTCCATGCAGACAGAACCAAGGAGTTGTCCAGGATGAGACTGTGCGGATGACCTAGCGGACTGAGCAGGAGGTCGTTGCAAGAAGGGAGGAGAACCGGAAAGTCCACCATCTCCAGAAGAGATGGAAACCAAATCTGTGATTGCCAGAAGGGGACTACTATGACCAGGGAAGTCGACTGACGTCGAACTTGAGAAAGGACTCTGTTGATCATAAGAAAAGGAGGAAAGGCATAGTTGAGATGCCGAGACCAGTCCTGCAGAAAAGCATCCGTTGCTAATGCCAGGGGGTCCGGGCGCCAGCTGAAAAAGCGAGGTAACTGGACGTTGAGGCGAGAGGCAAAGAGATCTACCGAGAAAGGGCCCCATTTTTGAGAAAGAGATAGGAAAACAGATGGCAGAAGCTTCCAGTCGCTGGAATCTCGAAGATAACGGGAGTGCCAATCTGCGACAGAGTTGAGATCTCCCGGCAGATATTCCGCTTTCAGAGAAAGTTTGTTTAATAGACAATACTCCCAAAGACTTTTTGCTAACTCCGCCAGTGGCTTGGACTTGGTGCCACCGAGATGGTTGATGTAGCGGACCGCAGAAACATTGTCCATGCGAAGAAGAATGGAACAACAGACTTTGTGTTTTGTGAGGCTTTGGATCGCAAAGGAGCCTGCCAGCATCTCTAAACAATTGCTGTGCAATTTCGACTCCTCGCGAGACCATGTACCGCCAGTCGATATTGGACCACAACGGGCGCCCCAACCCGATAGGCTTGCATCGGATTCTAATACAAGATCTGGGGCCGAAGCGAAGATAGTTCGCCCGTTCCAAGCCTCTAAATGGTCGACCCACCACTGAAGCTCGACTCGAGATTCTTGATCGAGATCGATGAAGTCGGAGTAGGCCAGCCCTTGGCGGAGATGACGAATCTTTAGACGCTGGAGGGCACGATAGTGAAGAGGCCCTGGAAATATGGCTTGGATGGAAGCAGAGAGAAGGCCGACTATCCGGGCCAGAGATCTGAGAGATATTAGAGAGGAATGAAGGACCTGAGAGATTTCTGATTTTATGGTGGAGATTTTTGCCTGTGGGAGAAGAAGAGATGCCGTGGAAGAGTCCACGAGAAAGCCCAAGAACTCGATGAGATGAGATGGAATGAGCATCAATTTTTCTATGTTGAGAAGGAACCCTAGATCGAGAAGTAAAGAACGAGTGGTGTTTAGGTCTGACAGGAGACAAAGCTTGTCCATATTCATGAGAAGAATGTCGTCTAAGTAGATGATGAGCCGGATCCCTAGGGATCGGAGGAAAGACACCACCGGTTTCATGATCTCTGTGAAGCACCATGGTGCTGATGATAGGCCGAAAGGAACTGAGCAAAAGCAATAGGTCACGCCTAACCATTGGAACTGAAGAAACTTGGAGTGAGAAGCGTGAATGGGGATGGTTAGATAAGCGTCTTGCAAATCTATCCGTACCATCCAATCGTTTGGACGAAGGGTATCTCGCAGATGAATGATAGTCTCCATTTTGAAGTGGCGATAAACCACGAACTGGTTGAACCATTTCAGATTGATGACTGGACTCATCTTTTTGTTCTTTTTTCGAACAAGGAAAATGGAGCTGAGGAACCCGGAGGGGTCTAGAGGAGCTATCTGAATGGCTTGCTTTGAGAGTAGGTTTTGGATCTCTACGGAAACGAGATGAGACATGTCTGCTGAGAAAACTAGAGGAGGAGGAAACACTGTCTGGAAAGGAGGCGCGTAAAGCTCTATAAGATAACCTTGGACTGAGTTGAGAACCCAGGGATCCGCAGTGAGAGTGCGCCATTTTTGAAAGAAAAGTTTTAGACGACCCCCGACTGGGGGAGGCAAAGTAGGACCTACCTTGCTGGATGTTGTTGTTGCGGAAATTCTTCTGTCCTCGGCCTCGGAACCCACGACCTCTTTGGGGGTAGAACTGAGGCTTGTACTCTTGATAACCTGAATTGAAGGATCCTCTGGAGCCTTGATTGGGGTATGAACGGCCGGAAGAGCGGCCCCTGCCTCTGCCGGCCCGTCCAAAAACCCGAGGGGAAAAGACTTTCTTGATGGATTGCTGAGCTTTATCCAACGAGGCAAAGGTAGTGACGAACCTGCTTAGGTCCTTAACCAGAGAGTCACCAAATAAAAGACCGTCTGCTTTAATGCCGGGATCTAGAGGAGCCAGGTTAGCCAACTTAGGATCAAGTTTAATGAGCAACCCTTTACGGCGTTCATGTGTAATAGCGGCATTGGCATTATCTAGGAGACAGAAGGCTCGTTGGACCCACAAAGAAACATCTTCTGCACTTAAGTCATGTCCTTCCAAGCGTTCGGCTTCTGCAAAGTCGAAAATGCGAGCCAAAGGACCCACTACATCCAGGAGCTTGTCTTGGCAAGTGGACCAGGCTTTATCCACACCTTTGCGGGGGTCTTTACCAAACTTAGAGAAAAAGGTATGGAGAGGTTGATCTATGGAAGGAGCCACTGTGATATTAGACGCCAGAGAAGGCTTGGGGCACTCTGATTTCAATTTAGCCCTGGCAGACTTGTCAAGGGGAAGACGCAGTCGGGCTGAAATATAGTCACCAACATGGAGTGCAGGGAACCATTCGGTGGAATTGGGATGGCGAATAGTAGAAGGATCAAACATGGGGACACCCTCTGAATCTAGGACGGGAGAAAAGGAGTCAGATTTGCTTTTCTTAGCAGGGGGAGAAGGGGGGGTCTGCCACATCAAAAACATCAAATAAGGAATCATCAGCGTCACCCATATCGTCGTCTGTGTCCAGAATGGTGGAAATCACCAGTTTTTTAGGTAGATCTACATGTTTAGATTTAGATTTTCTTTTACCGTCAAGATTTGACAACCCCTCCTTGGAAGGAGGCCTGGGAGGTACAGAGTCCTCAGTCTGGAGCGAGGGAGGCTCGCTAATCAGGCGTGACGCACTTTTGGAAATATTTGTAGAGGGTACCAATTTTCTTTTTCTGCTATCCCCCGCAGAATGGGCCAAAGCTTTGGACAACAGACTGAGCATGGAGTTTTCCATGCCCTTTGAAAAGCGTTTCATAGATGCCTCCACGGCATTTTCAACAGAATTATTGATAAACATATTTAAATCAGATTTGAAGACATCGCCTTCCTCATTTTGTAGGTCAGACCCTTGGGAACTGTTAATTTCCATGTTAAACAGTAGTTCAAGCAGGCTGACTGGCCAGGAAAGGGTTAACCTAAACCTGAGAGAAGCCAGGTTTAGCAAGGAGGGCAAAACCAAAGCAAACCACTCCCACAAGGGCGGGCACCAAGAGCGAGAGATACAAGGCTGAGAGGAGCTCCGTGCAAGGAGAAGAATGCGCGCTGAAGAGAACAGCTGAGTCGGAGAAAAACCGCCGCTGCGCGCGCGGAGAACAGAACCGTCCACGCGAGCCGGCGGGAGGGGGGGCGAGCGGCCCAACGAGTGAAAAGAACGGGAGATAGCGCAAAGCGGTAAGGCAATAACAATTATGGCGAACTACCAGTAACAATAAAATGACAATGACAAATGAATAATAATACAGTGAAATATTTTTTTTTAAACGGAGCAACGAAGAGAAGGCACTTATCTGACTGCGAGCAGCAAGAAAAGAGGACTGTTCGCAGTCAGATTGTGACGTAATATTGGTGGCTGCCTGCTCATTGGTTATGTGTTACGTTTTTTCTCTGTTCCCATTGGCCAGCGGTCGCTTGGCCCTCTGGGAACTGTAGTTTTACTTATCTTGGCTGCTATAATAATAAATGCAAGAAAGAAAGCATAATAGGAGCCTCCGGTCTTGCCATAAAATCTCCCTTACTCCAGTATTGGAACTTTCATAGATTCACATGCTTGAATCATTCCCCGTCGTCGAGATGGGAGTCCCCAGTAAATCAAAATAGCAATGCAAAGCTATCACAAACTAGAAACTAGGCCTAGGCCTAGGCCCATTTCAGTTTTATAACATATCCACCTCTTTTTGTAAAAGAGACCAAATAAAACACACAACCAATCAGAACACCCTCACCCTTTAGAACCTTCCTGAGAGAACCTCAGACCTTCAGATTTTCTAACGCACGTTGTGCTAGGGAGTCTCCACTGAACTCTGCTCAGTTATTCCTTATTCTACTACTTTCAAGAGAATTCTTCAGCTATATATTTCCAGATTACTCTACAATCTTGGTCTGTTCTCTATTCTCATGGCAGACAAGGAGAAAAGGGCCTTTTTAGAGCTTGTGCCACCTGCTCTAAAAAGAGGCTTTATGTGGATGACCCTCATAAAGATTGCATATACTGCTTGTATCCGGACCACAAGGCCAAAGACTGCAAGGTATGTCGGACCTTTTCTACTAAAACCTTGAGGGATCGTGAGGGTTGTCTCCTTACCTGGCTCCAGAAGCTAAAATCCAGAAAAGATCCAGTCTCTAGTGACGACCGTGATAAGGCCTCATCTGCTTCGTCTTCTAGAAGATCTGAAAAAAGAGGAAGGTCTGACCCTGCTTCTTCTGAGGAGCGCCCTCGAAAAGCCTCTAAAAAGACCTCCCTCCCATGGGTCCGACAGGCTCAGTCCAACTAAATCTCCTCACCGAGGTGAAAAGGAGAGGAAAGGACTTAAAACAGGAGAAAGTGGAGTGAGGAAGTCGAGCTCTGTTCCTCGTCCTTCCCCTCCTGAGGGAAGAAAAGTGTTCAAGAAACCCTCCTCTGTTCCTCTTGAGGAAAGACAGGAAAAAAAGTTACCAACGTCGACGAAGCAGTCGACGACACCGTCGACGAGTAAATCAACATCGTCTACGGGGAGTGACAAGGACCAGTCTCTTCAGCTTTCATCAGTTCCGACGACTGGATCGTCGCCGAGAGCTTTGACGGTGTCAACGAAGACGATTCCAACTCCATCGACGACGGAGGTGACAACGGCAGGGACGACGAAGCTGTCGAAGCCGACAGCAATGACCACGACGTCGACAAGAACGACGACAGCGTCGACGACGGCATCGTCGACAACGGTAACGACGACTGTATTGACGACAGCGCTGTCGATGGCAATATCTTCATGGTCGACATCGTCGACGGGAGTAAAACATTCTGCAGAGAAAGACAGAAAGCGCCATGTGACTCCTGAGGTCACTTCACCTAGCAAGGTGATCCCTCTACTACCCTCTCACCTCCTGGAAGAGGAGGACTCGGATGATGATGGTCCTTTCGGATATGCCCATAGCCCTTCGGAGCTGCACGTTAAGTGCCAGGAGGAGGATTCTGAAGAGGGATACGAAGGGGAGCAGGACTATGATCCTCCCCAGGACTACCATAGAGGATAGAGGAGATGGTCTGTATGCCGTCCTCGTTGATTTCGGACTTGCAATTTATGCTGTCAGACTAAAAACGGAGATTTCCAACACCATCTTCGGCTCAGGAACAGGGCTCAGTTCCCACTGGACCAACTCGGTGCCTTCCACCCCCCGGGTGCCACCACCACTGCTGCAATTAATAGAGGATCTTCCACCAATTACTCCTTTTATCCAACAAGATACCTCTGATGATGACCAATGGTACATGGATCTCCCAAACCCGCATGGGGAATGGGATGATTATATTATCCCTACCCCTTCTTCGCCTTCACCGGTTCCTGTGGATTCTCCGCCAGGGGACATAGGTGGTTTCCACAATCTGCTGGAAAGGGCGGCCAAGAGGTTTGATCTGCCTATCCCTTCGGCGCAGACAGACTGTTTCTTATATGACTTTAGGGACCCTATAAGAAAACGGTAAGAACCATTCCCATTGTAAATCATGTATGGGAAGAGGGTCTTAAAGTCATGAAGACCCCAGCCACAGTGGTCCCTTCCTCGATTGGAAAAGAAATATAAAGCCCCAGAGGATAGCCCGGCCTGCCTAGTGAGTCAGCTGAAACCGGACTCAGTCATATCACAGGCAGCGCAGTGGAAGTCGAAAACTCCGGCAGCTCCTCTAACTACACCTCCGGACAAAGAAGGCAGGCGCCTAGACAATGCGGGCAAGAGATTCTCCTCTATGTCAGGCCTACTGGTCAAAGCAGCTAACGCCTTCGCTATTCTGGGCCCCTACGACCACCAGATGTGGTGTGATCTATCTCCTTACCTCGACCAACTACCTGAAGACAGTAAAACCGAGGCGAAAAAGATCCTCCTGGAAGGGGAAAGGGCCTCCTCTGAGGTTATTGATTGTGCAATGGATATTGCTACAACTGCTTTTCGTTCCCTGGCTGGAGCAGCGGTCCTACGTCGCCAGGCTTGGCTTCGAGCAACCTCGTTTAGACCAGAGGTCCAGAACAAAATATTAGGCCTTCCATTCGATGGAGAAGCGCTCTTCGGAAAACATGTGGACGTCGCTCTCCAAGACATAAAAAAGGACACAGACACGGCGAAGTCGTTGGGGACGCTTCAATACCACAAAGTTCCTTTTCGAGGAGCAAGGGGTAGAGGCCTGCCTTCATACAGAGGAGGGTACCAACAATATAGATACTCCTCTTATACACCTGCCACGCAGTCTTACCGTCCGCAGTACAATCAGCGACAGGGTCAGTCAACAACCTATTCAAAATCGGCGCCCAGAGGCAGAGCATAAAGTCAGGGAAAGGATTCTTCCAGACGTCAGTAGCGGCTTGCAGGCTCTGACTACTGTTCCTTCCCCTCATCAAACACCTGTAGGGGGCAGGATTTCTCTCTACTTCCAAAATTGGCAAAAAAATAACCTCAGATCGTTGGGTGCTCAACATAGTTCAATTTGGCCATACGTTGGAGTTCGTTCATCCTCCTCCAAACACCCCTCCTCGCACCCACTTAACAAAACATCTCCGTCTCCTGCGCCTAGAAGTCCAACAAATGTTGCAGAAAGGGACAATAGAACCGGTCCCGTTATCCCAAAGAGGAAAGGGATTCTACTCTCTGTTCTTTCTCGTTCGAAAGACTGTCGAAAAGTGGCGCCCTATCCTAGATCTGAGAGAGCTCAATACCCATCTCATCAAGCAGTCGTTCCAAATGATCTCCTTACTGGACATACTTCGACTTCTAAATTCGGGAGATTTCATGGCCACTTTGGACCTGGAGGACGCATACTTTCACGTCCCCATTCATCCATTGCACAGGAAGTTCCTTCGCTTTACAGTAGCCAAGAGCCATTTTCAATTCAAAGTCCTCCCTTTCGGACTCAGATCGGCACCAAGAATTTTTACAAAAATTCTGGCTCCTTTTGCGGCTTTCCTCAGAAGACAACAGCACTAGGTGTTCCCCTACCTAGACGACTGGTTGCTAAAAGTCCCCTCCAAGACCTCAGCCAGGAATTTGGTGACAGCTTGTACAAAGCTGTTCAAGAGTCTAGGTCTTACCCTCAACAGGGAAAAGTCAAACTTGTGTCCGTCCAAGAACGCCATTTTTCTGGGAGCCATGTTGGACACGTCCCTGAACAGGGCATTTCCATCACTCGAAAGGCAAGCCAAACTGATGTCAATGGCCCATCTACTTCTAAAAAGAAGGTCACTTTCAGTTCGCCTCTACAAGTCCCTTCTGGGATCCATTTCGTCCTGCTTTCCTCTGATACCCCACTGCAGGTTTCGAATGCGTCCTCTCCAAGAGCAACTGGACTTACAGTGGCGTCAGGTGCAGGGATCTTTCGAGGACATAATCACGGTCACTACGCCAATGAGAGAAGCCGCTTCATGGTGGATTCGCAAGGAGAACATTTCTCAGGGCCTCTCCTTCTTGGTCACCCCAGCTCCTCAGATAATTACAACAGATGCATCCCTGGAGGGTTGGGAGGCGGTCATAGAGAACCTCCGGATAAGTGGTCGATGGCAACAGCATCATCGTCTTTTGCACATCAATCTGCTAGAACTCAGAGCAATTCGCCTAGACCTACAGGCGTTTCTCCAGAGAATAAAAAATAAAAAATTCATTGGTTCTGATAAGAACAGACAGTACCACAGCCAGGCACTATGTCAACAAGCAGGGCGCACGAACTCCAGTCTGTTGTCTGTGGAAGCTCAAGGTATCTGGGAATGGGCGATCCTACATGGGGTTTCACTGAAAGCGGAGCATCTTCCAGGGAATCTCAACGAGAGGGCAGATACACTAAGCAGGCTAAAGTCAGTCTGCCATGAGTGGGAGCTGGATCAGAGGACACTGGACGACATCTTCCGACTATGGGGCAGACCGTCCATAGATCTGTTTGCGACACCAGAAAACAGGAAATGCCGGTACTTCGCAAGCTGGCATCACCATCCGGGATCCTGGGGGAGTGCGTTTTCGATGGCATGGTCAGGCACCTTTGTCTATGCTTTTCCCCCCATTCCTCTTCTCCCGAGGCTTCTCAGGAAGTTAAAGGCGGAACCCTGCAAAATGATCCTCATTGCACCCTCCTGGCCTCGCCAGTACTGGTACACGGAGCTTCTTCTATTGGTGGAGCAACCGATTCCCTTGGATCCTATCCCATCATTGCTGACGATGTCCCAGGGCCAAGTACTGCATCCGGATCCCAAATCCCTGCAATTATCAGCATGGCTCCTGAGCACAGAGAGTTTCTCGACCTGAAGCTGTCCGCAGAATGTAGAGACATCCTTTCCCAAGCACGTGCTCAGAGTACAAACAAGACATACCGGATGAAGTGGAAGAGGTTTTGTCACTGGTGCCAAGAATCAGGAGTTCATCCTTTCTCTTCTTCGGCTCATGAAATCCTTCCTTACATCCTTTCTTTGGCAAAAGCGGGCCTGGCTCATGCATCTATTAAGGTTCACCTCGCGGCCATCTCTCGTTTCAGAAGAACATCTTCAGGCCCTTCTTTTTGGTCAGCAAGAATAATTAAACAATTTATGAAGGGGCTTTTTCGAGTCTTCCCTCCGATTAAGCCTCCTCCACCACTGTGGCACCTTAACGTGGTCTTGGCTCAGCTCATGAAACATCCCTTCGAGCCTATCCATAAGGCAGACTTGAAATTCCTGTCGTGGAAGGTGGCTCTTCTTCTGGCTCTAACATCGGCTAGAAGGGTTAGCGAATTGCAGGCACTCACTATCCAGGAGCCTTTTCTTCAGTTCAAGAATGACACAGTGGTACTCCGTACTAACCCTAAGTTCATCCCTAAGGTGCCCTCGGATTTTCACTTAAATGAACCTGTGGTTCTTAAAACTTTTTTCCCTCAACCTACAACTCCGGCTGAGAGATCACTTCATTCACTAGACATTCAGCGTTGCTTAAAATTCTATCTCCAAAGGACTAAACACTTTAGAAAGTCACCTCAGCTCTTTGTGGCTTACAGTGCTCCTCGTGAGCGTTTCCCCCTTTCTAAACAAGGAGTTGCAGGTTGGATTTCCAGCTCTATCCAGTATTGTCATCAATTAGCTGGAAAGCCCCTACAGGGGAAAGTCCGTGCTCACTCCACGAGGGCAGTCTCTTCCTCTACAGCCCTGTTTGCTGGGGTACCTATCCGGGACATCTGCAGAGCAGCCACCTGGAAGAGTATCCATACCTTTACCAGACATTACTGCTTGGATTCTTCGACACGTAGTGATACGGCAGTGGGCCAAGCAGTCCTGAGGAACCTATTTCAATAGCGGTGAGCTTTCTGTTTTATCCCTCCTTCCTTTTTCTCTCCTAACTCCTCGCACATTCTTTGGTAAATGTTGTTTTCTTTGATCACATTATACTATTTGCATATAACTTTTGCACATTTTCAAGAAGCCTATGACTGTTTGCTAATTCTTGAATGTTACTGCATAATTACGCAGAAAGATTAAGTGCTTATTTGGATACTTTTCAGAGTCTAGATTGAGAAAACAATTAGGTGGTTTCTACTCTTTCTGTCCTTATGTACTATTTCTAAAAGGATCGGGACAAAAAATTTGGTCATAACTGCTAGCTACTCTGATTCAAGCATGTGAATCTATGAAAGTTCCAATACTGGAGTAAGAAAATAAATTACTTACCTGTAACTTTAGTTCTCCAGTATTGGAAACTTTCATAGATTCACATGCGACCCACCCTCCTCCCCTGAGAAAGCTCAACCTTCTTTTTGACCTTTATGGTTATTCTATAGCACACTGCTGCGAAAATCTGAAGGTCTGAGGTTCTCTCAGGAAGGTTCTAAAGGGTGAGGCTGTTCTGATTGGTTGTGTGTTTTATTTGGTCTCTTTTACAAAAAGAGGTGGATATGTTATAAAACTGAAATGGGCCTAGGCCTAGTTTCTAGTTTGCGATAGCTTTGCATTGCTATTTTGATTTACCGGGGACTCCCATCTCGACGACAGGGAATGATTCAAGCATGTGAATCTATGAAAGTTTCCAATACTGGAGAACTAAAGTTACAGGTAAGTAACTTATTTTCTTCAGCATCAATGTGTGTATGTGTAGATTTCCATTCCAATCCCCTGTGTGTCAATATAGCCACACTGCGTGAATAATTGGAATAACCGGTGGAGTACACCTCTCCCCAGTGGTTATGACGCAGCTTAGTATTGGACGCATTAGGCACTTGGGTCTCCTGCAGAAAGCAACAGTCGATCCTGTGCCGGATCAAATATGCTTGGATTAGTCTGGCTTTCCTGTGGTCATTCAGACCTCTGATATTCCACGTTAAAAACCTCAGGGTTGTCATTTTACTTTAGTGGGGTGTGCCTAGATTGTATCATTGGAGAGACAAGCATGTTCTGAGACCAGTTTAGCATGTACTCTTCCCCCGTAATTCCGAAAAGGCTGACAAAACTTATTAGTCATGTTACATGTGGTGTAAGACCATGAAACCATACATTAACCATACCCCCTTCCCCATCGCCCACACCAACCCCCCAATTAGGTTGAGCTATGTTATCCCACCCATCCTCAAACTGCAAACAACCCCCCCAACGTAGACATGAAAAACAGCAGTGGGAGATCTCCCTGGGGGCGAAGTATCACCGGCATACACCCTGGTCGGGGACCAGGTGGCTGAGAGTTTTAATGAGAGTGTGATTAAAGCGATCCAGATCAACGCAGTGTGGCAAAAAATGACTAAACAGTGAGGGGCACAGTAGTTCAGCAAAGCTATAACTCAGGATATATTGGCAGTCCTTCTAACTTCTTACCACCAGGCCCAGTGAACCAAACCATGCAAATGCGCTACCAAGTCAGTCATTGTCACTGAGTGTCCCTTCTGTTCGCTCGGAGGCTTTCGTCGGGCGTTTGTTTCCTGTAGCTTATTTAGCATACTTTAAAGCCGATTTAGCATCTGTAAAAATGTGTTGACTACCTTCATGATTGACTTTAAGCTTGGCCGGGTACAAAAGAGCATAGGTAATGCCTGCCTGTCGAAGGATGCGCTTGGCAGGAACGAATTCTCTTCTCACAGATTGAACTGCCGGAGTGAAATAAGGGAAGAAAGAGATCTGGTTGCCCTGGTGTGTTATCTGGCCCATTTCTCTTGCCGCGCGGAGAATGTTCTCTCTATCCTGATGGTTTAATAACCGGGCCAGGATAGGTCGCGGAGTGCCTCCCACTGGAGGTCTCGGGGCCAGGGACCTGTGAGCCCTCTCCACAATGAACAAGGTAGAAAGAGATGATCCATAAATGTCCCGGAGAAGAGTTTCAACAAATTCCTCCACCCTGCCCAAGGCCGTTGTTTCCGGAATTCCGGTTATGCGAATGTTATTGCGGCGGGACCTGGCTTCCAAGTCCTCGTTTTTGGCCTTAATAACTTCCAGTACCTTTTCTATGTGTAGTAGTTGTTCTCTTGACTCCGTTTGGAACTCGTGTGCATCGGAAACACGGTTTTCCAACTTATCAATGCGTACTTAATGAGTGTCCACTTGTTTTTTGACTTGGTCCAACCTGTCCGTGAGTTTATTGATTTTGGTATCAATTGTTTTGAGGCTTGATTGAACCTCAAGAAGGATGGATCGAAGGCCGTCACTTCCCTCCGCGGCCCCCTCCCTGTGCTCAGCCTCTGGCTCGGTCTCTGAGTCCGTGTGTCTAGTTAGCCTTTTATTTTCGAACAGTAGTTTGGTTTGTTTGGTGTCCGTCTTCCCCATTTTCTTGCTGGGCTTCAACACCAATGTGTAAGGGATCGCGAGGGGACTGACACTCAAGGCTGATTATCCCTAGGCCTGGGTCAGGGAAGCAGCGGACTCAGAAGCACCTCTTGGTTCGCCCCCCTCCTCGAAGCAGTAAGTAAACAACCGAAGTGGCTCACCAGTTGGATCCAAACCAGCTATTACACATGCGGATCACAGTGCCATCTCATATATTGACCCTGGGAGTTAGGGGGTTACCACCAGCCCCGCCAGAGGAGCCAAATCAACTTTAAGTGGCACCTACACTCCACCGTACTCCCAGGGGGCCAAGTAGTGTGCTCGGGAGGGTGGGGGGAACAAAGGTGCACTCGTAGCCCTCGCTCCACATAAGTCACCAGCACATTCTGCTAGCCTCTGGCATTAGGCAGCGACTCGGGAGAGGGCTTAAACTGTGGTAGCACTTAGTATCCCCGGTCCCCCCAGGGCACGAACCGCTCAAATTTGATTATATATGGCCTCTGCTTAAATTACGCACTTTCGCATCTGCGGTCCACACAAGTCCAACCAATTGGGCCCATCCAGTGTATTGGGAGCGTTTCACCCACCTAGCTGCTCCCCCGCTGGCCAGATCTTCAGATGGTTTCCTTGGCCAGGATCAGCGTGTGTGCCCCCGGCGCCGGCGAACCGCAGGCCTCGGAGTCGCAGCAGTCGTCCGCGGCCTCCGCCCGCTCAGCAGCGCTCTTCCGCCCAGCAGCCCAGTCTGGCCGCCGACGCCAGCAGAGAGATTCCCAGACGTGGGAAGATCGCCTCCGCGAGCCCCAGCGCAGCCCAGGCGGCGGACGTCCAGCCGCACCAGCTGGGACCGTCTGGCACCGTCCCCCGCTTCTCACCTAGGCCCGGGCGCGCCCTCTCCGTCTGGGACAAGCTCCTGGCAATCCGCGCCTGTCCCGGGATAGATATTCCTCCCCAGCCGGGGCATGGACGGGCCGCGGTCGGAACGCCCCCCAAGCTGGCACAGACGCCGCAACCAAGCCCAGCCTTCAGCAGACCGATTATCCAGTGCCCAGCCTCCAAACCGGGTTCAATCTGCGCCTGATGTGATGGGCACTTAGTTTCTAGCCCTCTGCCGCAACCACACTCCCGGCTGCATGCGGATTGTGAACGGATATTGTCTCAGCCGGCGGAGCCCTCTCAGAGAGCGGCCATTTCGCAGCACGGCTAGACCACGCCCCCCTTATCATATTTATGGTGATGTTTAGGATGTTTAGGATGTCGAACAATCTGTCTATTTGTGTTGATTGTTCTAGAAGCCCTTTTTGCATAGTTGGATCTTGAGGCGCACTAGAGGTACTAGATTGATTGCAAAGGATATTATGACATACTGAAACAGGCCCTCTTTTGGAGAAATTGGTTGCAAAATTTGTAACGTCTGCGAAGTAGAAATTGTTGAAGATCCAGTCCATGTTCTGAAACAGCGACTGACTTCCGACCTTGAGAGGGGAATCGTGCTGAAGGATAATGTAAGACAAGCTTTTGGTACTTTGGATACCTTGAACTGCGTTTTAGCTTTTAGCAGCCAGTCCTCCTAAGGTCTTACATTTGTGAGAGTATCTGGTGGTAGGCATTTCTCGAGAATATGTGGTGGGGATGCGAGGACGACTAGGCGGAATTGGTGTGGTATGCCAGAAAATCTAAGATACTTGCAGTGTTTGGAACGTGAGGGAATGTGGGTTTCATGTCCTGTACGTGCAGATATCTCGCATAGCGTGTACTGCTTAGAAAATAAAGAATGAGACAGGGATAGGAACTATCTAAGGGGCGTGGATGTGCCCCATTCTCAGATTCTGTTCAATGATTGAAGACAATGGGGCGGGGGGCATAGATGATTAACCTTATACCCCTGTGAGTGAAGTTATGTTATGTTATGTTAATAAAAATTTCTAAAGCGCACGTACACCCAGAGGTTTCATGGCGCTAAACCTGATCAGAGTCACGGCAGAAGCGAATTAAGCATGAGCCTGCTCGAACAACCATGTCTTGAGCATTTTTCTAAAACCCAATAAGTTATTGCAAGACCTAATCGCTAGTGGAAGAGAATTCCAAAATCTAGGGGCCAGATAAGAAAACCTGCACCCTCCCTGACGTTTGAGCTTATAGGTATGTTCCCCAATGGGGAAGGTAGTAGGAGATGTCTGTATACACTGGAAGAGTGGGGATAGGAGGTAAGTGGAGGCTGAGTGATGAACTATTTGCGAGCTGTCTCCTGATCTCATGGTTGGCGATATTATTATCGGTAGTAAGAAGATTTGTATTGCGACTGGAAGTGGAGGAACTGTATGGATCGCCAAGTGGGCAGAGGGGGTGGCCTGGCTATTCTGTACAGGGATCGCTGGGATTTCCATAGCGAAGCTTTTAGCCTTTGGGGGGAGTCCGAGGTCTTGGATTTCAGCATACAGTTCTCGGCCCATTTCACATTAGGTGGCTCCCTCATCTACCGTCCCCCGGCCCGGTTGGTGCCTTTCTTAAATCTTGTGGGGACGCGATGGTTGAGCGAGCACTGCGTTTTTCCCATTACTTGGTTCTGGGAGATGTGAATCTTCATCTTGAACAATGTGAGGCCGGAGACTCTGCTGATTTCCTTGACTCCCTCCAATTGGCTCAACTCTTCCAATGGGGTACTGATCCTACCCACCAAGGGGGCCACATTTTAGACCCCATCTGCTCCAACTTTCCCATTCAGGTGGTTAAGCCGGTGCCTGTTTCTTGGTCGGACCATTTTCTCATCTGTTTTTCTTGGGAAATCTCTCAGCCCGCTCGACAGGCTTGCCGCCATCGCCCTCCTACTTTTAGTAAAATTGACCCTATCCAGTTCATTAGAACTTTGGCTGTATCTCGGCCTTCTTTTCAGCAAGACTTGGAGGGGAACGTGTCTCAGTTCACTGATTGGATCTCCGACTCGGTGTCTGTTCTTTTGGCACCGTGTCGGCCTAAACTGGCAAGAGACTCCCCTCCAAACCCTGGTTTTCCTCAGAGCTGAAAGCCCTGAAGCATGAATGTAAAAAATTGGAGCGAATATGGCGCTTTAGCGGCTATTGTCCTATGGCGAAACATTCACTGAGAACAAAACAAAAAGCTACTATGCCACCATAGCGGTCGCTAAAAGCAATTATTTTGCTTCACGTATCGACCAGGCCAACAATAATTCTAAAGAAATTTTTTCTATTGTTGAAAGCTTTATGTCTCCCATTGCTCAGGCCCACGCTGCGCCAGTCTCGGAATCCTGGTGTAATACTCTGGCAAAATTTTTCTTGGACAAAATCAGTTTGATACAAGCTACTTTTTCCTCCGGTGCCACGGTACTTATGGCCTCTCCATTCGGCCAGAATATAGCTGGCCCTGTTAACACGTTGTCAACCTTTGAGCCTATAGATCTGTCCTGCTCCCTCAAAATTCTTAAGGCTTTGAAGTCAGGCTCTCCAACATACCCCTGTGCTGCAAGACTTCTGGCCGCTGCGGCTGATACCATCAACCCCGAAGTTAACTCAATTGTTAACATGTCTTTGCGGGAGGCTTCAGTCCCGGCGTCCTGGAAGCAGGCTCAGATCCTTCCTCTCCTTAAGAAGCCATCCCTTGACCCGCTGATCCCTGGAAATTACCGTCCTATCTCGCTTCTGCCTAGCCTGACTAAGGTTTGTGAGAAGGTGGTCACTACCCAGCTTACTAAGTTCGTCGAGGCCTCAGGTTTGCTACACCCGGCCCAATCTGGCTTTCGCGCTTCGTATAGCACGGAATCAGTACTGTTAGAGGTGTCAGAGGCGATTCGTGAGTGTCTGGATGCCGGCGGGAGAGCCGCACTGGTTATGCTGGTTCTCTCGGCGGCATTCGATACAGTGCCTCACTCCTTGCTTCTGGACCGCCTCCTGGAGATTGGTATATCCGGGTCTGTCTGGGGCTGGATTAAGTCTTTTCTGGAAGGCCGCACCCAGCAGGTCTGGCTTCCCCCATGTGCCTCCGTGCCCCAGCGGGTGGTCACGGGTGTCCCGCAGGGATCATCCCTTAGCCCCCTTCTTTTAACATCTATGTTACTCCGCTGGTTTATTTAGCGGAGTCATTAGGGGCTAAGGTATTGGCCTACGCGGATGACACTCAGCTCCTGTTTTCGTGGGGAAGGGACGATGATTCAGTCCTCTCTGCTCAGCACTGTCTGGCTTCTGTTTTTCATTGGCTTGCTCAGGCACAGCTGAAGTGCAATGAAGAGAAGTCGGAGGTCCTCTTGTATGGCACATTTCCTGCCAATTTCAGAGAGAGGTTATGGCCCCCTGGCTTCCCCCTACCTAGTGGAGGGGGAAATGCCGCTAAAAATCTGGGGGTCTGGTTTAATGAGAACCTGACCTTTTCTTCTCAGGTTAAAAAGCTGGCTGGGTCTTGTTTTGGCACCCTGAAAGCTCTGAGGAAGTTTCTCCCTCTCCTTCCTAGACCAGCCAAAGAAACTGTTGTTCGTGCCTTGATTCTGTCCCGCCTAGACTATGCCAACGCACTTTATGTGGGCATCCCTGGCTACCTCTTGAATAAAATGCAGGTAGTTCAAAACTCTGCTGCCAGACTATTGCTGGGTCTGTCTGGCAGGTGTAGTGTACGCGCTCATTTGCGCTCTTTGCACTGGCTCCCTGTTGAGTCCGAATAAAATTTAAAACTCTGACCATTGCCCATAGAGCTCTCTATGGCCTGGGCCCTATTTATCTACAGAAGAGATTTGCTTTTTATACTCCAGTAAGACAGTTGCGTTCCTCCTCCCAACTTTTAATGCAGACCCCTAGGTTTAACCGCCAAAGGCTTGGAGGGAGCTCTTTGTGCGGAAAGCTGCCTTAGCATGGAATGCTCTGCCCCTTGAACTGCGTGGTATCCAGGACCCGGCGATTTTTAAGAAAAAGCTAAAAACTCTTCTCTTCTAGCTGACGCTCTGGCCTCGGTTTCTTTTCTCAAGTACGCGCCGGGACACTCTGTTGAGTATCTGTGCGCGCTATAAGTGTATATAACATAACATAACATAACATACTTTAATCTAATCACTGGGAATGAGCTAGGACGTGCCCATGGAAAAAGCAACCGTTGGCATAAAAGTTGTCAAGGTATGTGGCCGTGTCTTAGTGCCGAATAGAGTTCGGCAAAGCTATGCCCAGAGTTCTAGAGTAAAAATGAGGATTAAAATATGTTTTCTTTTTAACCTGTCGTGAAGACTGGTGAGCCTGCCAGCTGACGGAATCCTGTCCGACTGTTGATCTGTGGCACGAGATTAGTACGTGCACCTATGTTAGACCATATTTGTTGGTGATAGTGACCGAATTTAGTAAGAGAAGCAGGAAAGCGGAATGTAATAGTCGAGGTTACGCAGAACCTAGGATCTCGTTTGGGTAAGTAGATGCCCTAACGTGACCCAATAAAGAGGCTGGTGAATTCACTGGTGTCTACATTATTATCTATTTACAGCAGTAGCATTGCCCCTGTGGCTGGGTTCCTGGTTATTTTTACACCCTCTCACCTAATATATTCTAGTATGGGAAAGCATACGCCTAATTCCGCGTTTGGTGTTAGAAGTCATCTAAGAAACAACCTGACCCTTGACAGCAAGTGGCAGTTTGGAACTCTCAGCAGTTTTGTCCATGAAGGTGTTATTGAGATTGTCGTATATAGTTATAGTACCATTCCGTGTAATATGGATCAATTAGAAAATTGAAGACCTTTTTTATTTTTATTTAATGCTGAAGTAGTGTCATCTCTGGAGACTGCGTAATCCCAGATGGAGGCATGAATCCAAAAGTTCCGAGTGATGGGATCTTGGGTGGGGAAACAACTGCTGAAACCTCTCTGATAGTTGTGAAGCATACTAGCGGACTTTGGGGAAAAAATGATAATGGTAGCAGATGTCCTTGTAAAGGCTAGAGCACCAGCCCTTTGGCATTTAGGATATTTGTGAAAACCTGGTTACCTGCTTGCCTTCTATTCAGTAACTTCCGATCTGGTTCTATTCATTATAGCCCAGCTAGCGCCAACACGCCCGTGGGTATAGGAGTGCTTTAGAGAAACTATAAATATTAGATAACATGATATAGAGTTTTTGTTCCTAATGCAATTATTTTGTCTCACTCTCTCTATATATATATATATATATATATATAAGTGTATATATATATTATCTACTGGCGGTCGCCAGTAGATAGTTATAGTTAGGACCTATTATCCATAGGAAATCCGCGACATTCTATTTGAAATAACTCTTGCGCCGGTTGACGAATCTTCGCGAAAGCTTCCAACTTGTTGGGGCGCTCCGCTCCTACCCTGAAAGTCTCGGGTTGATTCGTCAAGCGGGGGCCGAGAAAAAGGGGGTCCCAAAACGCGTTTTCCCCATTCATTTTTCCATAGGAACCTTTAGTCGCAGCTACAGCCCGAACTGCTGAACGGAATTACACCAAATTTGGCAAAGAGGTAGCCCTTGGTTCAGTGTCGTGCCTTTTGCTTAAATGGTGTAAATCCGTTCAGTAGTTCCTGAGAAAATCAAAAGTAAAGTCACATATATATCTATGGGCGAGTAGGGTCCGCGTATCCTGAGCGCACCCTGCGCGCACCGTCCCGATCACGAGCTGCATGCTAATTGGTTGTCAAGTGGCTGTCAACACTCCAAATCAGGAAGTGTTGGCAGCCATTTTGTCCCTCGGTAGAACCGAGGGACAGAAACAAGTGCGCAAAGCGCAAAAGGGGGCAGGGTAGAAACACCCTGACCCCCTAGGTCTGCTCAGGGGGTCCCACAAGGACCCCCTGGGCAGAAAAAAAGCATTTTTTTTTTTTTTTAAACGGCGGGATGCGCTTAGGGTGCGCGGATCCCGCCGATTTAAAAAAAAAAAAAAAAAAAAGCACAAGAAACAAGTGCGCAAAACGCACAAGGGGGCAGGGTAGAAACACCCTGACCCCTAGGTCTGCTCAGGGGTCCCACAAGGACCCCTGGGCAGAAAAAAGCATTTTTTTTCAAAAATCGGCGGGATGCGCTTAGGGTGCACGGATCCCACTGATTAAAAATAAAACCACAAGAAACAAGTGCGCAAAACGCACAAAGGGGGCAGGGTAGAAACACCCTGACCCCTAGGTCTGCTCAGGGGTCCCACAAGGACCCCTGGGCAGAAAAAGCAAAAAAAAAAAGACCGGCATCGTGCCGAGGCCCCGCCCCTCCCTGCAGCAGTCTGCAAACGCGCCCCCTGGCGCGTTTTAAGAAGGGAAGTAATTCCCCTTGAATACTGGGGGTCCCTGAGGGCCAACTAGCCCACCAGGAACCTCCGGTATGCGCCGGGGCTGTGTTGCAGAGAGGTGTACAGAGGCCACGCCCCTTTTACACCTCTCTGCAACGCAGCTCTGTGGCGCTTTTGGAGGTACATGGTGGGCTAGTTGGACTCCAGGGACCCTCAGTATTCAAGGGGACTTAATCCCCCAACTTAAAACGCGCCACGGGGCGCGTTTGCACAGTGGTGAAGGGAGGGAGCGGGGCTTCAGGTGACATGTGTGCAAACACGCCCCGTGGCGCATTTTAAGATGGGGAATGAAATCCCCTTCAATCCTGAGGGTCCCTGGGGGCGAACTAGCCCACCAGGTACGTCCAGAAAGCGCCACAGAGCTGCGTTGCAGAGAGGTGCAAAAAGGGGCGTGGCCTCTGAACACCTCTGCAACGCAGCTCCCTGGCGCATACTGGAGGTACAGGGTGGGCTAGTTGGACCCCAGGGACCCTCATGATTCAAGGGGACTTAATCCCCCAACTTAAAACGCGCCACGGGGCGCGTTTGCACAGATGTCACCTCAGGCCCCGCCCCTCCCTTCACCATTGTGCAAATATTCCTCTAAAATCAGCCGAACTACGAATTCCGATTTACTCACCTGTTATCAGGAGAGACCTCAGTCCTGCATCTTTCAGCCCAGTACTGATCCTGAAAAGTAATTTTAACCGTACTTACCAGTAACTTGAATTTCCTTCCATAGGATATCATTGACTGGTTTCACTTGGAAATTCTTCTAAGTGTGAAGTTTTGGAACTTTATAATATTCCTCTAAAATTAGCCGAAATACGAATTCCGATTTACTCACCTGTTATCAGGAGAGACCTCAGTGCTGCATCTTTCAGCCCAGTACTGATCCTGAAAAGTAATTTTAACCGTACTTACCAGTAACTTGAATTTCCTTCCATAGGATATCATTGTCTGCTTTTTGCTGAAAAAGTTTCTAAGTGTCGATTTTTGAAACATACAAATATTCCTCTAAAATCAGCCGAACTACGAATTCCGATTTACTCACCTGTTATCAGGAGAGACCTCAGTGCTGCATCTTTCAGCCCAGTACTGATCCTGAAAAGTAATTTTAACCGTACTTACCAGTAACTTGAATTTCCTTCCATAGGATATCATTGACTGGTTTCACTTGGAAATTCTTCTAAGTGTGGAGTTTTGGAACTTTATAATATTCCTCTAAAATCAGCCGAAATACGAATTCCGATTTACTCACCTGTTATCAGGAGAGACCTCAGTGCTGCATCTTTCAGCCCAGTACTGATCCTGAAAAGTAATGTTAACCGTACTTACCAGTAACTTATATTTCCTTCCGTAGGAATCCATTGTCTGGTTTTCAGCAGAAAAGTTTCAAAGTGTTGATTTTCACAAACTACAAATATTCCTTCAAAATCGCCTGTATGACTTAAACGCATTCTTTCAACTGTTTACAGGAGATGCACCAGTGCTGGATCCAGGATCCACCACTGAGTAAGAAAAAGTAACGATAACACTACTTACCTGCTAAGTGAATTTCCTCCCATAGGATAACATTGGTGATTCTATGTGAAAAAGTTTCTAAGTGTCAACTTTTAAAATACAATAATATTCCTTAAAAATCACTACTGTAACCAAAACGCTTTTACTCAACTGTTTACAGGAGATGTCCCAGGACTGAATCTAGGATCCAGTCCTGTGGTTAGAAAAGTAATCCATAAAGTAACTAATTGCATTTAGCTAGAAATTCACATTGAGCTCAATGTTGCATTGTGTTTGAAATTGTGTTGCCCATTGCAACAACTGTAACTACTGTACTTAAAAGCCTATTGCCTATTTGCAAAGTATTTAAACTAAAGTAATTCATTCTGAGAAAGTATATTTTGTAATGTAATGTATAATGTAATTACAATGTAATTTAAAAAATAAAATATCTAAAAATAAATAGTTTAAAAAAATGTAGTAAATCAGTATCAAAAAAAATAAATATAACAATTAATACATTTAAAAATTGTCATTTACAAAACCTTTGAAATTCACTGAAAAAAACCATAGGTTTCAGACATGTTATAGTTAGGAATTAGCATTTAAAAAACCTTTGAAATTCACTGAAAAAACCATAGGTTTCAGGCTTGTTATAGTTGGGAATTAGCATTTTAAAAACCTTTGAAATTCACTGAAAAAACCATAGGTTTCAGGCCTGTTATAGTTAGGGTTTAGCATTTAAAAACCTTTGAAATTCACTGAAAAAACCATAGGTTTTAGGGAAAGTTATAGTTAGTTGGACATTGGACTCGTACAAAACCCGTGAAATTCCCCCGTTATAGTTAGTTCAGCTAACTATAACTCGCGCCTCGCAATGCACTGCTGATGACGTCACATATTACATCACTCATGACATGGTCAGTGACATCACTGATGTCATCACTGATGACATCTCAAATGACATCACTGATGACATCATCCATGTGAGAATTTAATGCATCTTCTCACACCCTAATATAACTTTTGATACACCCACTCTAAATTACAGACTGCCATTCTCAAAACCATACACACTCCAATACCAATAAGTACATACCCACTCACTGATTCTTAGGTCTACACACACACATCTACTCACTCACCCGTACAGTCACTCATACTTACAGTCACTCAGTACAGGACTATCATATGCACTCATACACCTATATAAACACTCACACAACGCAACTCATCCATAGAGGTACTCACACACCTAGTCAGTCATGCAAATAATTAATCACACTCCAATTTACTCACCTATTCAGTTATACACACCAGCTCACTTGTTCATAAAAATACTAGCACATTCTTACGCTCCTATGCAATCACTGATGCAAGCACACACTCATCCATATAGCCACTCTCACAATCACACACTCTCACTTATAGCCATTTATATACTCCAACACACATATATACTGCCTTTCACATATGTAGTTACTCACACATGTACCACTGAGATATACATTCAATCACTAACACACCCATACACACACTCACCCACCCATACAGTCCATCACAGACGCACTGTTGAAACCATGCACCCAGTGAATCACCCACTCACACATCTATGCACAGTCACACACACCCCACCCACACAAACACTGAGGCACCCATATAGATACTCAGAGAACCAATCCATAACCCATATAGACACTCATTTAGCTAGTCAGAAACCCATGCAGCTGCTTACACAACAACAGACGGGTACAGACATTCACACAGTTTAGTCACTCACCCATGCATCCAGTAAGATACATTTAATCACTCACTTATAGACTCAGTCACGCACCTACTAAATCATCCATTCAGACGCTTATACACCCACTCATTCTTCAATACGCCTTTCCCTATATATATTAAACATATTTAAACTTTACAGAAACACACAGTCACTGGATGATGTCAGTGATGTCATCAGTGATGTCACTGACCATGTCATGAGTGATGTAATATGTGACGTCATCAGCAGTGCATTGCGGGGGCGCGAGTTATAGTTAGCTGAACTAACTATAACGGGGGAATTTCACGGGTTTTGTACGAGTGCAATGTCCAACTAACTATAACTTTCCCTAAAACCTATGGTTTTTCAGTGAATATATATATAGAGACAAAATAATTATATATAGAGAGACAAAATAATTATATATATATATATATATATATATCAGTGAGAAAAACATCTTTAATCAAGAGGAGCCATGGGTTGTATCAAACGGTCCTTTGCATAGAATCATTCTATACAGTGTTTTATCTGGAAATAAATGAGTGCCAGGGCCCTCCTCAGGAGGCGACTGCAGTTTGCACCAAACATTGCCTCTACGAGCGTTGCCAGTGACAATGTCAACACAACTACTAATCATTACACTCCTAAAACGGTGAGAATTACTGCCATTCCAAGGCTCCAAAGCTATAAGAATGGATTGGGTGGTGTAGTGAATTAATAAATAACTGTTATTATGCTCATCTCTAAATTAGGCTAACAATGCTACTGTGTTGTAGACTACTATAGAGCCGGTATCGACAAATAGATACCAGGAAACCAGCGGCTCAAATAAGCACTGTTTTTTAAGGCAAATTTGCATAGGTGGCCTTAGAACCCCTTAAAAGGAGTTCATGATCCATGGAATCAAACCATATGTCATCTAAAAGAACGTCTAGTTTAACGTCTTGCCAAACAAATTCCTAGACCATAAGTGCCACTGTATCATTTATTGAATGTTGTTGAGGGTATCGTCAATGAGCGCTGTCGACGACACCACCGTCAACTCATGCAGTCTACGACCACTACCTCCACTGGCATCGCCACAAAGACCACAGACGACCACAACAGTGGACGCCACTGATGCCGCCGACAACACTGCTCACGACTGCTAACGGCAAGGAGCCACGTCATAGATGAGGCGGCCACCAACTGTGACAAGGTGGCCACAGACGCTGCAGTGCTGAGGGGCCGCTGTCGACAGAGATGAATAAGGATGACCTTGCCACCACTGCTGGGGCTTGAAGCCTCACACCATGACACCAAATGCAGAAGCCCTTGTCTCTGAGCCACAGCTCCCAGTTTGTTCCAGTGTCAACAAAGCCCTTGTTGATGGGCTAGGTGCCGTCAAAAAGGTGTAAGCAGCGCCGTCGACGTCGTGGGCGATACTGCGCTCGTCACAGTAACGAACACCATCGTCGATGACTGAAGTGTTGGGGATGAGGTGGTTGTGGACGAAGCAGCCAATGCAAAGAGAATGGCTTTGAATCAACGGACCTGGTGAGGACATAGGAGAGCGAACTCCAGGTGCTGGAGTGGGAGTTATAAGCGCAAATATGTAAGTTCTTGAGGAGAATAATTTCTGTTTCCCCCTTTAAAGAACTGTCCTTTATAGACCCGGGATGGGTCTTTTCCAAGGATCTCCAGGGAACACTTTGGTTGCTGTGCTCCATTTATCTGACTTTATGAAGCGGTCAAAGAAGAGTCACTGTCCTCTTGAGTGCTGCTTCAGAATCCATAGGAGCAGTTTTCTTTTTAGGGCTAAATCGAGGAACAGCATCTTTGTGGGGATTTTCGATTAAAGATGGCTCCTCCTGCAACTGCCATAGGTTCAAGAGCCCCTGTTAAAGGCATTTTAAGGCATAGTAGTAATAATAATAACGTTTTACTATACCAAAGGTAGATAACTGAGCAGAGCTCAGGGAGACTCCCTGCACACGACGTGCGGTAAGAAATCTGAGGGACTCAGCCTCTGTTGGGAGTATTCTAGAGGGTGCTGTCGTGTAGTTTATTTTAGTCCTTTTTTTTTTTTAAAAAGGACAAGGATAGGCTATTAAACTGACTTTTTCATTGCCATTATAGCCTATGATAGTGATACATACTGCTTTATTATGGTATCGTGGGACTCCAACTTCGGGAAGATTCAAGCATGTAAATCTATGAAAGATTCAATACTGGATAAATTAATCAATAAGTGAACAGAACACTACAGCATATATACATGTGCTACCATAACATTTTAAGATGTTATGTAATCTTTCCACCAAACAGGCCTATTATTCTGTTTCTGTCTTCCCCTCGTACATAAAAACGGGGATTTGGAAGTTACACAGTTAGGACTATTATGATCCACTCACCACAACTTAGGAAGTACATCATTTAAGGGTACCCAAACATCAAGTGTCCCCGGAACACAAGATTTAATAATTCAATTTATGCATTCAGCAAGACAGTTTCCCTGGGGTGAGTACAACACTGTCTCCTCTACAGGAACTTCAGCATCTCTTGAGAGGTAAATTTAATCCCATTGTCTTTGACAAGTTGATTGGGTAAATTTATCACTACCTTTGTGTCAAGTGAACCTACACACTTTGTTTCCACCGATTTTGACGTGTAATCCACTAGCAATATCATATAACGTTCACTAAGTGGATGCAACTGGAAAGGAGCCATGAAGTCAAAACCCAATTTCTTCCAAGGCTCATCGGGGACCTCCACAGGGAACAGTGGGACTTTAAATGCTGTCAAGCCTTGCACACAGATTACAATCCTTCACAACTTCCTCTACCTGTTGGTCTAACTCCGACAACCAATAGAACTCTTTTACCCTAGCCTTCGTAATATTCCTTTCAGGGTGGCCTTCATGTGCCAGGTTGGTCAATTTCTCTCTCAGACCTATCTGGGGAACCACTCTCGCCCCTCTGAAAGGTTCTTCTCTATACCAACTTATCCTCACCCATGCCACTCTCACATACTCAGCTGACTGGACATAGGTCAGGTACATCCTCCTCCCTCCTCAATGGGCAAGCAAGATAGGCAGTACTCTGCCTTGTTTTTCACATCAGGGAGATGCTCCATTTGGAAATTAAATTCACTCAGCCTATCCACCCACGTCTTTATCCTGGAAGTGACCTTTATCATCCTTCCTGTTTGAGAATATCTAGATTAGAAGTCAGTCGGCGATGGCAATAAGAAGCAATTCCCATAAATTAAACTTGGTGTTTAATTGCCTATGCACAAGCCTAGGCCTCTCTCTCAATGACCGAGTAACGTTTCTTAGACCCTTTGAGAGCGCAAAGCAAAGGCTGCAATCCTTTCTTCGTCATCCGCCACCTGTGAAAGAACAGCACCAAGTCCTCTAAGGCTTGCATCCTGATTTACTACTGTTCTCCTAAACACATCGAAATGGTTTAAAGTGGGCATGTTGCTAATAATTAATTCAAAAGCAGCATTACACTCATCTGTACAGACACGTTTGACTCCTTTCTTAAGGATTGCTCTCATAGATTGTGCCACTTTTGAGGAATTATCAATACATTTGGAGTAGAATTCTGCTAACTCAAGGAAGGATCTGTGTTGGTCTTTATGTTTAGGTTGTGGTGCTTTTATAATGGATTTAACCAGTTCTAACTTAAGTTTGATGCCCTCCCCTTATCTAGTGTGACCAAGGTATGAGACTGCAGTAACACCGAATTTGCACTTTTCCTTCTTAAGTGTAAGACCAGCCTTACCCAGCCTAACTAGAACTGATTAACAGGTGCTGTCCTATTTTTCCTTATCCTTAATGAAAATTAAAATGCCATCTTGGAATTTAAAAAAATGAGGAATTTCACCTAGCACTTTCTTCATTATCCTTTGGAAACATGCCACTGCTGATGCCAACCCAAAAGGCATTCATATAAAACAGTAGGCACTCATCGGCTTAACAAAGGATATAAGGTGTCTGGAATCGTCATGCTGCTTAACCTAGTGATAAGCAGAGGGGAGATCCAGAACACTGAACACTTTTGCACTACCAAGTACAGACATACCTCAGAAATGTTGGGCAGTAGTTGACGATCTACACCTATGTGTGTGTTGAGATACCTGAGGTTGACACACATTCTTATTTACCTGCCCCATCCTTTGGTGCAAGACATTCTAAGGACTCAGTTTCTTCCATCGTTCCCTCCCTTGATAGTCTGTGAATCTGCTTGTGAGGGGTTCTCACATAAAATTAGGAACCCTTCCGACTTTGTGGATACACGGAACAGTATTGTTCTTCAGAATAATTCTGTGTACGAAATCCTTTAAAAGTCACAGATTGTTGCTGGACACTTTTGTGGAATTTAACATGGCATTCAGGCATAGTGATCGGCCCAACATCCACCTCACCTACTCCAGGTTTCACATTGAAAACCATCTTGTTCATGTTCTCTGTAACAGCTCCCGCACTGTGGAATTTATCACTCTTACAAACATGAGCTCAGTGGTCCTTTTTTCCACACTTCCTGCATGTCGAATTCCTGGCATAACAGTTTGTGCTGTTTGAGGAGTGGCCAGGATTACCACATCGATTGCATTATATAATCTAATCTACCGACCTTCACCAGATTTCTAGAATCCCACTTGGACTGCCCTAACAGAACATGGCTGCACCTAGCATGTCCCAACCTCCTGCATTCCTATTGGAAAGGGGAGAACCATTGCTCTCTTGGAAGCAGTGGAAAAAAGGTTTTGATTTCTGTCTTTTAGTGATTGGAAGGGAGAAATATTTGGCTGCCAGGAAGCAAGGCATTCTTCTACATAACCGCAGAATAGAAGGCCGTAATGTATGACAATTTTTTAAATAACGCAAGGAAAAACTGAGAGTATTGGAAGTTATGTGTCTTGTTTGAGAATACCACATGCACTTGTGACTTTAATCTTTTAGCAGGCTCGCTGATCAGGGACCAGTTAGTATGATGCACGAATAGCGTAAGGGTTCAAGAACAATTATTAGCAAAAAATCCAGGGAGGCAATTGCCATTGTTGAGAGTATGGAGAGTACACACACACACACTTGGGTGTGAGAGATGCATGATGGTGGAACAGGTATAGTTGACAATCCTGTTGCTGAGATTGTAAAAGATAACGAGTGTATGAATGAGCGAATGTGCGATCGAAAGGTGAGCAAGAAGGAAAATTCTAGCTGAACTGTCCTGAAATTATTTCTTACAGTGAGACAATTTCAGTGTGGTTCCTGCCACCAAATGAGGAAAAAATAGGTTAATAACTATAGGTTCATGCCTTAATGTAGCTGTGTTGCACATAGACATCGTTGTCTTGTGCACCAAGGTTTTCCTCCTGCTGCCGTGTCAGGTTTCAAGTGTCAAGTGAAAATCGATGCGTGTGAGGGCAGTGAGGCGCATGATATATTCCCAAAGCAAAATGGTGGGTGCACTCTAAGCGTCGTGTGTGGCGTGACATGCCCGTGCCTGGTGTTCAGACGACGGTATGTTTGGGGTCACTGGCACATTCTTCTAGTGACTCAGCATTGCGCTGTAAAGTTCCTCATGCACTGTTACAGTAGCTCCACACGTTTGAAGTTCACTGCTTGTACTCACAAAAGTATGCAGCTAGAGCCAGCAGCGTGGCCCCTCCTCTAGGGCAAGAGAAATGCCCAAACTCCTTATCAGCTCGTCTATGTGGCACAAACCATTTTTGGTGAACAGCTGTAGATGGTGAAATGTTGGCTGTTCTAGTCATCTTCGTCGTGGGTCCCAGAGAAACAAGCATTTGCAATGCAATCGATCTCGCATTTGTGAAAGTTAGAGCTATTGGCGTGGTAAACTATATTGTATTTTACTTACATATTTTTTTGTTTGTAGAGGTGGAGAAGTGTGTGTGGTTTAAAAAAAAAAGTTTTTAAACCTTATGGTAAAGAAACTGGAAGTGAACCAATATGAGAAATGCTGAATCAGTGTGTGCATGTGCAATCGAATTATGTGGTTAGTAATTATGTGGTATGAAGTGTTGTGGACTTACGTGTAGTGGTATTGCATGTCCTGGAGTGGCATGTATTGAGTGGAATTATGTGGAAATCTGTGGTGTGGATTGGATGTATGTGGTGTGTAGTGGAATTGTGTTGTGGACTTGAATTTTGTGCCATAGAAAAAATGTGGAGTTGAATTGTGTTGCATGGAATTGTGTGGCATAGAGTGAAATTATGTTGAGTGTAATTATGTGGTATGGTGTGGAGTGTATTTATGTTGAGTGTTGCTATGTGGCATGGAGTAGATTTATGTGGAGTGTAATTATCATCTGCGGCGTACCCCAGGGATCTTCCCTCAGCCCGACACTGTTCAACATCTACATGGCTCCACTCGCACGCATCGCCCAACCTCAACATAATCTCCTACGCCGACGACACTCAACTGATCCTCTCCCTCACCAAGGACCCCCTCACCGCCAAATCCATCCTCCACGAAGGAATGAAAGCCGTCGCCGACTGGATGAAGTGCAGCCGACTTAAGCTGAACACAGACAAGACGGAGATCCTCATCCTCGGCTCCAACCCATCAGCCTGGGACGACTCATGGTGGCCCTCGTCACTAGGGGCACCCCCGACACCAACCAACCACGCACGCAACCTGGGAGTCATCCTCGACTCAACGCTCACCATGACCAAGCAAGTCAACGCAGTCTCCTCCTCCTGCTTCAACACCCTCCGCATGCTCCGCAAGATCTACAGGTGGATCCCGACAGACACGAGAAGAACAGTCACTCAGGCCCTCGTCAGCAGCAGACTCGACTACGGAAACGCCCTCTATGCAGGAGCCCCGACCAAGCTCATCAAACGACTGCAAAGAATCCAAAACGCCTCTGCACGCCTGATCCTCGACATTCCACGCCACAGCCACATCACCCCCCACCTGAAAAACCTGCACTGGCTCCCCGTCGACAAGAGAATCTCCTTCAAACTCCTGATCCACGCACACAAGGCACTCCACAAAACCGGCCCAGCCTACCTCAACAGTCGACTCTCCTTCTACGTTCCCAACCGTCAGCTCCGCCGACCTCTCCCTGGCCACCGTCCCGCGCATCCGGAGAACCACCACCGGAGGAAGATCCTTCTCTCACCGCGCCGCCAAGATCTGGAACACCCTTCCCCTCAACCTACGACAGACCCAAGACCTGCTGACCTTCAGGAGATGACTCAAGACCTGGCTATTCGACCAGTAGCGGCAACTCCCCCCCTCCTCTCCCTCAGCGCCTTGAGACCCTCGCGGGTAAGTAGTGCGCTTTACAAATCTTGTGATTGATTGATTGATGTGGTATGGAGTGTAATTTTGTAGGTTGGAGTTGAAATCTGTGTAGAGGAATTATGTGGAGTTAAATTGTGTTGCAGAGTGTAATGGAATTATGTTGCAGGGGAGAGTAATGTGTATTTTGTTTTTGGGGAGCGAACAGCTGGGAAGACTGCTTTGGTTCAGAATGTGCACGGATCGATTTTTAGGATGTTCTGCATGCAGGAGTATTCCTTGGCTGTTAAACTGACTGCTGTTTTAAGGCAATCATGATATAGGATTTTAATGGTCCGGCCAGAGATTTTATATCTGTGTTAGCACCTGAAGTGTGTAAGGCTTAGGGAGGAAGACAAATAGTTAAGCAGCAAGGAGGGACATGAGTTGGTGTGGGGTGGGGATGGCAGGGCAGATAAAGTTAAATGCAAGTTTCACAAAGTGACTCCACATTTTGTAACAAGGGTTGCTGTGACTCTGTGTTAAACGGACCTGTCTCTTTAGGGCAATCATGATATTGGATTTTACTGGTCCTGGGAGAGATTCTGGTCTCTGCAGCTGAAGTGTGTAATGCTTAGGGAGGAAGACAAATAGTTAAACACGCATGGGCAGGCGGGAGGTGGTGGAAATGACAACCTTTTTTTTTTTGCAGTGGAATGATAATTTGATATACCAAAAAAGTAACATTCTGAAAAAAGTGGTTGTCAACGGAATAAACAGGAAAAATAAAATGTGTGAAAGTAGGGGATTTCTGCTGTTATTGCACAATTTTTAAAGAAAACCCGACGTCTGCCACTCGTGTATATAGATTTAAAAAAAAACAGCTTGCACGAAGCAACAGGCAAGTGGGAAGAGCGTGAAACGTAAATCAAAGTAAAACGAGGTGGGAGGGAAAGTAACGGGGCAGGGACAGCCGGTAAGTGGCTGTTAAGGTGCCAATAATTTCAAAAGTGTACATTGTGAAGACGAAGGAGCTTTAACATACCTTGTCTCTCCTTCTCCAGCCATATAAACGCTTCAAGCTCCCCAGCTGCTTCTCTTCATTCCAGGGCACGGTACTTACTGTAGTGGCTGCGTCGCATGCTGAGAGTGGGTGATAAACATATCTATTGCTCGTTAACAGAAACACAAATGTCGGCCACTTATCAGTTAATAATTTTCAGCTGTATAGATTGTGACGTAAAACCAATCTTGGATCCACGCTTAATAATTAATTGGAATTACTCTGCAATTACGTCCGCATGCGTAGGATTAACCAAAACGCAGCCTTAACAAAGCCCACAATAAAGAAAGCCTTGACGGCCAGGGACGCATCTCAAGAGTGGTTGGAAGATTTGCGGCTTCAGCTTAAGAGAGAAAGACACAGGAAGAAACACAGAGACGTTACTGTTTGTCACAGCCTGCAGTCCCGGTAACAAAATAAAGGGGAGGGGGTGCCTCATTATTGCTCATGGCCTCATACCTACGTGGCCCCGACCGCAGAGGAGACCAGAAGATGAGCAGGAGCGCCAGAGTGCAGCAGTGAGCAAGGGACACAGTTGCACATGTGACTCTCAGCAGTAGCAGCACCAGATCCTTAGGGCACAACCGGGTCTGCGTGCGCACAGCCTGCTGGGAGCTGTAGTGCACTGGAGCCACACTTGGGCGCAGTTTGCATGACGAATGTAATATTTTTAACTGTAATTGACATAATGCGAGAGAGAGCGTAGAAGGACGAATTGCTTTATTACTCTATGTGCTGAACACAGCTTGACGGTAAATGTAGTTGTACTGCGTGTTTCCGACTACAGTGCCGGGAGTCTGTGAATAGGCAGCAAATGTTAAGACTAGTGTGAAGGGCTGAAATGCCTCCTTCCCTCAGCAGCACTCCACGGAAGTCTGTTGGAGCGAATAGAAGTGTGTTAAATTACTCGCGCTGGACGGGAGCAGTTGTGGGCATCCCAAATAAAAATACAGCTTGTGTAATGTCTTCCGACCACATCCCCTGGACCTGAAGAGATCCCATGTGAGCACCCCAGCACTGAAGGGACGCATCTGTGACGATAGTTTGTTTGGGGAGTTCCTGGTGGAAGGGAACTCCTTTCAGAAGATGAGACCGTTGCATCCACCATCTTATTGAGATTTGGACTGCGTGAGGAAGAGTTTTGGTGTCCTCCCAGCAGTTGGAAACTTGAGACCATTGGTTCTCTAGAGCTTGTTGTAAGGGTCTCATCTGCAACCTGACATTTGGAACAATAAATATGCATGATGCCATTGAGCCCAGCAGCTAGGATACCTGCCTGGCTGTGGAATGAGGTGTTCTCTGGAGAATACGCTCTTTGTGGAGTATTGATAATAGTCTCTCCTCTGAAGGACTTGCTCTTGCGTTTGCAGCGTCTAAAGTAGCGCCCAAGTAGTGTATCCTCTGAGTTGGGTTGAGGATAGATTTCTTGAAGTTTACACACAGGCCCAATTGGTTTAAGATTTGAATGCAGTACCTCAGATGTTCCTGCAAGAGACTGGGAGAGGCACTCTTGAGTAGCCAGTCGTCTAGGTAAGGATAGACGAAGATCTTTTGCTTTCTCAGGAAGGCAGTCACCACCGCCATGCATTTTGAAAAAGTGCGTGGAGCAGACTTGAGTCCGAAAGGCAAGACTTTGAACTGGAAGTGGTCTGACTATCTTGAATCGTAGAAAACTCCGGTGCTTTTGAGAAATTGGGATGTGAAAATAAGCATCCTGAAGGTCTATGGAGCACATCTAGTCCCCTTGATGAATGTGTGGAATGATTTGGTGTAATGCCAACATCCTGAATCTCTCTTTGAGGACGAATTTGTTTGAGTCTGAGATCTAGTATGGGCCTGAACTCCTTGTTGGACCTTTCTTTGGAACCAAAAAGTAGCAGAAATAGATCCCCTGTCGATGTTGTTGCCAGGGAACCTTTTCAATGGCATGTTTTTGTAACAGGATGGAGACCTCCTTTCGCAGCAGATTAAGCCGATTGACTGGGGTTCTCCGAGGAGGTACAGAGGGTGGCGGAGATTTGAATCTGATTGAGTACCCATTCCGCACAATATTGAGTACCCAGTTGTCGTATGTTATTTTTATCCACTCTTCAAAGTGAAAACTTATACTTCCCCCCACCGAAGTGGGTAATAGAGTTGGGGGAAGCAATAACTCACTGCTTAGGCTGTTGTTTTGCCGCAGGGGTTGTTTGCCTGGAGCCCCCTCTTCCTCTACCGGGCCGTCGCTGGTGGTAATGCGATCTCGCATGGTGTTGCTACGAAGACCAATGAGGGGTAAAGAGTCAGAATATCGAGTTGGGAATGTCAACTTGCACTAATATCGAGTGCAGAATATCGAGATACAGAAATATATCGACTGAAAGAATATCGTGGTCAAGAATATCGAGTTTAAGGTAAGAAATACCGTTTTCAAAAATATCGAAGTAATTAATATCGTTTGCAAAAATATAGTTGTTAAAAATATCGTTTTTTTAGTTAGTGTTATGTATTTTAGTATGTATTTTAAATGTATGTGATCTATTTTTTTGTCTAAGTATTGCATTTGTTTTTTTAATATGTGTTAAATTTTTAGAAGTTATTAATTTTATTTTAATTAAATTTTGCGTTTTAGTTCCGTAGCGGGTTGTGGGTTTGTAATGGAATGAATGAAAATAGGTACTTATAAAGCGCACGGCTACTCCACAGAGTGTCCCGGCGCTGAAGGACCACCGAAGACAGGCACCAGAGCCCGAGAACCAGAAAGAACAGAAAAAACTATTGCTGGAAAAGCCAGGTTTTTAGCTGTCTCCTAAAAATAAGCAGATCCTGGACCTGCCTAAGGGGTAGAGGCAGACAGTTCCATAAGCGGGCAGCCAGCACTTGAAAGGAGCGACCGCCCACACGAGAGCGGGCAAACTTAGGAATGGACATCATAAGCTGCACTGAGGACCTCAATGCTGGACCCTCCTCCTGAGATATACAGCGCCCGTACCATGAAAGGCCCGAAAAGCCAGAACCAGAGCTTTAAATTGGATCCTCTTCCGGACCGGTAGCCAGTGCAAGGCATTCAGGTGGATAGTCATACATGCTCTGGATCCCAACATGAGAATAGCTCTGGCCGCCGCATTCTGAACCACCTGCAGACGATTGAGTAAGTACTCAGGTACGCCCAGGTACAAGATGTTGACGTAATTCAGCCTGGATACAACTAGGGCTAGGACTACAGTCTTCCGATACTCGACCAGTAGCAGGGGAAGAAAGTTTTTAAACATTTTTAGCATGCCAAAACAAGTGCCAGCGACAGTTTGGATCTGAGCCTTCATAGATAGGGTGGCATCTAGGGGAATAGGGTGGGAAGTAATTTAATTATAATAAATTGAATATTAATTTTTGTTTATTAGTATTTATTTAATTTTGATTTTATAGTGTTAATTGTGGGAATTAATTTATTATTAATTAATTAATAATTGGCTGTTAATTTTTATTGATTAATGAATTGGTAAATATGTTAATTGTGTCTTTTTAGGAGCGGTTGTGGGTTTATAGGTGAATAGGGTGGGAAGTAATTTAAATATCATTACATTATTAATATTTTTTATTAAATAATATTTATTTAATATTTTATATTAATTGTGGGAATTAATTTATTAATTGGTTAATTATTAATTAATTGGTCATTATGTTAATTGTGTTATTTTTTTTAGGAGCTGGTAGTGGGTTGATAGGGAGTAGGGTGGGAAGTAATTTAATTCTAATACATTTAATAATATTTTTAATATAATATTTATTTAATTTTATTTTATAGTGTTATGTGAATTAATTTATTTATATTTTGCTTGTTAATAGTTATTAATTAATTGTTAATTATGTTAATTGTGTCAAGTTTTTAGAAATTGTTGGTGGCTTTTACAGGGGAATATGGTGGGAGGTAATTTATTTATTTAATTAATTAATGCTAATTAATTAAAATTTAAATATGGCAATTGTGTAATTATTTTGATGTGTGAGTTGTGGGGTTTATAGTGGTAAATGGTGAGAAGTACATTTTTTTAAATTAATGATTTGTTGTTAATTGATATTAATTTATTGTAAAATTAGTTATGGAAATTGTGTAAATATTTTTAGGTGTGTGTTTTGGTGTTTATTGTGGCAGAGGGTGAAAAGTAATTTAGTTTAAATTAATTAATCATTATTTGATCATTAATGTTAATTTATTAATTGATAAATATTTTTGGTAATTTATTTTTTTGTTAGGGGATTTAAGTTCTATAGCTGTAACGTTTGGTTAGTACATTAATTTTTACCTTTTTAAATGTGTTTTTTAATTAATTGTTTTATTGATAACTAATTGTGTTAATTATGGAGGTACACTTTTTTTTAATTTAGATGCGTGTTGTAAATTGTGTGGTGTTATAGGGTAGGGAAAAAAATTACATTTATGTAATAAATATTTTTTCATTAAAATTAATTTCTATTACAAAATATTTATTTGTTTGTTAATTTTTTGTTAAATTAAAAAAATTAATCTTTTTATGTAAATCTTAGTTTTTTCTCTCCATTATAATATGTTTTGTAAATTTTTATATTTTTATGTTTTGTTTTTGGCTTTTTTATTATATTTTGTATTGTAGTTGATATTTTGTTTGTTTATAAATTTGAATTTTATTTAGTGGGAATAGTAATTTTTACCCCTCTGCTATCCAACACTTTCCCTACTGCTGCATTCGCAGGAATGGGAATAGTAATTTATACCCCTACACTATCCAACACTTTCCCTACTGTTGCACTCACTGGAGTGGAAATAGTAATTTTTACCCCTCCGCTATCCAACACTTTCCCTACTGTTGCACTCGCTGGAGTGGGAATAGTAATTTTTACCCCTCCGCTATCCAACACTTTCCCTACTGTTGCACTCCCAAGAGTTGTAATAGTAATTTTATCCTCTCCGCTATCCAACACTTTCCCTACTGTTGCACTCACTGGAGTGAAAATAGTAATTTTATCCCCTCCGCTATCCAACACTTTCCCTACTGTTGCACTCGTTGGAGTGGGAATAGTAAATTATTCCTCTTTGCTATCCAACACTTTCCCTACTGTTGCACTCACTGGAGTGGGAATAGTAATTTTTACCCCTCCGCTATCCAACACTTTCCCTACTGTTGCACTCGTTGGAGTGGGAATAGTAATTTTTATCCCTCCGCTATCCAACACTTTCCCTACTTTTGCACTCATTGGAGTGGGAATAGTAAATTATTCCTCTCCGCTGTCCAACACTTTCCCTACTGTTGCACTCGCTGGAGTGGGAATTGTAATTTTTCCCCCTACGCTATTCAACACTTTACCTACTGTGGCACTCAATGTAGTGTAAAATGTAGGTTTAAAAATATTAAATATGTTAATGTAGAATAATTTTTTTTTTAAATAATTGTTATGTTACAGGTGTATGTTTATATATATTTATTTATAATTTTTAATATATTTGTAACATTTTATAATTAATTAAAATTATTTATTAATATTTTTAAGTAAATATATTTATATTACATTTTATATATGTATGTTTAATTTATTTTTAAATTAAATTTATTACTTATAATTGTTAAAATTTACAAATAAATCTAAATATTTTTTTTAAGTTAAATGATTTATTTTACATTATTTTTTATACATATAAAAAAACGATATTTTGTACTTCGATATTTTTTCCGATATTTTTGGACTTACCATTATGAAGATAGGAGGTCGATATTTTTGACAACGATATTTATGTCCCGATAGTTTTGTATCTCGATATTTTGGTACTCGATATTCTGTCAGTGATCCCCAATGAGGGGTTTGAACCCTCTGCTGGTATTGACGGCGATCATAAGGTCGGTAGCGACGTTGGAAGTCCTTCCTTTTCTCCAAACCAACAGCCTTCAAGGTGTCCAATTAGTATTTCCTCCTTGACATCTCATCGCTGGAGCCCCCGTGTCTCCCCTACTTCTATTTCCCTCCTGGAAAAGAAACCATATTCCTGAACTGTACGAGAAGTGAAAAATTGTATACCCCTCCTGTACAACTGTCTAGTTTTTTTTGATACCATAATTTCTGTTAATATACCTTGGGGTAGACTCTTGGTATCTTTTGAGAAGTGTTGCTGTGATTCTATGTACTATGAACTGTTTTATGTTGGGATGTCAGAGTATGTGCAAGTATGTGGTTGTGTGATAGGTAGACAGAATGAGTGTGCGTGACTCATGATGTAAATTAATATTGACCGTTGTGATATCGATTTTTATGTCTTTTTGTACTATATGGACCAAATAATATTAATAAAAATATATGTATTATTCTAATTCATCTGTATGTATCACATTTGGGAGAACATTGAGCTTGTAGGATCAAGTTCTTTTTATCGGTGACTTATTAGCACCAGTTGAAGTTATATTTGGGCAGAGGGGTGTGTTTTCACTGTTCTGTCAGCATATCTAGGTAAAAGGTCAGTGCCTAAGAACCGTTATGAATGTAATGTAGGGAAGGATATAGGTGAAAGGTTGCAGTGTTACCTGCGCCTAAATAGGGTACCTATATGGAATATAACACCCACTCCTCTTCCGACTGGACGTCATATGTAACCTATTACTGTACTACTAGCGTAACTAGATAGCGGTACACACACAGTTTATAAAAACATCTCTTTATCTAAAAATGTTTAAAAACTTCTAAAAAAAATTCTAAAAAAACTTTTAAAATGTAAAAAGAAAATTTTTCAAGACCTAGCTTTAAAAAGTGTCCGTAATTATAGTCCGAACCACCATAAGCATTAAAAAGCCATGTATGCCCAAAAAATGAAAGGAATGTCAATTTTGTTTTTGAGTTCCCAAATTGAGCTTGTTTGAAAAAAGGGCGAATTTCTCCCAGCACACGACAAGCCAAATGAGTTCAAATGTTTGTGTCCTGGCTGGTAGACGCAACATTTTCGTTGCTTGCTTCCGCAGTAGACGGCCCTTGTAGCACCTCACAGAGCACATCAATTGAGCACAGATGTTCCACGCTGTCCACAGCCGGTGCTGAGGCAGCCTGTGCGACGTCCAAAGCCTGGGTGTCAGAGGAGGAGCCGGTGTTCATACCAACAGGTGAAGTTACTACCCATGGTGGCTCAAGGAATGCCGCCATCAACATTGGAATACGCTGAGGACACTGCAGAACATGGGCCCTTATCGGGTCCAGTAACGCATTCACGTCCGGTTGCACACATGATGGTAGTGTCATACAAAGGTCCAACACGCATTCTTCTCCGCAAAACAGGCATCGGAGGACAGGTAAGATGCAGTCTATCCAGACCGGTCGAAATGACAAGAACCAAGATTCACTTAGTTCTCTTAGGCGAGGCGTGCCTAGAAGTTGTACCATGCGGTCACGGTATTTACGCTCCAGGAGTGTTCTTTTCATCGCCTTGGTGACTGGGACGTCCATTGCGTAGCAAGTAGAAAACAATCAGGATACCTGCTATTAGAAACAGGATCAGCGGAAGTCCTCCAAAGATGCTTCCGAATACGGAGTGTATGAAGTTTGGTATATCTCCAAGTACCGTCTGAAAGGTGCTCAGAAGTCCAGAACCTATGGTCTTAAATAGGTGGACAATGTCTGTCGTATCAGACATGTTAAAGATACAATTTACCATTTCTGCGAAATGGAAAGGGCAGTTTGTATGAATGAGCGCCTGTATCTCTGCCGAAGACCTTGCGATCTGGAGATCAAAAGTCTCTCGAGCGGAGGTTAAGGGCACAGACTTCTGTAGAAGCATGGCTTTCATTCTGCTTAGAGTATCAAACCGTATTAAGGAAACATTCAGTGAAGGCCATAACGGCGCCTCTCTGACTGTATGTGTTGGTGGAAACAATACTTGCATACAACAAGTAACCCTGGAGCTCACGGTTACCAGATATGCGATGCCCTGGAGCATGCCACAGCAGCCTTGACCGTTCAGCATCAAGTAACTCCCATTTGAAAGTAGCCCGAATGCTGGAGTAATCACTGCAGCTGGGGCACCCTTCAAATGACTGGACAGGTTTGCTACAGAACCATTACAAGCTCCGTGCAACATTATATCCTGGCATATGAGTGATCCACTTAAATCATTCTCGCAGTTTGTACTGCTCAGAAACACTTCTTGATCCCCACTCCGGCATCGAAATCTGTATGGTAATTCCCAAGATTCCTTAATGTATTCCTTACCGATTTCTTCATATCTGCCTGCCTGCTTTTGTTCAAGGCAATATTGAAACTGAAAAGTAGTGACCGGTAGAGTTATGTGGCCATGGATTAGCCATTCTGTAGACGGTGATTCTGCCACTGTGAATGGTAATCTACCCAGTTTTTCGATACGCAGCATTGTATATTTTGCTCCTCTTTGTGCCATTTCTATCTGTTAGATTGTATTCAGAAAACAGAGACGTGCTGTTGATAAAACGCCAAGGCACGTGGCCTGTACGCAAAGATTGCAGCGTCCAGCTTAACAACATAATAGAACGTAACTGTGATTGCCCGTGTTGTAATATGGCCAAATCTTGTTCTAGTATGTCTATCTCAGAAGATAGAATGTTGCCTAAGGAATATATCCTGGAGGTCAATGCAGTTAAGATCCGCGGGTCTATAGAGCTCAAAACAGAGCTCTAGAGCACCATCAGTACAAGCTTATACCTCCTACTCAAACATAAGGGGAGTCCTATTAAAAGGACGGAGTCCCATCACCCACCGAGGTGGCATGCTTCATCATCTGGGATCTCCTCTTGGTCACAAAACCTAGTGCAACCAAGGGCTACAACCCCCTCACTGTGAGGGAGGAGCACAGGGATGGACGAGGCCTGAGCACAACCTTGTCCGGATGGACTGATAGGAAAGGAGGCTTACAAGAAAGAGCCTGGAGCTCACTCACTCGCCTAGCGGAGGTGATGGCCACCAGGAAAGCAGTCTTCAAGGTCAAGAGACGAAGAGGACAGTTGTGAAGGGCTCAAAGGGAGCGCACATCCAGTATGTAAGAACCAGATTCAAGTCCCACTGTGGCATCACGAAAGGAATAGGAGGAAAAAGGTGCGTAATACCTTTGAGAAATCTATTTACAACAGGGGACTTGAAAAGAGAGGGCTGATCAGGGAGCCTGAGAAAGGCCGAAATAGCAGAAAGGTAGCCCTTGATAGTGCCCAGAGCAGAGCCCTGCTGGGCCAAAGAAAGAAGGAACAGTAGTACTTCAGAAAGAGGGGCAGAAAGGGGATCCACAGCCTTTGCTGTGCACCATGCCACAAACTTGTTCCACCTGCAGGCGTATACCACTTTAGTAGAGGGATGCCTGGCTGCCAGAATGACATCACAAACTTCAGGAGGCAAGTCGAAAGGAATCAACTGCCGCCGCTCAATCTCCACGCAAAAAGGTGGAGGCTGGACAGGTTCGGGTGGAGGACCGTCCCCTGCTGCTGCGACAGAAGATCCTCCCGAAGAGGCAGTTTGATCGGAGGATCGATGCTCATACTGAGTAGCTCGGGATACCATACTCTTCGAGCCCAGTCCGGGGCCACAAGGATGACTTGTGCCCGGTCGCGCCTGATCTTCTTCAGCACTCTGGGCAGAAGTGGTATAGGCGGAAAGGCGTACAACAGACCGTAACGCCACTCGCGACAAAAAGCGTCGCCGAGCGAGTGCCGCCTTGGAAATTCCAACACGCAGAACTGATGACATTGCGCGTTCTCTTCGGTGGCGAATAGATCTAACCAAGGCTCTCCCCACTGCTGAAAGAGACCTTGCACCACCTCAGAGTGAAGATGACGCCATTCGTGATCCAGCATGCACCTGCGGCTGAGTTCGTCCGCCCTGGCGTTCAGAGAACCTGCCAGGTGTTGAACCACCAGGGACATGCCCTGATGTTCCAGCCATGTCCAGAGACGCAGAGCCTCCTGACAGAGGGTCCACGACCCCACCCCGCCTTGCTTGTTGCAGTACCACACGGCGGTGGTGTTGTCTGTGAACACCTGCACTACTCTCCCCTTGACAGAGGGAAGGAATGCCTTCAGGGCAAGCCGTATCGCCCGAAGCTCCAGAAGGTTGATATGGAGCTTGGACTCCGTCGGAGACCAGAGGCCTCTGATCTCCGCCTCTCCCATGTGGCCGTCACCACTGTAAACTCCGGTTGGGGAAGGGAGAGGGATCTGCCGTCGACCCAATGCCGGTTCGTGAGCCACCACTGCAACTGTCGTGCAGTGCCCTCCGAGATCTGGACATGATCGGACAGGTTACCCTGATGCTGCGCCCACTGGAACTTCAGGTCCCACTGCAGAGCCCGCATATGCCATCTGGCATGATCGATCAGAAGGATGCAGGAGGCCATGAGGCTCAGCAGCCTCAGAGTCACTCTGACCGAAACCCGGGACAAGGGCTGAAAGATCGGAATCAGAGCCCGAATATCCTGGACTCGCTGTTCGGGAGGATAGACCCGAAACTGCCCCGTGTCCAGAACCGCTCCGATAAAGAGGAGCTTCTGAGAGGGAATAAGGTGCGACTTCGGCACGTTGATGGAGAATCCCAGCAAGTGCAGGAGGTCGGCCGTAGTCTGGAGGTGGAGACGACTGCCTGGGGCGAGCCCGCCTTCAACAACCAGTCGTCGAGATAGGGAAAGACTGAAACCCCTGATCTGCGCAGATGAGCTGCGACCACCGCCATCACTTTCGTGAACACCCGAGGGGCGCTGGTAAGGCCACAAGGGAGCACAGTGAACTGAAAGTGCTCATGGCCTACCGTGAACCGCAGGCAACGCCGGTGGGCTTGCAGGACTGGGATGTGGAAATAGGCATCCTGCAAGTCTAGCGCTACCATCCAGTCTTGTGGATCGAGAGCAGACAAGACCTGAGCCAGAGTGAGCATCTTGAACTTCTCTTTGAGGAGGAAGCGATTGACGTTCCGGAGGTCTAAGATAGGACGCAGGCCTTTGTCCTTCTTGGGTACCAGAAAGTAGTGGGAATAGCAACCACGACCTACTTCTGGCGTCGGAACGCGCTCGATGGCCCCCTTGGCCAAGAGGGCCGCAACTTCCTGCTGAAGAAGCACCAAGTGATCCCCCGACATGCGGTGGTACGGAGGTGGCATGGCTGGAGGGGTATTCTCGAAGGGGAGGGAGTAGCCCCTCCGGACTATCTCTAAAACCCACCTGTCCGAAGTGATGGTGCGCCAGCGGGGGAGGTGATGGCGAAGCCTGCCACCCACTGGCGTTTGATGGGCCTGAAAGTTCAGACTAGGAAGGTTTGGAGGCAGTGGTGGCCGGGGTGGAGGTGGACTGACCCGCCCGCTGGCCCCTTGGTCCGCCACGGCGGAACCCGCGGCCACGCTGGGATGGCTGCGCAGGCCTGTGGTTCTGTTGCGAACGCTGCGGGGCGCCCCTTCCGGTGCCACGAAAGGAGCGAAAAGCAGAAGGCGGAGGAGGGCGGACTGCAGAGAGTCCCAAAGACTTGGCCGTAGCCCGTGGGTCCTTAAACCGCTCCAACGCACTGTCCACTTTGTCGCCGAACAGGCGACGGCCATCAAAGGGCATGTCCATAAGTGTGTTTTGGACATCCCCCGAAAAACCAGTTGTCCTCAACCAGGCGTGGCGTCGAACCGCCACCGTCGTTGCAATCGATCTGCCCAGTGAGTCGGCGGTGTCTAGGCCACAACGAATCATGAACTTAGCTGCGTCTCTCCCCTCTGCAACAGCCTGGGAGAGAGCTGTCCGGGCCTCCTCCGGACACTGGGGCAGCACTTGCGCCACCGTTTCCCACAGACAGTGGGAATAACAGCCCAAGAGGCATGCGGTGTTCACGGACCGCAGCGCAGAACTGGTGGAAGAAAAAATCTTCTTCCGGAACTGATCCAGTTTCTTGGATTCCCTATCCGGTGGAGCGGAAGGGAAGGCGGTTGGGGAAGCAGAGGCTTGGACAACCAAGCTCTCTGGGGTGGGATGTTGGGAGAGGAAAATGAGGTGATCCGGGCGATGGCGTCGGGCCACGTTCCTATCCACAGGAGCCCCTGTGGTGGGCCTGGACCAAGTGCCCAAAAGAACGTCAGAAAGGGCTTCATTGAAGGGAAGCAGCGGCTCCGCAGAAGTAGCTGCTGGCTGAAGCACCTCTGTCAGGAGGTTAGTCCTGACGGCCACTGTAGGGCGCACGAGGTGTAGGGCCTCGGCCGCCCTACGCAACACCACAGCATAACTAGCACCCTCCTCCGTAGCCACGGTAGGAGGAGACAGCATGCCAAGGTCTGGTGAGGTATCCAGACCACTGGCGTCCCCCAACTCCTCAGCCCAGTCTTGTTCAGACTCGCAAGCAGCTGCGAGAGGGTCCTCAGATCCCTCCCAGTCCTCCCCTAGCTCCTCAGGCTGTTCAACAGGCCTAAAATAAGGAGCAGGGACATGGGGATAGAAATCCCCGAGCAACGTCGAGAACGGCATCGATGGACGCCGGCTCAACGCCGCGTCCACTTCGGGGCTGAAACCGGGGCCGACGTCGTCCCGAGGAGCGGGCGGCGTCAGAAGTGGTGCCGGTGGGGTCGACGTCAGTGCAGGTGTTATAAGGTCAACCGGCGTCGACCGGGATCCAGGCCTGGATCCAGGGGGGTCGTGCGGCGTCGAGGCCGGAGCCGACAGCGACGCCGGAGCCGCCGGCGATGAAAGGCGAGGACCCCCAGTCGGGATCGCGGGGCCCGAAGGCGCACCAGCGGGACCCGACGCCCAAAGAGGCGAGCCATGGCCGACAGGAATTCCTGTATTTGGGCTGGAGTCGCCGACGAACCCGGGAAGGGCGGGTAAACGGGCGGCGACTGCATAGGCTCCGCCGGAGCCGCGGGGGAGGCACCACCCGCACCCTCAGCCGTGTCACGCGACCGGCGAGGGGAAGTCGGAGAACGATGGCGTTTCTTCGACTTATTGTGCTTCGTCTTACCTGACCCCGAGTGCGAAGACTTGGATCCCGAAGACCGATGGTGATGACTCCGCACACGGTCCCTCGACCTCCCACGGGACCTGGACCTCGAACGGCGCGGAGCCAACTGCCGGGCTTCCAGCAACTTTCGGGTCCGCTCCTGCAAAGTCTTTGGCGCCATGGCCCGGCAGTCGGGGCACGACTTGGGGTCGTGGTCGCGCCCCAGGCAGAAAAGACACACACAGTGCGGGTCCGTCACCGACATCATACGGTGACAGTCCCCGCAGGACTTAAAACCGGGCATCCTATCTGCACCAGGAGTCGAAGACTCGATGAAAAACAGAGACAAAAAGCCTCAAAAAGTCAGTCAAAAATTGACTGGGGGTTCCAGCTCTTCCCGGATCTGCACTTGCTGGCGCGGAAAAAGAAAGAACTGACAGCGCGCGTGGGCGATGTCTAAGTAGCGCCCGCGACGTCATCTCGGCGACCACGACGCCAACGACGGACGCGGAGCCGCACGATGCCACCTACCGACGCGCAGGGGTACTGCTGACGAAAACTTTCCGGATCCAGTCTGACGCTTGTGGATATTCTAAGGTAAGGAATCTATCACTATGTGTTTCTTTCAGATATATCGAAATCAACCTTGTCCCACACTATACCATCAGGTATAGGAACTGCTGTAATGTTCACTGATGACAAGTCTCTTTGTTCTCGATGAGATGATTGGTGTGGTTTTAAAAGTAAGTTCACCTTTTGGGCTGCAGAGCTTTGTCGAATGTATTTCCCATTAATAAGCATACTAAAAACTATTACCAAGCCTACCCAGAAAAGAAAGAAAAGTATCCCGGTGATTATCCATAGTTCTACCCAGGGTGACACCAGGTAAGTCTTTTTAAGAAAGTGCATAAAGTCTTTAACTTGCTGCTTGCGTGATTTTTTGGCTGGCGTCGTTTCCGGTTCGCTTGGATCCAAAGAAAACGTATCAAAGTTTATGAAGTAGCCAGAAGCAGTTTGATCAATTGTTGGTATTGCATCGGGATTTGTAGAAATCGTGGTTTGCTCTTGTCGAGGCATGTTGACGTAGACATCTGTATTTGGTCGAACAGCGAGTTGTTTTTGATTTTGAGTTTGATTTTGAATTTGAACTTCAGGTTCAAGAGGAACGAGTTCCATAACATTGTTGCTTAGTCCTTCATTCCGTGTTGGAGGCTCTTCGAACATGATGAGTCTCGTTTGAACTTCTTGGATTGTAGCGAGAGGAGGGCGTCTGCTACTTTGGAGTCCACGTGGCCTACTGCTTAGTATTGGCCACACGGTGTGGTTTCATTAGGTCAATTGAGACAAATCTTTTCTCCTTTTTTCCGGCAAGAGGCGGTAGAAGTACAGTTCTTGTTCCTTCAATTGCTAGAACCGGTACAGGCTTTCTGTATGATGGCCCAAATTCTTTTTTGTCCGCTATTTTCTCTCTGACCAGATCCCCAACTTTTGGGATCCAGACAGGTCTTGCCGTGACTGATTTGACTTCCCCAGTGGCGGTCTGCTTCAGATGGACATTACTTTGTGTCCTGGATTCATTTAGATCCTGTAAAACAGCCAAACGATCATGGATGTCAAAAGGCTTTTCATCCGCCACTGTGCCTTCACAATCAAGATCAGGTACCCACATTCTTGTCCCAAATAGGACCTCATATGGAGTGACACCCCCTTGAGAACTTCTTGGCATATTGTTAAGAGCACGCTGGACTCCATACAGATGTTTTACCCAACTTTCACCTGTGCCTAATACTCTAGCTGTTAAACATTGCTTTAAGTCTCGTTTTTTTCTCTCCACTACCGAATTTCCCTCGGGATGGTACGGAGATGAGTATCGCAATGCTACACCCAATCCTCGCATGGCCTCCTTGTAAGCCCGAGAGCTAAACGCAGGGCCCTGGTCAGAATGTAATGTGCCAATTGCGTATGTCCCTATAAAGACTCGCAATTCTTTTATAACAGTTCGAGCGTCAGCCGAGCGCTGGGGCCACACCCATAGGAATCTCGAGCAGGAATCCACTGCAACCATGATATACTTGTAAGCCCCTTCACATTTTAAGGGGCCGCAGTGGTCCAGGTAAGTGAACGCGAATGGTCAGTCTGATGCTGTCTAATAACGGGACCTGTGCTGGGCGAGCTACGGCGGCTCCATTTATCTGTTGACAGATATCACAGTTTAAGACGAAGTCTTTGGTCTGCTTTGTTAATCCTGGCCACCAATAGCTTTGTTTCAGAAAAGAAACTGTTGCCGCAGCTCCTGCATGTACAGAACCCATCCCTTTGTGTGCTGCTACAATTAAACCTAACCTACGATCCATGTTTGGAATTACTCTATCTCCCACTCCAGGAATTTGAGCAAATGGAATGTTATTGGCATCTAACTTGTAGGAGTACTTGAGTGGAAACCTTTTTGGTACTGCTCCGCTATTTTTGCGGGTTGCATTAATAGCTACCATAATCTCATCGTCTATTCTCGTTTTAGAACAAGTGATTGCAGCTACCGAAGTCGTGTGTACAGCCCCCTTTGCGGCTTCATCAGCCAATGAATTCCCTTCAACGTGAACGCCATCACGCTGATGACTCAGTGTATGTATCACGTGAGCCCTCGGTAGTTCGGTTTTCAACTCCACTACCTGTTCCCATAGCATTTTATGCTTAATTGTGCCACCTTTTGCATCTTTGAACCCGTTTTGAACCCAGTACTGCAAATATTCATTGTATGACTGCACACAGTAAAAGGAATCGCACACAATTAGTGTGGAGAATTCCTGATCCGTGTTTACCAGTATCAGCGCTTTTAACTCTGCCAACTGTGCCGTGCAGTCTCCTAGGGACTGCGTCTTTGTGCAACTCGGGTAGAACTTTCCATCCCGCATGCGACCTTTAACGATTGCACATGCTGCGCTATATTGTTGCTTACTCCCTATGGCCGGTTGAGCAGATCCGTCAGTGTAAATTATATATTCATACTGATCTAGAGGCATTATTTCGTTTGGTAGAGGATATTCTTGTTCGTATTGCAGGAATGCTTGTGTCTTTAAATCTGGGTCGTACCTGTATTCAACATCTGTTGCAGTGAGAGAATTAGCCCATTATATCCATCTCGGATGTAAAGCTTTAGCATTGGGAACGCTTGCCTTTGTCGCAGCTTCTAGGGCTGGAACTGGAGTCACTACTATTATTCGTTTCCCCTGAGCTAGTGCTCTTTCTCTCACTACAGCAGTCTGTACTGCTGTCAGAATCTTTTCTGTAGATGTGAAGCACATCTCAGCATTTGTGTACAAATGTGATTTGTATGCTATTGGTACTGTCTCACCCTCATTACATGTTAGATAGGTGTACCCAGATTGACCCACAACTATACGATCACCAGGTTGCGTATGTTCACGCGTGTTTGTAAGTGTTTGGAAGCTATCATGTCAGCTTGTAAGGAACTAAGTGTATCTGTATGTTCCTGTGTCCATTGTTTTACTGAAAAATCAGGTTTTATTAAATCGTAGAAAGGTTTTACTCTTTCTGCGTAATCTTAAATGTATGTTCTACCAAAATTTAGGAATCCCAAAATTGACTGTAAATTTTTCAATGATTTTGGAGGTTGGAGCAGCAGGCATTTTTCTAAAAAAAATTGGCTGCCAGGCTTTTTCCTTCACTTGAAAGCTCATATCCTAAAAACAGGACACTGAGGTGTGCAGTTTTTGATTTTTTAAAGTTAAATTTGTAGCCCTCCGATGCAAATCCCAAAATTATGGTATTCACTCTGTTCAAGTGTTCCTCTAGGTCATCGTCCGTTAGATAAATATCATCCACATAGGACAATGCCTCTTCATCCAAATTTTGAAGTAACTCAGTTACTCTGGCCGAAAACAACCCCAAGCTGTTCTTATACCCCTGGGGGAGTCGACAAAATTGACGCTGGCTCCCTAGCGCTGAGAAGGCTGTTAGATACCTGCTTTCAGGTGCTATATTTTGGCAGAAAAATCCATTTGAGATATCAAGTGTTGTTTTATAATTTTTCCGCACGATGTTATTCATTAATGCGGCACTGTGTGCATTTTGGACTGCAAATGTCTTAGTGCAAGTGTTTAAATGTCTGTAATCTAAAACTAGACGTTATGTGTTGTCAGGTTTCATGACAGGAAATAAAGGATTGTTCATTGGTGAGGTGCAAGTTTCAATCAGCCCTTGGTATTCAAGTTGATCTAAGAGCTCCCTGACCTGTTTTTTAGCTTCTTGCTTTATTGGATACTGCCTCTTTGCAGTTGGAGTATTTTTTAAAGGAACAATGTGGTGGGTTGAATCCTCATCCCATCCAACATGGTTTTTGTATAATGCCGGAGCCTGGGCTACTGCCCACTCCTGCGCATATCTGTGTTGTAAGTGCCTGGGAATATGGTCTGAGAAGGCCGGAAGAATTACAGTTTCTCCTTTAGGGCAATCCATGACGAATGCTGGCGGCCAATCTTGTTCAGCTAATAAAATATCATAGCCAAACGTCAGGTTCTCCCAAAAGAGACCTCTCACTGGTCTACATTTGTCCCCCTCCATTTGGAGCGTTATTTCATATACCTTATGTGGGACGCTTACCCTAGTATCGGGTGTTTCTACCGTGATATAATCATTCAAGTCCGCTGTCACCAGAAATTCCTTCAGGTTCTGGGGAGCTATTGTTACTTCTGCTGCACTGTCTAGCATCGTCAGAGCCCATTCGCCGTTCAGTAGTCGAGTCCTCAGAATTCTGGGCATGTCTGATCTTTAGACCTGCAACTTTCTTCTTTTTGAACTGTGGCTTTTGCTTTGGTTTTTCTTCTTTTTTAGAAGTGTACTCGAGCGTGCAAAGTGTCTCTGCACTTTGTACGCTCTTCTTGTCTTTCTGACCGTCCTTCCCTCTCGGAGTTTTTCGATGAACCCTGAAAGGAACGAGAGGAACATATATCAGTATCCTGATACCTGTCAGGTTTCCTAATATTTTCCCTATTCCTAAGGTTGTACCTCTTTTCCGAGGGCTCCTGTGGAGGAGATCTACCTCGGGATTGAGATCAATTTCCTTTAAAATGTTGTTGTTTTTATTGTCCCACTTCTTCTTAGTTGAAGCAGGTGTCTGCTTGGAAGTATCCTTTTCAGGACTGCCCATCAGTTGTGGTTTTAAAGCTTTCTCACCCAAACTGTCTCTGCCTAATTCTGCATATGCAGTTTCAATTATTTTTGGTAGTTTGTGTTCTTGTTTTATTTATTTATTTATGCGATTTTATATAGCGCGGACTTTACCCGAGGGTGTCAGTGCGCTTCACAACAGGAACAGCAACATTACATAAGGAGGAGGATACAAATGAGCATAATACAAAGGCAAGCGTTACATTGCATGAGGAAAAGTGACAATTGTGCAAAAAACAAACAAACCAAATACAAAAAGAGGAATAGGTTCCAAGAGGACAAAGTGACAGGTGTGCATGAAACATGGGGTACAAAATACAAATAGAGGTATAATACTGCAATAAGTGGCAGTCACTCATAACACACTGGGAAGGCGCTTCTATAGGCTTGGAGTACAGAATTTCCTATAGTGGAAGAACTTCCTTGAGGTAGTAGAGAGGGCGTGAATACAGCAGGGGGTACATGGGGTACAAAATATATGATACATGGGGTACAAAATACAACTAAAGGCATAATACTGTAATAAGTGGCAGTAACTCAAAACACACTGGGAAGGCACTTCTATAGGCTTGGAATACAGAATTTCCTATAGTGGAAAAGCTTCCTTGAGGTAGTAGAGAGGGCGTGCCTTCACAGGGGACTTGTAATGAGGGGAACACGCACATAAAAAACCAACACAACACACAAAATAAGGAATGAACAGACAAAAGTACAATTTTACACTGACGAGTGAACTTCCTAGAGGGGTCTGAGAACGAAATTATTAGTTCTGGAAGTGTCTTTGGAAGAGAAGAGACGAGGTCAGCTTTGAAGATCCGGGTAGAAGAGGTGGCACGGAGCAGTGGGGGAAGCGAGTTCCAGATTCTCACTGCATTGCCCGAGAAGGATTGAGCCATCGATCTTTCTCTTTTGAAGACGGGGGGCTCAAGCAGAAGCTTTTCCGCATTGCGAGAAGGGCGAGAGCCACCGGACAATTTCAATTTATTCGCCAGGTAACGAGGGGAGGACGTGTGTAAGGCTTTGTGTGTGATGCAGGCAGTTTTATAAATAGATCTTGCCTCGATCGGAAGCCATCGAAGAGAGGACAGGATAGGAGTGATGTGGTCGCTTCGTTTAGACCCTGAAATGAAGCGAGCTGCTGAATGGAGGATGGATTTGAGAGGGGAGAGGTGGGATTTGGGTAGGCCAGTCAGCAGAGAATTGCAATAATCAAGTCTTGAGAGAACCAGAGATTGTACCAAGGTTTTTAAGTCATTCTCCGGGAAGAACCGACGGATCCCCCACAGAAGGCGCAGCTGGTACCTTGCGTTCTTAGCAATAGAGTTGATGTGGGAGATTAGGTTGAGTCTTTTGTCAAGAATGACACCTAGGGATTTAGCGCTGTCGACAATGATGGGTTTGTTGTTGAATAGGTTCAGCTGATCCATCCAAGATTGAACAGGAGGAGGTGAGAGAGAGGTAGAGAGGAGGAGGAATTCAGTTTTGGCGGGATTCAGAATGAGTTGGTGGGCTGACATCCAGTTGTGAATAGAGTTGAGGGTAGAATTGAGTAGGGAGAGATCGTGTGCGGAGGACACCTTAAGGTAGATTTGCGTGTCGTCCGCATACAGATGGTAAAGGATCCCAGATTTGCTTAGGAGGTTCCCTAAAGGTTCCAGGTAGAGATTAAACAAGGTGGGTGCCAGGATAGAACCTTGAGGGACGCCTTGACCTACGGCCACAGGAGATGAAAGACTGTTCCCTATCTTGATCCTTTGGGATCTGTCTGAGAGGAAAGAGGCAAACCATTTGAGCACTGTGCCATCCAGTCCCATTCTCTGTTGAAGAGTGTTGAGGAGGGTGCTATGATTAACCGTGTCAAAGGCTGCAGAGAGGTCTAGAAGAATCAGAAGACATGATTCCCCAGAGTCGAGAATATGCAGCGCATCGTCAATCACTTGCAGCAGGGCTGTTTCAGTGCTGCAATTTTGGATGAAGCCCGCCTGGAAGACGTCGAGGAGGTTATTGTCCAAAATATGTGAGGAAAGTTGTTTCGCAACACATTTTTCGGTGATTTTTGAAAGAAAAGGGAGGTTGGTGATAGGGCGGAAGTTGTTGAGGTCGTTCGCGTCGGCGGCGGGTTTTTTTAGAAGAGGGGTGACTTGACCTGATTTGAGGGCAACCGGGAGGGAGCCTTGACTGAGGAAGAGATTGACTAGCTTGGTCCAGTAAGAGAGAGTATAGGTGTAGAAATCGATGGAGATGTCGCTAGGGATGGGGTCGGAGGAATGGTTGGAGGGTTTAGTTTCGCGGATGCATTTGAGGAGGTCATCTTCCGAGATGATGTCAAAGTTCTGCCAGGTGACTAAGGATTTCCGCTCCTCCATGGGGGGGGTGGGCGACCTGAACCACCAGTGCTTTGACCTTTTCATCGAAGAATATAGCGAAATCTGCTGCTTTCTTTGAGGAATCCTCAGGCTTAATGGTTGGGGAGAACAGGTTGGGTTTTTGAAGAGGTCAAAAAGCTTTTTGGGTCTGTTTTTGGCTGAGTCAAGGAGGGATCTGAAATGTGATGCTTTTTCAAGGAAGATGTGGTTGTGATATTTGGATCTTGCTGAACGTAAAAGAGAGAGATTGGAGGTGGAAGGAGATTTTCTCCAATGCTTCTCCAGGAATCTAAGGTTTTTCCTTTCATCGTAGAGCGCTTTATTGAACCAAGGTGTTGAGGGGGTGGGTCTTTTCCTTTTGCTTTGGAAAGGAGCAACAATGTCGATTTCGACTGCTAGTCCTGAGAGGCACTGAGAGGTGAGAACGTTGACATCCACGCTAGGGTCTAGTCTAGGAAGTGCCCGCATAGCGGAATCACAAAAAGTGACAAGATCAATGTTCTTAGCGTTACGGAACCAGGTAGTAGCTCTTTTAGGTTGGCCGAGAGTTATAACGTGCGATAGGTGAAGACGGAAGGGAATGAGGAGGTGGTCAGACCAGTCTACATGGATCGGGGGAGCAGTGGTCAGCAGGTCTGCTTTGGATATGACAAGGTCCAGAATAGAGCCCTTAGAATGTGTGGTTTCCGAGCAATGTTGGAGGAGATCATTGGCTGAGAGAAAGGAGGCAAGCTTGTTGGCAGCCGAGTCTTCCAAGGAGCCCCAGTGGAGATTAAAGTCACCCAGGAAGATCTGTCTGTCACTTTGAGAGAATTGGTCACTGATGAAGTCAGTCAGTTCCTCCACAAAGGAAGAGCAGTAACCAGGCGGGTGGTAGATGGCATGGAATCTAAAGGGTGAGCCGTGATGTATTTGAAGTTCTAGGGAAAGGCATTCGAATGTACGGAAGAGGGTGGTTGGAACCGCTTTAATTTGAAGGGAGTTTCTGAAGATGATAGCGACACCTCCTCCAATTTTGTCTGCCCTGTCATTTCTGAGGATAGAATAGTCAGTGGGTACCAACAGATCAAACGGAGTATGAGAGGAGTCATTAAACCAGGTCTCAGTGAGGAAGAACATGTCAAGATTTTGGTGTGTGATAGTGTCAGAGATTTCCACTTTGTGTTTGATTGCCGATCTGCAGTTGTGGAGCAAGCAGTGCAGCTCTGACGCAGATGTTTTGGTGATGGGGGTGTTAGGGTTGTTCAGGGAGATAGGGATAAGATTCTTGAATGAGGGAGCCCGGCAAGAGGGAGGTTGGTGAGGTCTGACAGAGGAGATGATCTGAATAGGAAACTGCGTAAAATTCTTAGGAGAGGAAGGCGGAGGGGGAGTGACGTTGGTGGTCTTGAGACTGGCCCGTAAATTGGTGATGTCTGCAGAGGGCAGACTGTGGTTGGTTTTATTGGGGCGCGGGAGCAAGGAACTCCTCTGGAGGGTGTTAGGGACAGGGGACAACTTGGCGCTTAAACGTGAGATGGACGCTACAAGCTGGGAGATGGAATAGATGAGAGAATCAAGTTTATTTTCCAGAGAGAGGAGAGCTGAGCACGGAGTGATTGGTGGCTCGATGGATAAAGGAGGGAGTGCAGAGGGTGAGGGAGGACAGGGAGGGGTGGGGGAACGAGTTGAAGGCGGTGGTGCAGAAGGTAAGGGAGGACAGGGCGGGCCTGAGGAGCAGGATATGAGAGGGAGTGCAGAGGGTGAGGGAGGACGGGGCGGGGTGGTGGAATGGGATAAGGGAGGGAGTGCAGAGGGTGAGGGAGGGAGGGAGGGGTGGGGGAATGGGTGGGGAGTTGGGGAGCAAGGGAAGGAGGTGAGGAACGATGGTGGACAGAGGGAGTGGATGGTGAAACAGTGGTGGGAAGAGAAATATTTTTACTGGAGTTGAACAGAGGGGAAGAGAAGAGGGCATACGTCAGAGGAGGAAGTTGAGGGGTAGGGAGGGGGACAAAAGAAGGCCGGAGGTAAGGGGAGACGAGGGGAGACGAGACTGACCCGGGCGGGGTGGGCGGGGGGACAGATGAGGTCCGAATGTGCGTGGAGCCGAAAGAAAAGGGGGCTGTAAAGGGGGGGAGGGCGGGGTGTCCGAGGAGGGCCAGAGGAATGGGGAGAAAGGAGAGGATGGTGCAAGATAGGTACTGTAGGCTATGCAAGGCGAATGTGGGGGGACAGGTAACAGTTGGAGTGGGGGGGAATTGACTAGAGGGAAACTGAGAGAGGAGAAAGGGACTGCAAGGTCAGAGGGAGAGACGAGGAAGGAATTGTCAGGGAGGGAGACAAGGTTGGGAAGCAAGGGAAGAGGAAGGTGGGGTTGAGGATAGATGGGAGGTGGAAGAGAAGAATTTAGGGTACGGGGGACGGGGAAGAGCGGAAAGGGATGAGGCGAGAGGGGGAGGGAAGGGGGAAGGTAAGGACAGTTGATCGGAAGACCAGGTTGTACGAGAGGTGAGTTAAGAGGGGGGCGGAGGGAAGATTTAGTGGGATTAGGGGGGCGGCGAAAATGTTGGAGAATCGAGCAGGTGCAGGGTGGGGAGGGGGGGTGGAGGCCAGAGGCCGGAAAGACCAGATAGGGGGAGGGGCATTTTGGGAAGGGGAAAGAGAGGGAGATGAGGGAGCAGTGGCTGGGGGAACCAAGGGTAGGCCTGTGCCTCCCGGGATAGCGGCCTGCTGGAGTATCGGGGGTCTGGGGGGAGAAAGGGAGAAAGGAGAGGAGTTCAAAGAGGAGTTGGGGGAAATCATAGTTGTGTGGGTTGGACGAAGGGAGTGGAAGAGATGGTCAAAGAGGGAGAGACAGGAGTCTGTCGCTTGAATCATGACGGTGCCATTATTGTAGAGTGTTATGGTGAGCGAGCCCTTAAAGCTCGAGGAGGGGGAAATTTTTAGCCGCTGTCCATGCGGGATAGATGAGGAGGAGGAGACGTTGAAGAAATTGAAGAAGCTGGTGGACCAGGAAGGGATGTCATGGGTGAAAAAAATTAAGTCATTTTTTAGCTTCCCTAGGTGCCCATTATGGAATTGATCAACAAAGAGGGAATCAGGGAAGTGTTCAATGGTGTTGTGCTGCTGCTTTGGACAGATTGGGGGATAGATGACTTTGAAGCAGTTAACTCCCGACTTAATTCGAATGGAAGCCATGATAGGGAGAAGAGGGTCACTAGGGTAGCGATAGAGCAAAAAAGAATAATATGAAGAGGAGGGCACATAAGCCGGAGGACGAGTGCGGATAATCCAATGAGATAGCAGTCAGGAGGCTACTAGACATGCAGGTCCAGGGACTCTGGTCTAACTCCCTAATAAAACATCATACCGGTGGGATAGAAGGCTGGCTTGCTTCCAGCAGTGGAGAGGGTGTGGGATCATACCGGGGCAAACCCTACCACCCGGGATTGGGACCTCCCAGTGTGGAAACACGCATGGAAATGGGAGTTGCCTATAGGATCGCAGTGATGGGGAAGGACATTCTTCGGCTCCCCAGGGAGGAGGCCCAAATGGACACCATACCTCAGCCAAGAGCACAATTAGAGGAGAGCAAAGTGGGCGCCAATTATGTGAATTACTCATCCCATGGGCCACCGATCGAGCCAGGACAGCCCAATAGGAAACACCACACCCAGTCAGGGACACCAGTTAGAAAAATGTCAGCAAAATGTGAGAGTCATTAAACCCAAGTGACCGTGATCCCGTGCTTGTTACTTGCAAAACGAAGGGATAGACAGGATAGTTTCACCGCAGCAGGACTACTAGGAACCAGATGGCTCCTTGGACCAACAAGTACCACTCAGAGTCGCAGTAAACACTACGGTGGTTGTCGATACCAGCCAGCAACGCGTGGGTATATTAGGCCGGCAATCGGGCCTGGCGCCCTGCAATCCTAACAGTCCCCCGGGCCAACTGGCCATCTCAAAGAGGGGCTCAAATGCCCTATGACCCAAAAGTTCCTGGCGCGCTGCCCAAGTAGCGAAAGTCAAGGGTGCGCAATCTGCGCAGGACTAAACGTTGCAGCTGGCACTAAGTGCTGCGCAGCTGTGAAGGTCCGGGCTAAGGGAGGGCATCTCACTCCTAACTGCCAAGGTATGTCCCCCAACCCAGGTCTAAACGTTGCAGCTGGCACTAAGTGCTGCGCAGCTGTGAAGGTCAGGGCTAAAGGAGGGCATCTCACTCCTGACTGCCAAGGTATGTCCCCCAACCCAGGTCTAAACGTTGCAGCTGCCTAAGCAGCGAAAGTCGGTGCGCAATCTGCGCAGGACTAAACGTTGCAGCTGGCACTAAGTGCTGCGCAGCTGTGCAGGTCCGGGCTAAGGGAGGGCATCTCAATCAATCAATCAATCAATCAATCATGTCACTTATAAAGCGCACTACATACCCGCGAGGGTCTCAAGGCGCTGGGGGAAGAGGGGGGTGGTGCTGCTACTGATCGAAGAGCCAGGTCTTGAGGAGTCTTCTGAAGGCCAGTAGGTCTTGGGTCTGTCGGAGGTTGGTGGGGAGGGTGTTCCAGGTCTTGGCGGCGAGGTGGGAGAAGGATCTGCCGCCGGCGGTCGTTTTCCGGATGCGGGGGACTGTGGCGAGGGCGAGGCTGGTCGAGCGGAGCTGGCGGGTGGGGGTGTAGAAGCTGAGTCGTCTGTTGAGGTAGGCTGGTCCGGAGTTGTGGAGTGCTTTGTGTGCGTGGGTGAGGAGCTTGAAGGTTATCCTCTTGTTGACAGGGAGCCAGTGCAGGTCTCTCAGGTGGGGTGTGATGTGGCTGCGTCGGGGGATGTCGAGGATAAGATGTGCAGAGGCGTTCTGGATGCGTTGCAGCCGTCTCAGGAGCTTAGCCGTCTCACTCCTAACTGCCAAGGTATGTCCCCCAACCCAGGTCTAAACGTTGCAGCTGGCACTAAGTGCTGCGCAGCTGTGAAGGTCAGGGCTAAAGGAGGGCATCTCACTCCTGACTGCCAAGGTATGTCCCCCAACCCAGGTTTAAACGTTGCAGCTGGCACTAAGTGCTGCGCAGCTGTGAAGGTCAGGGCTGAAGGAGGGCATCTCACTCCTAACTGCCAAGGTATGACCCCCAACTCAACATTAGCCTAGCCGGTGCAGCTGCCCACTACTTGCTGGGCAGCTGTGAAGTGGTAAGGCCTGGTACTCACCGTGACTTTGGGGCCTCACTTGCCTCTGCGGGCACAGCACCGCAACCTACGGAGGCAGAGGGGCTGCAGCACGTCGACTCGTGGTCATGAGAGTAACAGACTGTGAAGGGGTCAGGACAGGCGGAGGCAGAGGGGCTGCAGCACGTCGACTCGTGGACTGGAGAGTAACAGTCTGTGATGGGATCAGGCCACCATGATCGGGTCAGGCAGAGGGAGGCGTATGCCAGCGTGGGTGCAACAACCCCCAGATGATCCTGCTCAGACAGAACCACTCCTCAGACAGATCCACTCCTTCCAGATCTCTGGCCTTCATCTCAGCGTTTCCCTGGTCTGCAAGTTAGGGACGCGTGGCCTTTGAGGAACTCACTGGGCACTCCAGGGGCACGTATTAGAGAGTCTTTGAGGTACAGCATATAACTCACATTTCTGTGTTTGGAAGTCGGAGGAGGGAGAAGCTGCACGGGGCCGCCATCTTAAAGTCAGGCATCCGGGTTGATTTGTAGGCAGCGCTCACAGGAGAAATGTTTGTGTCACGAGTGTGTTAAGTGGACACACAGCATCTGCGCGAGCCTTGCATGGGCACAGGCCAGGCTGATTCAGACTGTGTCGCAAGTCGGGGAAGCTGCGTGTCCTCATTAGAACCAGACCCCACATGACCGGCCCGGCCCTCTCCTGAATCACTCACTCAGCAGCCTCCCTCAGCAGCAGGCCTCGGCGCTCGAGTTACCATATAATGAGCCGCAGGAAACATTGCAGTTCTAAAGGATCGAACTCCCTCAGGTGTTGGCGGATGGCCACTGAAGCTGCTACCCCCTTAATGTTAGCTAGTATTATGGCTGATACCTGGGCATAGTTACCTAGTAACTTCATCCCTAAGTTTAGGGCAGGTTCTGCTCCGTACTCCTTTTGTATCTGGCTCAATACATCTGGTACTACTGCTAATGACGGGATACCATGAGTTCTGGTATAAATGGCAGCAAAGACTGTACCCCAAGTGGTACAATCCTCTAATTGTGGTGTTATCCCCATGGGCAAGCAGATTGTTAACATTCTGTGTTTTTCATAAGGGGTAGTATTCGGGAATACTGCCTCTAGCTGCGTTATTTTCTGAGCTACCCAGAATGGTATTTGTTCACGTTTTGTGGGCATTTTACCCATCACTGCGTGTAATGTTTGTGGTGTAATTTTAGTTGCTGTACCCTGAATTTGAGTTCCATTTGTTGCAACTATTGCTGGTTGGACTGTAAATGTCCTCATGACGAATTGCGTCAAGTTCCTATAGATTTTAATTAAATCTTTGTTGTATGAGTAAGTCTCCTGGTGGCATTGTTTCAATGTCAGGATGTGGTGTGTAGGCCGCTAATATTGGCCATGTTGCTCCTTCTCTTCCGAGCGGGCCGAGTCTTACTCTTCTTCTTATGTGTGGTAGGGCTCCTTTAAACCAGTATAAGTGTTCCTGGTACGTGAGTGGAACCTCTATCTCCTCGAACGGATAATATTCCGCTGGTGCATCTCCATCCGTGTAGTAGTGAAATGTTTTTGTTCTTGCATTTGCTGCTGGGAATGTAACCCACGAATAAAATACCTCTGTTTTGTTTGATTCGTGTGCCTCAATCACGAAAGCTACTATGCCACCCCTAGCTGATAAACCATGCGCAAGTAGTTTTAGGGTGACTGTATTTCTAAAATGTGGTGCAACTTGTATTGCGCCTGCATCGTCCTCGTCTGTGAGGGGCAGATTTTGTTGCAGTGGGTCTAATTCTTCGTTATTTTTGTCCCCAGTCATTTTGTAAAGAAGAAGTTTTTCAAGGGAACTAAGATAAGGTGTTTTTGCACAATTTAGGAACAATGTGTCCTTAAAGCTTGATTAACCAACAGCCAATAAATAGGATTTTTTAGCCTACTCAGCTGTGGCGGAGTTTGTGCCCACCCACTCCAGACATCTCTGGTGTTTTGTGAGTTGGGGTCTCTGAGAATAGCACGACTGAACTACTCAGATTCTACTGTTAAATAAGTAACCAACCAACGTTGGCGGCGCCATGTCGTGTAGTTCCTATATATCCTATACAGGATCTGCGCATTCGGATAACATAAACTGTGGGTTTGGTGGCGGACGGATTCCGTGCACCCCCACCGGATACGTTAGCCTGTCTGTATTAGCTAGCTCACAGTGCCACTATAGTCTCCTCTTATCACGGAGAGAATAGATTCTGGCAACCTCAGAACATGACAACCCTGATCCCCCAGGATCGTAGAAACAATATACTACCTTTCGCTCAGTCACTCGTGCTCACTTAGTTTGTCTCAGAGAGATACACAGAATAAACAGTCGGGCGTTTCAATAAGTATTTATTGAACAGTTGTTATTCTAGTGTAGAATATATGAGCTGCAACAACCATTAGACAGTAGCAGAAATATATGATTTAGCAATACTACGAAAGTAAAGGGATGGTATAGTTCTACCATCTTGCATAAATCATGAATACATACATGTACATAAAACACATGATAAAAAGTGCGTACTCCTACGATGTCTCCCTAACTAGATGTACCTAAATGTACCTAGCATCTATGTAGGTGTTATGCCAAGAATCCCTCTAGGATCTAGTCCACCCCATTACCTGAGAGTTTAGAGAATGTGGGACCCCGTCCTGGTCTCGAGTTGGACACCCCGCGAGGGATGTTAGACCACTGCTAGCTGGAGCGTCTGCATGCAGGAACCTCAGTGTCTCTGGTCAGTGTGTTAGCCGGGAAGTCACGGTCTCCTCTCTCTTCCTAAGCAAGATGTGTTGTATATATACACCCATAGGTCTCCCCAGGGGTCCTTCCTTGCTGTATTAATGTGTCGGCCTAAAGGATGACGTTGGGCCTGAACTTTATAGAGAGATATTATACAGGAGATGGTAATCCTACTGTGCTTCCAAGAAGCCTCATCATGCATAATGTATGAGAATCGAACCAGGGAAAAACCTGCGTTCTGAATGCAGCGTCATATCTAGGTAAGAGGTCAGTGCCTAAGAACCGTTATGAATGTAATGTAGGGAAGGATATAGGTGAAAGGTTGCAGTGTTACCTGCGCATATATAGGATACCAGTAGCTGTGGACTTTTGAGGTGTGGCATGTCGCACTTGCCTATCCAGAGAATGAGAAGGTGAATATATTTTAGAGTATTCTAAGCCAGGGGTAATTTTCTGCATCTTCCAGTCCTTTATGCTCTCCAACAGTCTCTGGGAGAGGTTAGTCGGAGGCGTATGGTGTCCTGGAGCCGGGGAGCCTTCCGGTGTGATCTGAACTATCTGTAGTTCCGGAGAGGATGAAGCACTCCTCGACGTCAGACCTTTAGAAGTCAGATCGTGAATTTCCCTCGATGTCTACGGATCCCTCAACGTTGGCACTGGTGACCGATCTGTTCTCAGTCTCTTAGCAGACCTGTGGTTGGAAGTAGGTCTCAACGTCGACCTCCTCGACAGCGACCTCCTCGCCGGTGACCTTCTCGACGTCGAAGATGACCTTCTTCTAGACGTCGAACTACTCGACGGCGATGTTCGCCCTACCGTCGGCGACGAAGCAGTCGATCGATTGTGAACCAGGCCTACTGACGTCAGAGTCTTCGGCGTCGATCTCCGAGGTGCCTTCGACGTCGGTGGTGTTCTTCACGTCGGCACCGAGGCCCTCGATGGCGACCGCACCGGTCGGTAATGTGTCTTTGATGTCGAGCGTCTGCCCTCCACCATCGTAGGCGAGCCGGACTTCGACCGTCTGCGAGAGGGTGTCGACGTCGGCCGATGGGAAGCTGACACATGTCTAGATAAAGACTTTGCCGTACCTGGAGTCGTCTGCTTCGACGGCGATAGTCTTTGACTCCGACCGCGGCACAGGAGATTTCGAAGCTGAAGGAGAGCACAGGGGTATTTTCGATGTCGATCTTTCCCTCGATGGCGAATTCGACCGGTGTCTTCGTTTTTCCCCCTTTTTCTTATGCTCTGACCTTATTTGAGAGGAGGGCTCTTTAGAGGGATGTCCTTCCAGGCCACTTACAGACTCCTTTCCTCTCTCCTGCATGGCATGGAGCTTGATCTTCTCCCTTTCACGAAGGGTTCTTCTGGAAAACTGCTGGCAGTAAGTGTCAGGCTGTGACCGGTAGCACCTGCATTGTGCGTGGCGTTGGAGGTTGTGGCAGCAGGACTACATCTCCCAGAAGGCCGTCCTTCTGGGAGGGACCACTTACAGTTAAATTACGGCAAGCGCACGGAGCATTGTGCGTAATTCTTTAGAGTATTCAGGAAGTTCTTCGCAGGGCGGCTGCTCTGTATGTTGTTTCCTTCGCGTGCCTTACGAAGAGCGCACGCTGATGTTTGGTGCATTCCTGAGTCGGAGCTGCAGTTCCCGGGAGTTCCTCGAGCCGGTCTCGCTCTGGGCTCTACTAACTGCTGACGGCGAAGCCGCTCGGAGGAGCGGTAGTGGGCGAGTCACGTTTCCTGTCCCGCAGCTGCGGGAGGAAAGGCAGTCGGAGATCCTCGTCGGCGGACGTAGAGGTCGTTCCGATCCACAGAAGGAGGTCGAGTTGGAGGCGGCTGGCTTCCCCCGGGAGCAGGTTCGTGTTTATGCGATTCGTTCCGCAACTGGAGGCAAACCTTGATTTTCAGTTAGTGCTTTGACATTGTTTTGCAACTGGGAGACAACCTTCTTTCTTGCCTTTTGCGCTTTTGCCTCACATCAATCGGGAAGTCTCGAAGGATTAAGATTTGGAATCGTAGTCCCTTTGGCTGCCTTTGATTCCAGCCTTAGCCTTAGGTTCCGAGACATTTTCTTTTGTTCTTTCCTGTCATCCTTTTATTTTTTCATCTTTGTTTTTTTTTGGAATGTGAGAAAGGGTATGTATGAGGTTGTTTTTGTTCCTTATGGTATAAGGACGGCATGGGAGAGTGGATTGGTAATTGTTCTGTCTTGTTTGTAGGTAGTTATTCCTCCAGGTGACAGACGCATCTTATCTGGTTAGGAAGAAACCCCCGCAGATGTTGGAGTCGGATGACAGGTACTGGTTTCTCTAGTGAGACTCTTTGAGAGTAGCCAGTGTTGTAGGATTATATTAACCTTGTGTTTTTTGTTGCAGGTATCCCATTCCCCCGCTGCTCCTACCCTAATTCCTATCCCTCGCTTGATCGCCTCATTACTCTGTGCATACTCAGTCAGAGTTGGGGATGTCAAGAGGTGGACCCCTTTGTGCATCGCCCAGATCCTGAGGAGTTCCTGTGGTCGAGACAGAATTACGCACCCACGAAATTCACTCCTCCCGGTCTGGGCCGTTCGCAAAGATGGCGTCCTTGGACGATGTGCTGCAAGCACTGGTAGCGGTACAACAAGAACTAGTCACATCAAGAGCTGAAACAGCGGCACTCAGAGAGAGGGTGGATAGACAGGCTAGGAATCCGTTTGACGCCTCCACGACAACACCCCAGATCCAGGTGACAGTATCTCCTCCCATTCCTTTGGCTAGCCCGGAGAGGTATTCCGGAGACCCGTTGAAGATACAAACCTTTTTAACCCAGATAGCCTTACACTTCTCCGGCAAGCCGGCTTCCTTCCCTAATAACCGTTCAAGGGTGGCTTTTGCCATTTCGTATTTGAGCGGAGACGCTGCCAACTGGGCGGTGCCTTTGGTTAAAAATGATGATCCTTTACTTTCTGACTGGACTGCCTTTCGTAGGGAATTCGAAAGGGTTTTTGATCGCCGGGCTTCCACGTTTAGCGCTGATAGAGAGCTATTAGAGCGTAGACAGGGAAAGAGAGACTTGATAACCTACTTGACTGCCTATAACCGCCTGGCCGGAGGAGAAAAGGATGTCGCTATATTATCAGGGACTAAGGGATAACATGAAGGATGTGCTAGCGCAAATAGACCCACAACCCACCACGTGCACAGACTTAAAAAATCTTACCTTGAGGTTAGACCATAGGTTAGCTGAAAGGGGAGGGGAGCGTAGGAGAGGAGAGAGGACTTTAGTTGGTTTAGAGAAAGACAACCGGCCAACATATTCCTCTAACGAACCAGGATCTGAACACATGGATGCGGAAGCTATCAGGGCCCCATTGTCTAAAACCAAGAGAGAGAGCCGTAGAGCACAAGGTCTTTGTATGTATTGTGGGAAGAAAGGCCACTTCATGAGGGAATGCCCACTTAAGCCCAAGAAAAAGAATACTTACTATTCTAGTAAAAAGGTGGCGGTTGTGGCGGTACGTTCCGCCGGTAATGGGGACACCCCTGAGACAGTTATCCCTATAGAGAAAATGCAAAATAGGGAATTAAAACTGCCATCCTTAGCTATCGCCGAGGTGAAAAGCACTGAATCACACATAGTGTTGTCCATGATCCTTATGACGGGACAGCATAGACATCAGGTATGGACGATGATAGATTTCGGAGCCACCGGGAATTTTATCGATTGTGGGTTGGTACAACGACTGGGTTTACAAAGAGTACCTAGTGAGAAGCCTGAAAAGATGTTGGCCGTGGACGGTACTCCGTTGAAGTCAGGCCCTATCAGGGAACACACGGAGACGGTGGAACTGGTTTTTAAGGGTGACCCACAGGATCATATAGAAGATCTGACACTAAATATCATTGAGTCACCACAATACGAGGTCATATTAGGCATGCCATGGTTATGGCAACACAACCCTACCATCGATTGGAAATCGAAGACCGTAAGTTTTCACTCAGAGGAGTGTAGAGCACACTGCATGAGAGACTCTTGCCCCCACACCTTGGCTCTTACGCAGATATTTCATGTTGCTACTGCAGCGGAGAAAGAGACGGAACTGCCACCGGAGTATGCCTTATACAGGGAGGTTTTTTGTGAAGCCAAAGCAAAAGGTCTTACCCCCTCACCGCGACTATGACTGTCGCATAGACTTGATTGCAGGAGCCACCATCCCGTCATGCAGGGTCTATGCCTTATCAGAGCCAGAGACCAAATATTTGCTTGAGTATTTGGATCATTTTGTAGATATTGGCTTCATCAGACCCTCTCGCTCGCCAGCAGCCTCTCCTCTTTTCTTTATCGCGAAAGCGAATGGTGAGCTAAGAATGTGTATCGATTACCGCATGTTGAACAAAAACACGGTGAGGAATCGATACCCGCTTCCACTCATTCCCGTGTTGTTGGACCAGGTGAGGGAGGCCGGCATTTATACCAGGCTCGATCTCAGGGGGCCTACCACTTGGTTCAGATACGCGAAGGGGATGGGTGGAAGACGGCATTTAAAACATGTTATGGGTTGTTCGAATACTTGGTTATGCCTTTCGGGTTATGTAATGCCCCAGCGGCATTCCAATATTTCCTCAACGACGTGCTTAAGGAATACGTGGATCGATTTGTGATCGTATATATAGACGACATATTGATCTATTCGTCCTCTCAGGAAATACATGTGAAACATGTGACACTGATACTCAAAAGGTTGCAAGAACATAGCTTGTTTTGTAAGCTAAATAAATGTGAGTTTAGCGTGACAGAAGTCGAGTTTTTGGGAGTCATATTGAGTCCACAGGGTTTCAGTATGGCTGAGAGGAAAGTGAAGGCGGTTCAGGAGTGGCCTGTTCCCAAAAGTGTGAGAGAGGTACAATGTTTTCTGGGCTTCTCCAATTACTATCGGAGATTTATCTCTCACTTTACTCAGTTGGTCTCCCCGATAACCCGTTTGTTAAGAAAAGGAACGCCTTTTCTTTGGAACACCGAAGCCATGGAGGCATTTACCCATCTGAAAAAGGCTTTCTGTACAGCACCTATCCTACAACATCCTCATACCGACATTCCTTTCATAGTGGAGGCCGATGCATCAGATGTAGCAGTCGGAGCGGTGTTGTCTCAACGGGATAAACATACGGGACAGCTGCATCCTGTGGCTTTTCTATCCCAGAAACTGAACGCAGCAGAAACCAATTATACTGTGGCCAAAAAAGAGCTGTTGGCCATAAAGAAGGCCTTCCAAGAATGGAGACACTACCTGTGGGGGGCGCAACATCCGGTTACAGTGTACACAGATCACAGGAATCTTCAGTTTATGAAAACAGCACAACATCTCTCAAAGACAAATGCGGCGGATGTTATTCTTCGCAGAATACGATTTCATAATCACGTTTCGTCCAGGATCAGAAAACAAAAAGGCAGACTCATTGTCTAGGCAAGAAGATGGTACTAAGCCTCGGCAAGAACTCACTGAGGCGATTGTTAGCCCCGATAGAGTGCTATGCGTTGTGACAGTGGAACATTTCCTTGAGCAAATCACTAAACATCAATCCCTTGTTCGGTGGCAGCGATGGGCAGAACAGAGTACTCATCGAACCCTCAAACACGGGGTACCGTTGCACAACAACAGATTGTACTTACCAACACACGCACTCCGATTGAAGGCCTTCAACTGGTGTCATGACGCTGTACTTGCTGGCCACCCCAGACATAAGAAAACCTTACACCTAATACAACGACATTTTTGGTGGGAAAGGATGGCTAAAGATGTCGTACAATGGGTATCGCAATGTGAGACATGTGCTCGTGCAAAAGGGGAACAAGCCAAGGTTAAGGGCAAATTGATGCCACTGCCCACACTATCACTGCCATGGCAAACGATCAGTATAGACTTTATCCTAGGATTACTATTGGACCAGGGATATAACGCAATTCTCGTTGTCATAGACAGTCTCACAAAAATGGGTCATTTTATTCCTTGCAAGAATCTCCCCACAGCCGGACAAACCGCTCAACTGCTACTGTCACATGTGGTTCGTTTACATGGACTCCCAAGGGTCATTGTGTCAGACAGAGGACCCCAGTTCATTGCTAGGTTCTGGAGCATGTGGTGCAAGGATCTTCATGTGGAGGTTGCTCTGTCTACCAGTTTCCACCCTCAAACTGATGGGCAAACAGAGCAACTAAATCAGACACTAAAGAAATATCTGCGGTGTTATTCCAAAGAGGCAACCGAATCATGGGTTTCCTTACTATGGCTGGCCGAACTGTTGTACAACAACGCATGGCATAGCTCCATAAAGGAAACCCCATTCAGGGCCAATACGGGATTTCATGCTACCACCCTGCCTCTGTCTATTCCTAGCGATGTAACGAACCACCCTACCATTATGGCACAAATGAAGAATCTCCAAGACATGCACAGTAAGATACAGGCCAACTTGAACCGAGCCAAACAGTCCTACAAGAAATGGGAAGACCAACATCGGCAAGAGGGGCCTACGTATCAGCCAGGGGATCGTGTATGGCTCTCTACCAAGAACATCCGTTTTCGGATGCGCAGCATGTTCCATCCCCGATTTATCGGCCTGTATACCGTTCTCCGCAGAATTAATCCGGTGGCGTACAAACTGAGACTGCCAGCTTCTCTGAGGATCCACCCGGTGTTTCACTGTAGTCTACTAAAGCCAGCAAAGAGCGCCAGACGCAGAGCCGTACCTCCGGTGGTTAAGGATGGTCAGTTGGAATACGAAGTGCGACGCATCCTGGATTCAAGGTATCGAAGGGGACGGCTGTGGTATCTTATTTCCTGGAAAGGGTATCCATCGGAAGACGACTCCTGGGAACCGTGCACCAATGTGCATGCCCCTCATGCGGTTCAGCTCTTCCATTCACGCAATCCCGGCAAGCCTGGTTCTAGGAGGCGCATGGGAGGAGGGCGTACTGTCAGGCTGTGACCGGTAGCGCCTGCATTGTGCGTGGCGTTGGAGGTTGTGGCAGCAGGACTACATCTCCCAGAAGGTCGTCCTTCTGGGAGGGACCACGTACAGTTAAATTACGGCAAGCGCACGGAGCGTTGTGCGTAATTCTTTAGAGTATTCAGGAAGTTCTTCGCAGGGCGGCTGCTCTGTATGTTGTTTCCTTCGCGTGCCTTACGAAGAGCGCACGCTGATGTTTGGTGCATTCCTGAGTCGGAGCTGCAGTTCCCGGGAGTTCCTCGAGCCGGTCTCGCTCTGGGCTCTACTAACTGCTGACGGCGAAGCCGCTCGGAGGAGCGGTAGTGGGCGAGTCACGTTTCCTGTCCCGCGGCTGCGGGAGGAAAGGCAGTCGGAGATCCTCGTCGGCGGACGTAGGGGTCGTTCCGATCCACACAAGGAGGTCGAGTTGGAGGCGGCTGGCTTCCCCCGGGAGCAGGTTCGTGTTTATGCGATTCGTTCCGCAACTGGAGGCAAACCTTGATTTTCAGTTAGTGCTTTGACATTGTTCTGCAACTGGGAGGCATCCCTGGATTTTCAGTTAGTACTTTGACAATTGTTTTGCAACTGGGAGACAACCTTCGTTCTTGCCTTTTGCCTCACATCAATCAGGAAGTCTCGAAGGATTAAGATTTGGAATCATAGTCCCTTTGGCTCCCTTTGATTCCAGCCTTAGCCTTAGGTTCCGAGACATTTTCTTTTGTTCTTTCCTGTCGTCCTTTTATTTTTTCATCTTTGTTTTTGGGAATGTGAGAAAGGGTATGTATGAGGTTGTTTTTGTTCCTTATGGTATAAGGACGGCATGGATTGGATTGGTAATTGTTCTGTCTTGTTTGCAGGTAGTTATTCCTCCAGGTGAGAGAGGCATCTTATCTGGTTAGGAAGACACCCCCGCAGCTGTTGGAGTCGGATGACAGGTACTGGTTTCTCTAGTGAGACTCTTTGAGAGTAGCCAGTGTTGTAGGATTATATTAACCTTGTGTTTTTTGTTGCAGGTATCCCATTCCCCCGCTGCTCCTACCCTAATTCCTATCCCTCGCTTGACCGCCTCAATCCTCTGTGCATACTCAGAGTTGGGGATGTCAAGAGGTGGACCCCTTTGTGCATCGCCCAGATCCTGAGGAGTTCCTGTGGTCGCGACAGTAAGTAGCACTTATTAGGTCTGTGTGTAGATGGTAGGCACACAATACAGACAGGGTGCGGATCTGACTTAGCCATTTTCTTCCCACAGGAAGGGCACTTATTAAATAAGGCTGGCATTCTGACAGGAAAAATAGCTGGAAGTCAGAAAAATGATGGAAATAGTACAATAAGTACTAAAAACGTCGAGTGAAGACTTAAAATCTCATTTGAAAAGACCAATTAGTGACAAAAAACCACTAACTGACGAGCTCAATGCTCCAGGATCCTCACAGAAGGAGCTGGAAAAAAGAACTAACCTAACTGTCACCTGTGGGGCATGATGGGAGCCTGGAGGTGTTAAACGCATGGCGCCAGTTTTCTCTAATGAGTGTTCTATATGCAGCCTTCTAGGCTAATCTGCCTGCTATCACCTTGCCTTTTTCTCTGAAAATAAAGGCTGTGTTCAAACAAGTTGAGAGTACATTTCTCTATGTCATGGAAATGTTATTTTATATGATGTATTTAAAATGAAAAATACAATGCAGTATTGGCATATTTGAGCCTAGATTTGAATTGTGGGCTGCATATTTATATACATGTGTGTATATTATAGATATATGCATAATATATATATATATATATATATATATATGGTTATATATGCATATATTTTTTGTTAATATTCCGGGGTCCCCGCACGAGGGCAGGACTATTCATTGCTTATGACTTTGATGAGTATCCCCTTGAAGAGAACCAAGCTTTCCTCCTACATCGGGTGGAGGAGGTACAAGTGTCTCAGTTTTGTCATCTCTCCAATGGCAGAGGACTTCCTAATGATGTATGACATACTGTGGTTGGCGTTATACATTTGAGCAACAATATCCTAAAAAAAATCCTGAAATGATCCATGAACACCACAAGGAGCTTTGAGCAGTACTATGGAGACTTCTAGACTGTGAGCTGATAACACACCGTAAGAATTGTGTTCCTACAATTCTAATTGAAGTTCTTGTATGCATTCAAAAGTGACTGTGCAATACATGCTAAAATCCAGGCGAAATCTGAATGTGCAGGCGAAGGTCCAATACAAACAGACCAAATGGAAATTCAACACAAACGGCATAAGACATAAAAAACACAACCACACACATGTTAAACAACATCTCCACTCAAGACCATTTGGGTCCCTGAGTGGGAATAAAAGGAATGGAAACTGATGTTACCTAAAAAACTGGTCCTCTAAAATGGGCCATATTAGGAATAGCACATGTACATTCCATAGGGCAGGGAAAACACAAAATACAAACATACATCAAAAATTATTACATCAAAAATTATACATAAAAACACAGTAACAGAAAGTAAACACCCAACCTTATCTATCCAGTAACAAAACGCAAGCATGCCTGTACAATTCATAGGGCAGAGAGTCAAAACATAAACAGCCAGATATAATTAAACAACACAATGTATCAACAACAAACACCAAACAATGTTAATCCGATACCACTATATGTGAACTTGAAATCTGAACATCCATATGCAAAGATGTAAGCGCTGTATTGCCCAGTACTGCCAGGGACATTACTGCTAATTGAGGATAGTGACTAAACCAAGGGGTAATAGGTGGATGTGAAGGGATAGTCAAAGATAGAGACATGCAATATGTGCATTTAGTGAGAGATGTATATGCACATAGAGACTGGGTGATCCACCATTTAACCCATATCATAGCATTCCAGGCACACCATTATCTTGATGTCTCACCTTCATCATCTATGTCAGTAAGTAGTGTGTCCAAAGAAAGTTCCATATCCTTATTCCAGCTAGGTACGCTGGCAATTTAGGGATTTCTCCGAGGCATCACTGTGCCCGTCGTTGGATACCTAGTATGAGTAATATCAATCATGACTAAAACAGTCAGTAGCTACAGTTTCTAATAACACTAATAAATTTTGCACCAAGTATAAATCACATGCTGTATCATAACCCATATCGGTATTACTCCATCCATTCATCCCAAGCCGCTGAATAATTAAGGTCGCCCAAATATTGCGCTTAAAATCAGTCCGTTAGTGCGCATAAATAAAATCGATCACTCATGCCATATTACCGCCATGTTGACAACAATTCAAACAGCATTTCTCAATGAACAATTAATTCAATCTAAGTCATGTGTATATACGGCTTATGGGAAGTAGCCCCATGTATTAATTATACCTATCCAAAAAGAGGTTGGCTAATGGAAAAAAAACGATAACCCAAAGGACAAGAAACAATGTCCGCAAATTACAAGAAATGATCAAAGAGCCCCAGTGCGCGTGGTCATAGGTCACTCTATGGTTAAAATTCCCTGTTCCCGCACCCCCAAGTATAACTTCGCAACCGCCTCTCTCGTCTCAAGTAATAGGACACATTCTATCTTGCGCTTGTTGTTTCATGGCCCCAGTGAGTGAGTCACTAAACCTTCCGTTTCACAAGAGTATGCTTAAATAGGCGTCTGTATTCTAATACCAACAACCCTTTCATTTAGTGGGATCCAGTCAGAGGGGCGCGTTACAATTAGAGAACCAACAAAAGGGAATTACCTTAGAGGCGATATAAGTAATGTACCCGTGATTAGAGACCGGCATAATATTCATGCGTGCAACGTCAGTTAAACGATGTCCCGATCAAAGTGTACACCGCTCGCCAATGTCCAATATGTTTCATCATACAGAGTAACCCAACCAAAGTGCCTCAATAAAGCGTGCTGATACACGTTACCACATCAATCCAATCGACATGATCAAAATATCACTTGCTTAGCACATAACCGATTATTCACTCCGTGCCAGCAATGGTTACCACATCAAACCCATCGCCGTTTATCCAAAAATCATTCTCTCAGCACATAAAATACAAATCAATCCGGCCTGCACTTACCCTGCTAAGTATCTTTCTCCTAGTTTCACTGTGTCCGTATGTTGAGTGTGCGCTGTACCGCTTTAGTATTTAAATGTCCCACTTCTCTAGGGAAACAGAGTAACCAATCATCGACCGGGAATCCCGATGATGCTCCGATGACGTCACCGCCATAGCAAACCAGTCCCTCAATGGGGTGGAACTGGTTACCCGGCTGCCATCTTGGAATGACCAATAATTAAAACGAGAGCCTGTCTGCAGATCTAGATTGCGTACACCGAGACTGAAGGGCTTTCGTAGGTGTCCAAATAAAATATATAAGTAAAGTAAACGCCAAAAAACTTATTTACAGTGGCGTCAAAAGGATATGAACATACCAAATCTTAACCATTCAAAAAATTGGCAAGCAACATTTCAAAACGTCACTCTCACATTTACAGATCTTCCGTTCACCTAAATAACAAAGTGAGTCAGTTTCCTCTATGGCAAATCACAAAAAAGTTTGCGCTCACCCCAAGTCAGTCCCTCCGAAGCAGGTCACGATATGGGAACGTCACTTTAAGCACCCTCCTTCGAGGGTAGTGGTTAACATCAACTCCCCCTCAATGACTGGTCTTGTTGTTAGTATAAAGTCATAATCTAGCATAGACCCATATGATAGAAAAAAGGGGGGTAACCCCATGGAAGCTATCACCGTAAATTAAATTAAATGTAGAACCGATCAAGAAAAAAGGTGGGGGAGGTGAGGGGTTAGGGGGGGAGGAAAAAAGGGGGGGGCTGGACAGTATATGTAAATAAAGAAAAAAAGCGATGGAAAAAGTGAAAATAAAGGTTTTGATAAAATAAGCTTGACTGGACTTCTCTACCTGGTGCACCTCCATTTGCTTTATTGACCAAGGATCTGGAACACAGGGGCGCTGTACAACGGCAGGTGCTGGAGTAATTGTGCGCAGGACTCTCAAATTTTTTAAACAAAGAGTGAGGTGCAGATTGGAAGGTCCGCCGTTGGGTTCTTTTCATTTGACCAATACAAACGGACCGCCCACCTTCGAAAGTGATGGCCATCTTCTGGCCACTTAATGTTGGAGATTAATCCATAATCTAGCCAGGTTTACAAAATCTCTTTGGCAGGGGTTCTTAAACTTCTGACTTCTGTGGACCACCACTAAATTACTACTGGAAGCTGGGTAAACCCAAGCGATCTCTGAGTTGAGCCACCTTAGAAGTTGTCTTTCTTGGTTTTGAGAGAGGTTCACAGCCTACAGGAGAGGGTCAGATAACTGGGCTGAGAAGGATGGGGATTTTGGATGCTCGTTGATGGTCCGGTGCTGGGAGCAAGGATAAAGGTTTTGAGTTGTTGAGCCAAGCGACCCAGGAAGGTAGAAATAGATTTTTGTATGTATCTTTGGATAGCCTTATCCATTATATGCCTGTCTCTCCTCTAAACCTTGCTCCTCCACACCATTGGGTGTAAGGTCAATGGATGGTGGCCAAGCAGCAAGAAAGAGGTGGAGCTTGAAGCGTTAAGACTGTTTCTACCTTTATCAGTAATGCTACTGTTGCTTAGCCGTGTTGATGGAACTTGTAGTTTGTTAAAGAACCAGGGTCATTGTAGTTCTTTGTTGTGTTTTGAACTTGGTGTTTTACTATTGGCTGATGTTTTACTTGGCTGCTGTTAAATTAAAGTAGGAAAGAGAATGCATAATCCTTCCTTCCGTAACCTTAATAAAACTGAAAATTCTTGTTCACAAATCCTATAAACGTTTTGATTTGGTTGGGTGACAGGGTGTTGTTCCAAGTTTGGCATCTGGGAGTGAAGTTCCACTTGCCATTTCGGTGTTAAACATTGAGTGTCAACCATGGACAGGGATTTTCTGCATTACTGTTAATATTGCCATTGGGATATCCCTGGCACTTCTCACCTAGAAATCAACAATAACAAAAAACAGCACTTCCAAGTAGGATTCATTACTTAAAATGGAGCAGCACAATCACATTTCAGCAGGATTCAAATACTTTTTAACACGGATGTTTTTCTTCTTACCCCGCTACTTTCGAGCCTACATGGCTTACTTTGAGTGTGCATGGCTTCTCGCCGTCAGGACTAGACATAGGTCCAGCTTTACATCGGTGCGACTGGTGCCACCACACCAGTCGCTGAACTCGGCAGAGCTATGATTTGAAATATCTCATGGGTTTAAAAGTGCTTGCGTCAGAGTTCCTTGTGTGTCCAGCAATTTTCAGGCAACAATTTGCTGGAGATAACTTTAGTGCTTAATGTACCTGCTGGAGAAAGATGGAGTTTTGTCTAGATTCAGTTTTAAGTCATCATAAAGCAGCGCAGAGGATTAATATGCCTCCTGTAAAGAAGAATGTGTACCATGTAGCTAACAGAACTGTATTTTATATAGCTAGCTCAGTGGGTTAATGCTTTCCTCAGAGAGATCCATTTGTTACTTGCAGTTCATAAGATAAAATCTTAATATATCACACTGAGCTGTGAGCTGACATCAATGAGCTGCATACAAACTGCAAGGTGCTGGTTAGAATGTTATGTTTTTTTCCCAGTCTCTCATTATCCTAATGTTGCTAAAAAGGGTTTGTGTTGGGTGGAAATAAATTCTTATTAATGAAGTCAACCCCAACCATTGTGTTAGGTTTAAAATCCTGAGTATGTGCTTCTCCAGACTAAGCACTAAGCTCTCTTAAAATATACTGTCTACCAGTATAGATGGCATACCTTGTAGTCCTCAGTGTTTTATGTAACGTTTCCTATGCACTGATTTACACGCGTATGGTTCGTTGTCACTGTATAATGTGCGTCTGATGTAAAGTGCTCTGAACTCCTACCCTGGTATGAGTAGCACTAAAAAACAAAGGAAATACATGTGAGAAATGGCTATGGAGAAATGAGGGGCTCTGCTGGAGGGTGGTAGTGAGGGAATCAATGGAGGAGGTCATTGGGGCAGTGCCAAAAAAGATTGTCACACCAGGCTCCACCAGCGCTAAATCCGGCCATTATTAGACAGTACCAAAGACAGCCTTAAAACCCACTTTAAAGGGCCAGTCCCAATTTGGGTTCCTACATAGGGTCTCTCTAAAATATCCATTCTTATTGATGCATTTCACCTGACACTTTAACTATTCCTGCCAAAAATGCCCTTATTTTAAATGTTGTGAAGCTGCAGCTAAATACCCTGTAAAACAAGTTACAATTAAAATAACAACTCCCCCCCCCCCCTTCCTCCTGTACATGTGACCCTACAGGAGTAAAATCCATGACTGTCTACTCATGAACATTTGGCGGATGTCACCTGCGTTTTACTTCTGTTCATCCGCCTGACAAACCAAATACCTTCAGGTCTTTAAGTGGGCCGGGTCTTGCCGGTGCTCAGCACCGCCAGTTCTAAAAAGCAAGTGCCGAGACAAGTCCCTATCGGGCTCTCCCTTGTTGCCCTCACATTCGGAGAACAGATAAATCTCAACTCTGCAGCAGTACCACTGCTCATTGCCTTTGATGTAACTTTTAAGAGACTCGTTATAGTTCTTTCACACATCATTTCAGAATGGAAGCATTTTCAATATTATATATACAACGAAACCATAGTTGTTGCTTATTTATCTTAAGCAGCTAACAACCATTGGCAAAGTCAATAGTCCCGGCTTGTTGTAGGTGTAATTTTACTTTCTGTATTATATATTTGGATGCATCTATAAAAACAGCAAAATGGCAGACGGGCGGTACCCTATGCTAAGCACAGATTTTTAGCTTGGGTGTTTTTAAGCCACGCCCTTAATTACTTTGATTACGCCCCTTTAGGAGACCCACCAGTTTTTTCATCCCATTTAAAGTCCTGAATACCTTCATAGACTTTAATGGTGTTACATGCTTTTTCAGAGTTATATTAGCTCCCCCCCCCCCCACAAAAGTATTCAATCCCAATTGACCTTCATAGCATCACTCTCTTAAACGCCTGACTGCCGCATTTTTGAGGCAAGAAGTATGAAAGAACACCCAATCCTGTTATTACTTGTGTGTCCTTTTTAGGTCTCGCGCCTGTCGTTGCAGTGCGCAGCACTGCTCGCGCAGCGCGAGACCTTTAGAAAGGGCTTCTGAAAACGACCCACACGCTCGTGCGTGTGGTTTTGTTTTCAGAAGCCCACATTAGCTGTAGCGTGCGTTTTTTTAAAAACGGCACGCGATTGGGCAAAGGCGGGCGCTTGTCCCGCCTTTGCTCCGCCCATTCCCGTCCGTGTCTAGGACGCGCATCAGCGCGCGGCACAGACGACAGGCTCCCTCGCCTCCCCCCTCTGTGGTGCGCGCGCACCACTGGTTTCGATTCCCGCGTTCGGTTCACGCGCACCACAGGTTTCGATTCCATGCTTATTCTGCTTGTTTGGCTCTTAGGACTCCGGTGCGGCTTTCCCCGAGCGTGCGGCACCTCCTTCCCCCGTAGTGTTTTGCTTGGAGCCCGGGATAAATCCAGAATATGAGCATTTTTTAAATTTTTACCGGGGTGCTTCCCACGAGCGTGCGGCACCCCTTCCCCCGCAGTGTTTTGCTTCGATTGGAGCGAGTGTGTTTGTGCAGCTCCCGGTGTGTGAAATGTGCATTGTCCCTGCTCACTCGGTAGTTTTATTGTCCCTGCTCACTCGGTAGTTTTTTGTTGACACGCCACGGCTGTTTGTCCCATGTGGCGAGGAAAATGAAATTCCACGAAAACGTGTGCGATGTTATGTTGCTGTTCCGTCCGGGGGTTGGTGGGCAAGCCTTTTGCGCTGTGTCTCGGATCACACAAAGCGCATTCCCTCAAAGAAGCCGTCTCTTCTTTGTCGTCCCCACTTTCACAAACATGGGATGTGCTGATGAGCGCGGAGCGGGTGCAGTTGTCGCCTGTTGGGGTCCCGGACCGCTTCCTTTACCTCAAGTGTCGGCCTTGGCACTTTACTTTCACACGGTAATCAGCAGAGGTGTTGTGGGGGATGACGCACAGTCATTACAATACCACTTCACTCTTCGCCCCTCCAAACCAGCAGACTCATACATCTCACGCACATCTAAAGGGGTCTGTCCTTGCGCCCCTGTCCCCACAGTACCTGGCAAGTGATCATGGCCCCCAATACTTTGGTTCAGGTACACGTCAAAGAAATCACCGAACTAGCCTTTTAAACACAGACGGGCATGTTAATTCTCTACACCAACGTTGTTCTTTGTACCCCTCCTCCTTCCCTGGTGTGCTTGCCCATGTGTGTTTGCCAGCGTTTTCCCTCCTGTACATCTCCCCCTTGCAGTTGTTCTTTGTCGCCCTTCCCTGTTATGCTCACCCTGTGTGTGCTCTTCCTATTGTCTCATGTAGTCGTGTAACTGCAGCGCTGGAGGGCCTGCAATTCCACTCCACAACACAATTCCGCTACACACCAAATATATCCAATTCACAACACCCCCAGGTGTACGGCGAGTCAGGATATATGGGACATAGTCTGTCTGCTAACGAAGCGCTTTGGTGCGTCAGTTTAGAAGTATTCTTGTGGCCCCAGAGCTCCTTCACTGCACTGTTACTGTGGGCCCCGCGTGCGCTGCCTGGGGGTGCTTTAAATGAAAATATAAAGTGCCGGTACTCTCCCATTAAATATATTGCAGCTTTGTTGACAAGTGCAGGTACTCTCTCTTTCACCTTGAAGTGCAGGTACTCCGCACCGGACAGTATCTGCCCATTTAAAGCACTGTTTTCAGCATAAGAGCCCTAGCATTAAGGGGTCGAGACTCGGGTGAAACCTCGAGTGTGCGAGTGTCCAGCGCCTACGTGCCTACACAAATGTCTCCCAAGCTTTCCGTGCAGCTTTCACCTTGTAATGTCTGACCGCGCCATAAAAGCTGTTAAAGAGACTGAAAGGAACACTCTGTGCATCCTTTAACCTGACAGTTCAGGGAACAAGGGAGATAAAAATCGATTTACACAATGTTCAAGTATGAAAGAAAGCTGCATTTTTCTTTTTAAAATGTTACATTCCTGTAACCCCCCACCCCCATGTTAATTCTGTAGACTGTTTGCATAGCGTTTGATCTCACCACACTAACATTTCAAACTCTGTGCCTTCACATCACTTAATGGTGTGCGCGCTTCACGGCTCAAGAGGTTCAAAAAGCGAGCATATCTTTTGGTCCGAGTTTTATTACATTGAAATTCACGTGTGTCAACACATTCATTACAGGACTCTGCTTTGCGTCTTTGCTGTGGGTAGGCATCATGGCTCTTTCGGCATCAAAGGTTAACTCTTGCAAAGCCGTTTAATACATATTATAGGAGAGTGATGATTAACATATGGCAATTGGAGAGTTTGCAGCCGAAGGAAACGAGAGCAGAAAGCAATCGTCAATCTTTGTGCTGGGTTCCAATAAGATCGCTCAATACATTAGTGTTTTTGTAGAAGAAAGCGATGTGCGACGCACAGGTTCAAATGCCACTATTGTAAACTTACTAAGACCACAGCCTACCACTGAATGTAGCAACAGCGTGATCTGTGTTAGGTCCCAAGCTATTCCATATGTGACTTAACCTAACTGTTTACATTATCCTAACTGAGTTTGAAAATGTGCAGGTTCGATGTCTTGCTGTGACTATGTGCATCATTATATATGTGTTTGCTCATCAGTGACTTGGATACCCCTGGAGTACATGTCATGTTACAGCTGTTGCTGAGTGCATGCTAGCTAGTCCTAAGAGTAACACCATTTATGACACATTCTGGATCGCTTTGGGACTTGCTGGCTAAACCTAACATAAGAATCACCTTTGAGTGTTGTTCAGCAGAAACAGCAGGGAGCAGGTGGCTGTGGGCCAGAAGTCAAAAAGGCCACTTGACCTTTGGCCCCACCTTATAAAGGTGACCTGGGCTTAGACGTGGGCCATCCTTGAATTACTAATTCCTTTCATGATGCACTTCTGGCTACCCCTTGCATAAGGATCGTGAGAATACTTACCATAGCATACACCTACTATTTAATGATGAATGGACAAGAAAGGCAGAATCTGAACTAGTGTATGTGAGTGCACAGTGAACGTGACATAATGATGCTTGTCTTGCTCTTTTCGCCTCCTGGGGCCTCTGCAAACATGCACAGACCTCCTGTCTGGGTGCCGCGTGCAGCGAGTAATCTGCATTAAATCTTGAAAGTAGCATTTCCCTGGCCCACCGCAGCTTTATCTCCCATTCCCCCACACGCCCCGCCGCTGCTTAATCTCGCCCCCTCCCTTCAATGCTGCGAGAGTGTCCTGGACTACCTGACGGTGCGGCGGGGAGGGGGCTCCGGGAGGGGAGACCGGAGTATCACACACACTGTGCCCTCGCACCCCTGCTGCCCATAAGGCGTATTCCATATCGGCTGCAATTAGAACCAAAATCAGGCTGCGCCTCTCAGCAGCACGCTCTAGAAGCTTTTCTTACATATGTACATATTATTTATTTTTATATTGCTGCACGATTCCCCCTGACTACACTGTAAAGAGCATGTTGCTGCAGCATAACCATAGACTGATTTTCACAGAGCTCGCCTCCTGGTGTTACTTTTTAAACCCCAAGCTTTGTTTACAGAAGGCTGAAGATCCTCCCTGGGGAAGGGCCGGGAGCAGTTGCCGCACCTCGTAAACAACTTCTTTTTTTTGTGTGTACTTGATTGAAGCCTGTCTCCGTTTTTGTTGGTGTTCTAGTGTTTATAAAGTATTACTTTGAGATGCTTTAATCCCAGCATCCATCCTTCCACCCCAAAAGTCTGTCTGTCTCTCTCTTCTAAAATGTCCCCTCTCCCTCAAGCCCAAACTCTGCCTGTCTCTGTTCGTCAAACTCTCTCACCCTCAAATGCCCGCTCTCCCCTCCTCCCACCCCAAAACTCCGTCCGTCTCTCTCTTTTAAATGGACTCCTCTCCGACTCCATTTGCGTTGAACTATCTGCATGAAAGGGTGTAAGCCTGTAAGGGCTTCAGTGTTAGGAGCATTGTGATCGGGTTAAAAAAAAAAAACTACCTTTTTTGTTTTATCTTTTGCAATAGGTCTCGGATTTGCGAGAGTTTGAGCTATTGGCATTGTAAATGACAATGCTTTTTATTTATGTGTTTTGAAAACGTGCAAGCGGTGTTTATAGTCCTTGCTTATGAGAAGCAACGCTGGCAGTAACTGCGCCTCTTTTACTGCCAGCCTTGCTTCTATAAGTAGAAAGTGCGTATTTACACACCTTTTGCAAGTTTTCAAAACTCAAATAAAAGGCGTTGTCATTTACAATGCCAATAGCTCAAACTCTCACAAATGCGAGACCTATTGCATTGCAAATGCTTGTTTTGTTTTTGAGAAAGTAAAGTATTCAAAATGGGAAATAAAAAAGAGCACCCCAACTTCACGAAATGAGTGTCAGGTTGGTTCGTATACGTCTGCCTTCCCGTTTCAAAGAAGACCGAGGTATTCCAGCACACACCAAAAACATCTGTACTTTGAGTCTGTGACGTGATTAAAGAAGCCATGTTTGTATGACGTTGGTTACGTTCACTGCTATCAGAAGTAAGAGTTAAACTGGAATGAAAATAGTAGTGTACACTTAAAAAAAAAAATTTAATCCACATTTTTGTACACCACGTTTATTTTAATTACATAAAATAACATATAGACATACCTCTAAATTTTATGCAGAGAAACTTTTAAATATTTTTATTTGGACATTAAAAATTATCCGGACCATTTCTTCGTATCACTAATGCGTCGCTTCTTTGTAGTACGCTCGTTGGGCAGCTTAGAAATTCTCTCTTTCCAGTATGGCTTCCGGCTCCGTGCGAGCCCTGGATCGGTGGCAGACGGGAACTTGAGAGCAGCCCGTCTTCCATGTTAGTGGCGTCTCCCGAGGGGTCGATGTACAACTGTCTGCCAGTTGACTCCCTTTCTCGTTATGCGCGAGGGGACGGCGCTGCAAGGTATGCTTTATGTAAACGGGCTGTTATTTTTTCCGTACTGCTTTGTACACCACTCCGGAGAGTTAGAATACTGAACTTGTGTAGTGCACAGAAATATCTGTTGGCGGTGTTTCGTTGATATTATTACATAATTTAGCAGAACAGAAAAGATGAACGCCTGAATCACCGCTGCCAAAATTTGCTGTCACGTGGCCCCATTTATTAGTGATAAGATAGGCAAGGACCACATTGAATTAGGGGATTTGTAGTTTCGTGCCTAAAAGTAAATATGGAGTCACACGGACGTACCCGTATTCGGAAGGCTGTAGCTTAAACAAGAAAAATAAACACACGCACCTAACCTCCCACCCCCAGTAAACTCAGGTTCCATGCACATAAAACTACGAGTACTTGTGACGTGCAGATTAAATACAGAGTCCTGCAACCAGCGCTTAACTGTGCTGTCTTTCACGTACAAAGTTCCAGAATGCATAAATCTTTCTCCACGATTCAATCAATTCCGGGGACATGTTGGCTGTTGGAATTAGTTTAGTAAGAGATCCTGTTGATCATGGCTCATTATTATTTTCAAATTGCCTCCAGCAGTGACCTCAAGGCCTCAGTCAGATAACAGTAGCTCATGGTTTTTGAGTGAAAGCTCCCTGGTTGCAAAAGTCCTACTGCATAGTTGCCAACATTTGAAAAGAATTTCCAGGGACACTTTGCTGCACAGCTATCAATTACTTACTTGAAAATTTACCACACCCACTGCCCCAAAGCTCCGCCCACCCCACATAATAGCATAATTTAACTCCATTTACACAAATAGAGAGGCAAATAACCAAGAATTTCAACAGTAATTACAACTTGGTTACAGCGTTAGAACACAGAAAGGTACGATGCGAGAGGTCCAATATTCTTTATAAATATCTTATGCTTCTTTTATTCATTCTGTATGAATCAATACAGTTCGACACAGCCAACGCGTTTCGCCCACTATACGGTCTTCTTCAGGGCTATGGACATGACAAACAACACTGTCAAACATAAGACAATGCACATGAACATCAAACAAAACACACCTATATATACAAATACATAGTCACAAATCCAATTAAAATCTTAAATTACAGTGCACGCATATTTTGGCTGTTACACATAAATTAGTGAACTAATGTCCTGTGTTAAACACAGAGAATAACAAAACATACATTGGCAGGGACCCCCTTCAGATTCAAACGTATTGGGGGATAGCCTGTAGCAACAATAGAGTTATGGTATGTTCTCTCTTATACATTTTGTGTGCACATGGAATGCATAGACCCAGAAAACCAGCTCAGGGAGAGACTGATACCTATATTGACAAAGGTCATAAAACACAAGGAATCTACATAGACCGACTCCATCTCTTGTGTCCTATGCATAAAGGATTCTAAAGTAAAATGTGTTGTAGCAGGGCATCTGCTACTTCACAAGCTATTACTTTAATAACTAGCTTCCTCTCTTGCACCGGTCATTGTCCTCATCAGTAGGGGATAAATTAAATGTCAAAGTCAGATATCTATTATCCTTGTAAACCATAACGTTAAAACCAATGAGAAAAAAAGAGAAAAAGGAGCAGTGCAACACACCCACCGTAAGACTGCTGGATATTCCTCTCAGCAGTTATCATTTGCCGGTACAGTATTTCACCCTCGTTCTTGGTCAAAATCTGAGGGATATACACATTCTATCATCAAAAGACATCATACTCTGCGCACTACCAGTAATTACACATATTAATAAAAGAAAGGGTGAGGGGGATCGAGGTCGCATGCCGCACCTCTGTGATCAATACTTAACCCATATCCTCAAAGTGACGTAGTGAAGTGGCGCATCAGTCTCATTCATTAAGCGATTCATTTGCATATAGCGTATCGGCATATCATATAACACCCCCTGCCACTCCAACTTGAGAGCAACAGAATACATATGGGCTCTCATCGCCCCATATGTCGCAAAATCAGAACGCCCTCATTACATGGGCACTTGTGGGAGTTAAATCAAAGTGACATCACCTCGTTGCCACGCATGTATTGCATGCAGGTGCCAAAAACGAAACGAGCAGTGAGGTCACACCACACGATAGTAATACCAATGACAGTCTGCTCAATACCTTAAAGTAGTCATTCACTGAGCGAAAATTCATTCAAACTAATTGTTGACCAAAGCGGACTCTCAAGAACGCCCCGCGTCAAGGGCTGAAACAATAAATTGAAATATGTGAGTACTAAGACCATTCATACCCCTTCAAAAAATAAGTCGGGTAATCTAATATTGTGCCCAGTAAGCACCAATTCATACCTTGTTAAACGGTGCTCTGTGTGTGCACCTGTTCGTACCCCTTTATCAATCTTCGACTAAAATTTCAAGGCTCCTCGGATCTGAGGCTGCAATTAAAATTCAAACACAATAACCATTCTTGTGCGTAATACCGAAAACCTCAAGGTTCAAGGTCCTCTCTACGCGTTAAAAGTTTCTCACAATTGCTCAAAGGGACAGGTCTCACAAACAACTGTTACTGGGATATGTGCGCAATCTCATCATTCACATCCGTGGACTTACCTGTGTACGGCCATCACGGGCGGACTGCAATGCAGCATTCCAAATTGAAGAAGGCGCCCTTTCTGCCCCGGAAGCCTTAAATATGAAAAGAACTTCCGGTGCAGACAAAAGGAAGCTAGACCGCGTCTTTTAATTACACGTCCCAACGTTATAGGATGTCGCGTTTCAAGCTTCCGTAACCCGCCCCATCAAAATAAACAAATAATGTCAACATGTTTCTCTGCTCGTTTAGTTTTTGGCACCTGCATGCAATACACGCGTGGCAACGAGGTGATGTCACTTTTATTTAACTCCCACAAGTGCCCATGTAATGAGGGCGTTCTGATTTTGCGACATATGGGGCGATGAGAGCCCATATGTATTCTGTTGCTCTCAAGTTGGAGTGGCAGGGGATGTTATATGATATGCTGATACGCTATATGCAAATGAATCATCGCTTAATGAATGAGACTGGTGCGCCACTTCACTACGTCACTTTGAGGATATGGGTTAAGGATTGATCACAGAGGTGCGGCATGCAACCTCGATCCCCCTCATCCTTTCTTTTATTAATATGTGTAATTACTGGTAGTGCGCAGAGTATGATGTCTTTTGATGATAGAATGTGTATATCCCTCAGATTTTGACCAAGAACGAGGGTGAAATACTGTACCGGCAAATGATAACTGCTGAGGGGAATATCCAGCAGTCTTACAGTGGGTGTGTTACACTGCTCCTTTTTCTCATTTTTTCTCATTGGTTTTAACGTTATGGTTTACAAGGATAATAGATATCTGACTTTGACATTTAATTTATCCCCTACTGATGAGGACGATGACAGTTGCAAGAGAGGATGCTAGTTATTAAAGTAATAGCTTGTGAAGTAGCAGATGCCCTGCTACAACACATTTTGCTTTAGAATCCTTTATGCATAGGACACAAGAGATGGTGTCAGTCTATGTAGATTCCTTGTGTTTTATGACCTTTGTCATTATAGGTATCAGTCTCTCCCTGAGCTGTTTTTCTGGGTCTATGCATTCCATGTGCACATAAAATGTATAAGAGAGAACATACCATAACTCTATTGTTGCTACTCTATTGTTGCTAATGTCTAATACGTTTGAATCTGAAGGGGGTCCCTGCCAATGTATGTTTTGTTATTCTCTGTGTTTAACACAGCACATTAGTTCACTAATTTATGTGTAACAGCCAAAATATGCGTGCACTGTAATTTAAGATTTTAATTGGATTTGTGACTATGTATTTGTATATATATGTGTGTTTTGTTTGATGTTCATGTGCATTGTCTTATGTTTGACAGTGTTGTTTGTCATGTCCACAGCCCTGAAGAAGCCCGTATTGTGGGAGAAACGCGTTGGCTGCGTCGAACTGTATTGATTCATACAGAATGAATAAAAGAAGCATGAGATATTTATAAAGAATATTGGACCTCTCGCATCGTACCTTTCTGTGTTCTAACGCTGTAACTAAGTTGTAATTACTGTTGAAATTCTTGGTTATTTGCCTCTCTATTTGTGTAAATAGACTGTTTAATGAAAGGCCAATGATGGTGGCTAGCTTTTAGAGGTGGGCAGAAATCGAGGATCCTAATAAGTGAACTGTTTATTGTATATAACATACGTAGTGGTGCGGCAGAAAGTTCCCTTGCCGCCATTGTCTATCCAGTTTTCCATAATTTAACTCCGACTACTTATCAGTGCAGATTATAGAGTCTACTCAATAAAGAGAGAATTGCAGGGAATTGAGACAGGAATTTCAAACTTAAGGTCAAAGTAGCTCAGTTGGAAAAATTCTCCCATTCAGCTGAATGGGAGAATCTTTCCAACTCTGCTACTTTGGCGTAAAGTTTGAAATTCCCATCGCAATTTCCTGCAATTCTCTCTTTAGAGGAGAACACAGAGTTATACAACCAAACGCAAACAAGTTTCCCCAAATAATCCAACGACAGCTGATCTCTCATATGGTCATTAGATCATCCGTTTAACCTGGCCAATTTTCCATGATGCGCTTTTACAATTTGTTATTTTAGAGCCCTAACTGTTGTGAAGAGAGCAATTCCTACAGTGCAAGAAGGTGAAAGCCAAAGACGAAAAAGCAATATCGTGTATCAGAAGAGACCTAGACTTTTGCAGGCAGTCCCGGTCTGAAGTACTTACTGTGGCACGGCACTATGCCCCGCTCTCCCTCTTTATTCTCCTAATCTCACATCACCTGATGTATGGAAAATCCTTTTCAAAAGCCCCTAGCTTCCGCCCTCCTCACTTCGTACCATGACACTGGTGTTGCTATTCGCCCCACCTTCTTAAGCCTCTTTAACTGTCCCATCTAACCTGCTGTCCATAATACCTGGCCATGAATATTCTGGGGACGTCACATCCGGGGTGTGTTTTTTTTCCGTTCAGTTGCGCCTATCTGACGTCACAGTTCATTCTCTGCCTTTACGACCTTCATTGGAGGGACCTGATGTCTGTTAAACTAACGTCACAGATTTCAGACTGAGAACTCTTCGGCGCAGTGATTTGGTTAAATTTAGAAAGAGCATAAAGTTTCGATCGTCACAAGATATTGAAGGTGCCTCGATACAGCGTCAGACCAGAACCATATCACAGTGATTTTTATTAGGTCTCGCCTACGCAGCGCGCATGCGCTGCATAGGAGACCTTTAGCCGTCGTTCAGCTCTTTTTCGAAGCACATACTCGTGCTTGTGGCGGCATACACCTTGCGGGAGCGCGCAGGGGCGCGCCACAAGCACGAGTGTGTGCTTCGAAAAAGAGCAGACTGCTCTCCCAAGCGCGCGCGCCTCGCTCCGCCTCTCCGTCTTGCTCGCGCTTCTTATTGTTGGGCTTTTTTGGTAGGATTCGCGCATGTTTGGGCGTCTTTCGAAGGCTAATCCTGCTTGTTTTACATGAATCTCGCCTTCCATCAGTATATCCGAATTCCGGGATCAGTGACTCAGCCCGCCGTCTCTTCTGCCAGAAGGAGAGCGCACAGTCCCCTCAAAGTATCCCCACTGAACATGGAGACTGTTCTGCGCCGCTCCGCTGTTCCCACCACCTGGCGTCCACATTTCCTTTCTGCAGACTCTTCATTCTTCGGGTCCTCACTCTCGGCTAATACAGTTCAACTTTCACGAACCGCTTTTTCAGCAGCTGTGAAATCTTCCCTCTGCGTGTTTCCTTTTACATGCAATTTTATAATGACTTAAATGATCTCACTCCAGACTGCTGTTCACCCCTCTCTGTGCGCCTAACCCCATCCCACCGCTTCAGAGCAGAGAGAGCCCTGCCAGACATGGACTCTGGACACAATTACCAGGGAGAGGGTAATCGCGCACCTCTTAACTACATCGTCGTCATTCAGTTCCTCTCTCTCCTCTTCTGGAAATGCAGCCTTCAGAACTTCAACCCGAACAGTATAAAAAACCTCAAACTAAAGTTAATCTATCATCCTGCTACAAAGGAGATAAATCATTCAATGTTTTAAAACAGAAAACAATTCAAAACACACAAACGCAATATCGCCGTTTAAAAAGCAAATGCTTTCTTTGGAAATAAAAGGAGTTTTTAATACCTTTATTATGTAAAGCGTCGCAATACTTTGTTTATCGCCCGCAACTTGTTTTTCGCTTCACCCTTGCCTGTCTCATTAAACTCGTGCTTCAATCCACAAACATCAATTCAGTGACACGTACACCCAGGGCTTTAGTAATATAAATCGGACACTTAAACGGGTGTCTTTCAGGCCCTGTATTCATGTCCTTAACTTTTCATTCAAAAACACTCATCTAATTGTGAACGATGGGTGTAAAAACGTTAAGGTGATCTATGTTGTTGCTGCTTATATTTCACAAGCTTTGCTTAATCTTGCATTCCCTACGAGTGTTTGATTTTTCCCGGATGTTGTATTACTTTTTTAGGTCTCGCTGAGCCAGCGCGCATGCGCTGCTCTGCGAGACTTTAGTAAGGGGCTTTAGAAAGTGCTCCTGAAAGCGGCCACCAGCGTGCGGTTACGCGCACAAGCGCACAGCACTTTTTCTCGCCGCGCGCGTGCGCACAACTCGCGTTTTTTATTTTTTTATTTTATTTCTCGTCCGCGCGGCCAATGCTCTACTTCGTGGCCTCTCTTCTGTCTCTCATTCCTGCTAGTTCTGTATTTTTGTTTATTCATCTCCCCCCTCTCGTATTGATGTCCACCCATCTCTCGCCATCTTTGTCTCTTCCTGCGTCTTTTATTGTGCCTGCTCCGGTACTTCACATCCGTGTGTCTCCCATATTTCATCTGGTTTGCTCTCTCTTTCTCCTGCCTTATTCTCGGTCAGTTTCCTCCCACTCTCCCTATATCGTGCTCTGCCTTGATATCTCCGTGGCTTTGCTCCCCCCCCGTCCTTTTGCCCCTCTCTGTCTGTCCACCGTTCTCCGTAGTTTCTTCCTTTCTCCCCCTCCTGCTACTTCTGTATTTCCGTGTATCCCACTCTCTCCTCTGATATTGTTACTTTCTCCCTCTCTCTCCGTCTCCCCTGGCACTTCTCTTTCACCTGAATCTCCTGTCCCCCTTCTTTGCTCTCTCTTTCTAGACTATTGTCTCATCTGCTGCTTCACTTCTAATGCTCCCTCCCACCACTTTGTTTCGGTCACTCTATTCTTCCCACCCACTCCCCAGGCCTCTCTCTCTCTCTCCCTCTCTCCCCCCTCTCTCTCTCTCACTCACATGCACGGTATGTCGCGATCGAGAAATATCCACTTGCTAATTCATTCGTCCTTTTCAGGCAACAAGTCTACTCCATGTGAGGTGTAATGAACTGCTTGTTTGCACAAGCGGCCATGCATTGTAAAGTAAGCCTATCGCGGCGCACTTCGCGTTACTGAAAAGCTTTAGTTCGTTCATACCTTCATCCATTGATTCATCTGCACCTATGCAGCTCTTCGAAGAGCAGCTTATAAAAGAGATCGGACCGTAACGTGGTCATTCTTGTAACTGATCCCGCCGTATAATTTGAGGCGCTATATAAAATCCTTCATTAAATCATGGGCCTTTGTCTTGTAATTAACTCCCTGAAAGTGTACGGTCTGCATCTAATCGAATGTAAACAAACTTAGCACTCACTGTTACTATTCCTACTGCATAGTAAGCAGCACCACGCCAAAAGCGTTACTTTTTATTTATTCACTCAAATACTGTAGCAGGTCAGCGCTATCCAGAATGGAAAAACAAAATAGGCTGAAACAAACCCGTTACTATTAGTTGTAAGTGGTCCAGCTGTATGATATTTGGAGCTGTATTTCGCGTTTTATTCATTCATTTAGTCATATCCTGCGCCCAAAAGCTGTCCCCAGGCCTTGTCAGAAAGCACCGCCCGAGTGTGTAAACATTCGCTGCAGCCATCTCTTGAAGCCGACAGCTCTATCTGGGCTACCGCGCGAGGCAGAGGTCGGCCTGCAATGTAGACGATGGATGCTCTACTTTTGATTATCTGGGAGTGAGATTAACAGCTGATACCCGCCGTGCAAGGCCCAGCCTCTGCAAACCCCATCCAAACAGAGCACTTCCGGCTCTTCAACAGACGACGTATAGGTTGCCTTTTAAAACCGCGAGCCCATTTCAAGGCAAAACACGAGAAGGGCAATATCCACACTACTGGACCCATCAGTATTACAAGATCGGAATCTGGGTTTCATCCGGAGACTCTACCAGTTGAAAGCAGATGGACTTTCCAGGTTAAATATAGGAGGAAATTAGACATGCGTTTCAGCATTTTTGTATGTTATTTCTTTTTTAATACAGTTGTTCAATTATACATAATATCATCCTAATTAAATATAAGGTAACAAAAATGCTTATAACACTTATAACTTTTTTAATGTACTGTATAGCAGACACACTACGCTACACCATAGCTTAAACACACTGGCAAAGGCAATAACTCTCGCTAAACACTTATAAGGTCCCAAAGGCGAGACCGATTGGCTATGCCAATGCTTGTTTTTTCAGGCATCACATTACTCTTGCCTAGTGCATAATTTGAATTCAGTCATAGCCAGGTGTTCATAACTGGCACAAATGAGCTGTGGAAGTCAGTGCCTGTAGGTCAAAAAGGTGTTCAGAATACGTAGCCTTTTAATCCTTGGCCTCTCAGCAAATAGCACAGAGCAGTGATCACTTGTGCCAGATGCAGTTGGGATTCTGTGCAAATACGTGGGCAGAGTGGTGCTCGATTTTAGTGTATATGTTTAAGCCACGCTCCTTTCAGGGACTCCCCACTTTTTTCAGCCCACTTAAAGCCCTGTGTACACCATATTACACAACGTGAGATACGCGTAAAGTGCATGTCCATCTCGCAGGTACCGTAACAATGGTTAATGAGCCTATCACAACAGGGTGAAAAAAAAATCCGCCCACCTATCTATTAACCCGTTCAGCCACCTGTCCACCCACCCATTCAACAGTCAATTCAGCCATCTATTATGTGTCTGCTTATCCATCCATTCATTATTTCATCCATCCTTACATCCATAGGTTTATTTATGTAGCCACCATTTACTATTTTCATCAATTTTTCCAGCCAGCCAACCTACTACTCTGCAGTGCAATCCTACAAAGTGTAATATTTGTTTATGGTAAGGTCGCGCTTAGGTATTTCAATAATATATAGTTTTACGTCCGCTATACCAGCTATTTAAAGAATGCAAATATTTGCATACGTTTTCTCCTGTTTTAAACTTATCATTGCAAAAAGCCCTGCAAATATGACGTAATACAAGCAAACAAAACTTGAATGCTTGGGAAGTAGCGTTGTGTTTCTGTGTGAAGCTTAGCATCCCAACATTTAGACCACTTCACTCACTCTCTGACAAAAGAACATTCACAGATACTGGTCACAACAAAGATACCATTCTGTAGGACTATATAAATTATCTTTTTGTTCGAAAATAGCTGTCTCCTAGATTAACACATTTACAGACTAAATCTATCAATGTTTAAAAAAAAAAAAAAATTAGAAACATAAACGCAACGTTGCCGTTTAGCAAGCAAATACTTTGTTTGGAAATAAAAGAAATTAAAATCCCCTTATTATGTTGCACGTCGGAATACTGTTTTTCTCACCTTCGACTTGTTTTTAGCGTCACTCTTGCCTGTTTTTAGCCCAAAAAAGGACTTTATTGGCTTATTTGTCTTGACGTTTTGTTACCTGCTTCACTAGGCTTTGAAGTCAGCAAGTGAAGTAAACGCACTTCCCTCAGTGCAACACGTGGTTTTAACACATAGTTAAGTGAAATCCATGTAAAACAAGCATTGGCATAGCCAATAGGTCTCGCCTTTGGGACCTTATAAGTATTTAGTTATGCAGCACAATATCCTTGGTGCAACAACATCAAGTGTTGCATGGCTAAACACTTATACGGTCCCAAAGGCGAGACCTATTGGCTATGCCAATGCTTGTTATAAACCAGCATGAACTACTACATATAATCTGCAGTGGCGACGAAAATTGTAATAGTTTGTTCACCCTAGTAGGCCCGTGACGTGGCAGGGCTAGAAGTACAATTGCTGGGACTGTCCCAGGATAGTGAATTACCCGGAACAGTCTCCAACTTTCCGGGACTGTCTCGGCAAAAACGGGACAGTTGGCAGCTATGCTACTGTGAACTTACAATGGACTTACAGCCTGCCCATTGCTTGCCACTGGTTAGCATTATTGTCACTCTCATTTGCTTGTTTCTTATTCGACAGCTTTCCTTCCTATTCTTGTGTTTGTTACTCCGATGGAGCACAGCTTCTTTACGATCCTTTTGATTGGCTGTATCTTTCCACAGTTCACATTTAGAAGCAACTACTTTTTTCTTTTTCATTCAGCACTTCATGAGAGGCTATGTGCTTTTCTAGCTCTCTCTTCCTCGTGTGCGTTTTCTCCCCTTAAATACTACCTGCGCCTCATGCCCCCCATTCTACGTTGCTCCCCACCCCTCTCAGCTTGTCTGTAAAAGTATAGCAGCAGGGATATTTTTGTTGGGGTATGGCTGAAGAGCATACTTTTTTTATCTCCTCTATTCACCTGTTGCATGAAAGCACAAGTTCTGGCACTCAAAGGCTTTTGTGACAATGTGAACTCACTGATGCACTCATTCAGCTGGCACTTCAGGCAGAAGGTGTACTTAGTATGTCCCTTCTCCTGGCGGCCCATAAAACTGCTACCTGGGCTACTGCTGAAGATCACAGGGCTGAACGCTGTGGAAAGTAAATTAGGCCTTAGCGAGCATTTCCATTTGCATTCTGACACTTTATTATTTATTTTAAACTTTGTTCTGAGTTTCCGTAGTGAAAAGTATTTGAAAAGTAAACCATGACATTTATTACAATTTAAAACACTGAAATCAACATACAGTTTTGAGATACCATGAGCTGTTCGCTTTTCCTCCAGGATGTTTACATTATTTATTTAAATTTTTAAAACAATGCTTGACAGACAAACATTGGCCAAGACAACAGCTCAGCACTGGTACTATAAAGGCCAGACCATTGGCGTTGGCAATGCTTGTTTTGTTTGTTTTAGATTCCATTGCTGTAGTTTCCAATTTTCGAACTACATGCACCGGATACCTCTCAACTCACCCTTCTTTGGAGGGCGTCAACCTCCTTGAACTACTCTCCAGACGGGCGAAACACATCCCATGGACTTCAGGTGGATCATTCTTCATGAAAATCTACCTCATGTTGATCTTTAGTCTGTTTACATGTGTGTCTGACAACATTTTGATGATGTCAGTTTTCGTTTAAACCATTGTTATTTTTTATATCTTAATATTAAGTTGATAGGATCAAAACTTTTTTGTTAAAGAAAAGTAGCAGGGTATTGGAGGACGTTTTTATTCTTCCAGGTACATTGTAATGTGTTTTATGAAGCTCTTCCTGAGCACATTGCACTTTAGCTGCCATTTAAACATTGCACTTATTTGCAAAAAATATCTTACTACATGGGTCCTCATTTTTTGAGATTTTAATAGTTCTGATTGCAAGCTGTATTCTTGTGTTGGACTGATGTGATGTACCCCGCAGCCCAATAACTCAATTTTTACTCCTCAGCGTAGAGCAGTTAATAGCCACCAGTTTGGTCGGCGCTCTCGCATTTGGAAAAATCTTAATGGGCACATAGAGGGGCAGGTGTTTAAAACAGACTGCTGTGCGTCTGCGCAGCAGGCACGTCCATCTTCACCTGTTCGCACACTGGACACGCAGAGACAGCTTCGCTGTCTATTTGAATGGCAATGCCCTCTCCTCGTGTCTAGTAGGCATTTCTTTAAGATTGGCTTATTCACCTAACTTGTAATTGGGTGTTAGAGAAGCAAGTTTTTTTACTTAACTTCTAAGAGAATGGAGAAGAGGGTGTGAGGGAAGAGAACATTTGCAGCCTCAGTCTTCCACAGGGGAGAACCACAAATCCCAGTTTGGTCTAGCAGTTGTTTTAGTCTCCCCGGACAGGCAACAATGGATTTGGAGGCAGGGGTGGCCAGGGGGGCCCAACCGACACCCAACCCTTCAGGGGGTCCCCAATTCTTCTGGAGGCACCCATTCATCCCAAGGTCAATGAATATCTGTGGCATATGGAAGACTCGGGGGCCCATCCTCACATTTTGAAGGGAGGTTCCATCATTTTGCATTGCGCCACTGTTGTGTTTTTATTAATGCGTGCCGTGAAGTTAAACGTAAAATCGGCATTCATGGTCTCGTACAGAACAATAACCGTATATAATATTTATTACAGAGACATACACTAAACATGTCTTCTTTCTTGACCTAGTCAACGCTTGCCCACCTGGATGTAAATGTGTCATTTGCCATGCCTATGAAAAAAAGATGGTGGTTTTGCTTTAATTTTTTAGGAAAATCAATTACTTTAAGCCCTTTTGCCCATGCTGAACTTATAGGTTTTTCTGTAGCACTTTCTCCGTCCTCCATGATTAGGGGAATTCTTTGTTACTGCCCTTCTGAAACATGTTCCAATTTTGGTGGCTGGTTTAAAACTGTATGTCCTTATTCGTCATACGAATTTTATTGTTCTAGGCGATTTTAATGTGTGGGCAGAGTCTCCGAATACACTGCTTTAAATTTGTTACAGTCTTTAGTGGCATTAGACTGGGTACAAATCATTGAGAATGCTATTCGTCAAGCTGGCCATTGCCTTGACTTCATTTTATCATTAGAGGGTATGATTAAATGTGGGAACATCACACTGGTCACTTGGTCAGATCATTATATGATGCATTTCAGACTTAGCAACCTGTAAAGGCCTCTGCTCTATCGATCTTAAACAATTTACTATGAGAACCTGGTTGTAGCTCTTTGCAGAGACTCTGTCCACTGCTTTAAATAACTTGGGCCCTCTAGTGTTTCATTCTTCTATTGAATTGGACTAATGAAACTTGATAATTTGGCTTTCTCAAAGGATTGAAAAAGTAAGTCCCACGCATACCCATTCTCCCAAGCGTTTCTGTCTGCTCTCTGATGCGATAAATCACTACACGCAGCTAAATTAGAGTGTAAAAGAATGGAGTAGAAGTGTCACACAGAGTTTGCCCAAGAGGCATAAGCAACATTGAAATTACCTTCTTAAGTCTTAGAAAAAGTTAATCTCAGCCACAAAAGCTAATTAGTATGCCAACAGCATTATGAAAGCACTATTGCCTAAAAAAAAAAAAGTATTTTCTATTGTAAATTCTTTAACTTCACCCTCTTATTTGGTGCAAATTACTGATCTTTCTTAACAGTTCTGTCATAAGTTATCCGACTACTTGTTTGAAAAAACGTAAAAGATCAATGATTCTCATGAAGTTATTAATTTAGTGCAGTTTGAGTCTTTGGATGTAGGACTGAATTCCCTTCTGCTTATCCAGTCTTGGATAATTTTTTTTATTATCTCGGAAGGCGCTAGTAGAACTGAATTGGTAATTTCTTCTGGTTCCCTTCTTAAACCAGTCCCCTCAGAAGTCTGGTATATTGGCTGACCTATTTTGCAACAGCCTTTTCTAGATTTGTGTAACAAATCCATCTGTGATGCAAAGGTACCTAAAGTTTGTTAACAGGCACTTATTCTTATACTTAAATATCTGCTGCAAATCCCAGTAATTTTCGTCCCATCTTGCAGGTTCTTTTTCCGGCAAAAATGCTAGAAAAGGTAGTTAATTAGCAACGTACAACCTATTTGAACACATATGGTAGTTTGGATGCTACTCAGTCTGGCTTTCGCCCAGGTTATAGCACAGAAACTGCATTAGTCTTTGTGTTCTACCTTCTCCAAAGGCTACCAGACCAGGACCAAACTTTGGCCCTGTTCTTGCAAGATTTGTCACAGTGTCCGATGAAAGACTAATGGATAGGTTAAGAGTAGATTCTGCCTTTGAATGACTGAAATACTATCTCACAGACAGACCATAGGCTGCGTACATTGCTCTGTATTGCTCTGAGTTTAAATTGTTGCTGCAAAGGGTTATGCATAGTTCCTCGCCGAGACTCACACTATTTAATTTGTATTTCCGATCACTTGAACAACTGATCCATTCTTTTGGATTATGCTGATGATATACATTGTGATCACCTTAGACAACAACGACGACCCCACTCAGAGATTTACTACATGATACCAGTAGCTGAGTGGTTAGCTGACAATTCATTAAAATTGAATACCAACAAAACGGAAGTAATGCTTGTTTCTAACCAGAATAACCTCACTTCTCTTCCTGGTGATTTCTGGCCCAATGCTTTGGGTGTATAGTATACCTTTCTCCCCTTCCAGTGGTTCAGAATTTTGGTTTTTATTGTGACTCCAATCTATCTTTGGCGATCAAGTCAATCATCCATCTTTGACATGTTATCATATATTGAGGCTGTTGATAATTTTACCATACCTTCCAGTGAATACTCATCCTCTTGTGTTCCAAGCTACAAGTCTCAGTCCATTAGACTAGTGTAACCCTTTATATTTGGAATCCTCAGTGGGTTACAGATATTTGAAACAAAATTATATTTAGAGGGGTATTAAGCAATAAGCATAGGCTTTTGGTAACAATGGAATATCCTGGAGAAAAAACAAAAAACCCAGTACTACACTATTCTTGTTTCCCACCAGGTTTTTTGACCAACATGAAACAGTCCTAAGCCCTAAGTAGTCCCTCCCATGTGTGGTTGCCCAGATCACTTTTTAAAAAGATACATATTGTCAGAACCCCTTTCAGCGGGTCATGGGGCAAGTAAGAGTTGCTGGGCCCAACCATGAGGGTTGAGGCCTTTTACTTCTGATACTTCTGATGTCCTTGGGCATGACCTACTACGGATCCTGAGCAACTAGGCCAAGTAGCCCTTCAGCATTGAATCTCAATGGCAGTGCGGGTCAAGCAGTCCAAGGCTTTTCGGGGTGAAGGTATATACAGGGTAGTGAATATAGACTCACAACTCAAAGTACTTTCAATAGAAGGAATTAATAATTGCCCAGTCAAATACTGTCTTTTATGACAAAAGTAGTATTTATATATGAACACAAAGTGAAAAACACAAACAATGCACAGAGCCCCTGAGGTCAGGGCTCTATTGTTCAATAGGCAGGTACCTCAATTCCACTTCCCTCTCACTCACGGTAATGGTTATTCCTCATTCACTATGGGTGACATTCAGGTTAGGTCTCACTGGCAGTCCGAGTCTCAGTAGTCCGACTCTGTAAGAAAAGTGTAAAGGGCTCCAGTGCTGAAGCCCTATTTTGTAGAAAAAGTTCCTCTGGCCTTCCGGCCCTTCGATCACTATTACCCACACCAGCAGGGATGGTTTGACTGGAGTCTCTGAGAGCATCTTTCTTGTGGGCGCAGCGGCTTCAGCAGCTGCCTATGGCAAGTATCACACAAGCAACTGCAGTGGCACAGCTTGGGTGTCCTTGGAGCTCATTTGATGCGTACGTTTCCTTTCGTCTTCCTCCCAGGAGGGGGTGGGGGATTCGGCGGCTTCTGGTTCCGGTGCTCAGTTGGGGCTCAGGCCCACACGGGTCAACACAGTGGCCTCTCCTTGCGATGATGGCATCAACCAGGCTACAATCCTTGTCTTGTCATGTGGCCTCCTCTGGCATACAGGGTCACTACACATGCTCAGAAATCAGGCGATGGCCCGATTGGCACGGCTAACTTCATGGCGGCCCACTCTGGCATCCGGATTCGCCGACTTGCACACAGGCGATGGACCAATCGGCACATCTAACTTCATGATGGTCGCATCTGGCATACGAGGTCGCCAACTTGAACCTGCACACGGGCAACAAACTGATCGGTGCATCAGCTGTCTCCTCACACCTCGCTACAGGGATCCACTCGCCAGGATCACTCACTGGATCTCGCTCCCTCCAGCGCCCTCCTCTTCCTCACAGGGCTAACAAGTCTTGGCAAGCAGGCAGGCACTAGTGCTCTAGGTTCCAGGGACGGGTTGTCTTGGATGTCCCTGGGTGATGTCGCTGCACCCAGCTGGAAGACTGGCAGGCTTTAGCCTCCAACCCTGGTCACAGGCAGAAGTCTTGCTGAGCTTCTCCTTACACAGCCCAACTGGCTGCTTGATACTTAGAAATGTTGGGGGGCTTGAGTTACCCTTCCTAGATACCAAATGAAATTTAGGGTCTGAGCCCTGAAGTTTGTGTTGGGAGTATGCTTCCTCTTGATATGTCCTCTCCTCTGCCCTTCCTCCAGAAAGCAGTCTGTTACAGCAAGAGCGACTCTAAATATGATAGCCCCACAACGGTTTACGCCTGGATGTCAGCCACAGTGATATGTGTATCAAAAGGTTAACCTAGGGCCCCGGCCCTACTATTTGTTTCTCTTATCAGCCCCATCTCCTTCCTGAGATGTGGCCAGGCCCCTTTCCAGAGACCTCTCCCTGAATCAAAGAGCACCCTTTGAAGTGTACTGAAGAGTGTTAAGACCTTTCAACCTTAGGGTCGTCTTCCCCCAACCCTTTTGCCTTCAACATCCTATCTTTCAGAATAGATTTTTGCTGGCATTAGGACTAGGTGCACTTTACCACTGCTAACCAGTGCTAAAGTGTGTGTGCTCACTCCCTAAAACATGGTACAATTGTCTTACACCCGATTGGCATATTTAATTACAAGTCCATAGTAAAGCGGTATACTATATACCCAGGGCCTGTGAATTAAAGGTGTTAGAAAGCTACTAGTTGGCCTGCACCACTTATTGTGCCACCCTCTTAAGTAGCCCCTTAAAACATGTCCCAGGTCTGCCATTGCAGCCTGAATGCAGTTTTAAACTGCCAATTCGACTTGGCAAAATAACTCCCTTACCCAGCCTTAAACTCCCTTTTTATTGCACATAAGTCTCCCCTAAGGTAGACCTTAGGTAGCCCATAGGGCAGAGTGTATTCTAATTAAAAGGTTGGGCGTGTACTTTTGAGTTTTACATGTCCTAATAGTGAAACCCCCACAAATTCATTTTTCACTACTGTGAGGCCTACCTCTCCCATTGGATAACATTGGATTGCCTTATTACATTTAATTAGTGCTAACCTTTATTAGGAGCAGGTAGAAAATTCAAATTTCATGTCTAAGAAATTGTAATTTAAAATCCTCTTTAATGGTAAAGTTGGGTTTTAAGTTACAATTTTGAAAATGCCACTTTTAGAAAGTTGTCATTTTTCTACCCTAGCTATTTTGTGCCTGCAGCCTGTTCCTGGGTCACATGACTGGGTGTAGTTGGCAGTTGGACTTTGTTTATTCCTTCCAGACAGCAACACTATAGAGGGATTAGGTGTGCCAGGATGGGCCATCACTGGCAGGATGGGGAAAGGGGGTTGGCAGAGCTGGGCACAGCCCCACTTACAAGTCAACAGGCTCTGCCCTGCCTTCACATAAAATACTTCACGCTACCTCATTGCTCCTGCAGTCAGACTGGATCCAGGTCAAGGAAGGCAGGAAACTGTAAGCAGTTCAAAGGGAATTCTCTAGAAACTTCTCCTACTTCAAGAAGGCACCAGTTATAAAAATAGGACCCTCAGACTCACTCTTCAGTTCGCTTTCACACATTGCGGAAGGACTCTCAGAGTACTGCCTGCTGCTGCGGCCTGCTGTGTACTTCAGAGGACTGCTTTGTTGCACTTGGAAGGACTGCTCTGCTGCCTGAAGCTTGCCTTCAACCCTCAGAGGCCTACCCTGCTGCTTGAGCGCTGTTCCACCTCTTGAACCCAGGACTACCAGAGTGACTTTAAGGGCTAGTTGACTGGGCTCCTGATCAGAGCCTCGGGGATGGAAAAGGCGCCTACCATCTTGAACCCGCACCTGGTCCTAGACTGAGTAAGTCCTGACCCTTGAAATGGTGCTGAAGATACCCAAATAACCCAAATCCAAAACTTGGGATTTAGATTTTGTTTCCTAAAAAGTGCTCTGAGAACCGAGAGCTTGATGATCCTCCCAAGATGCGTTGCCTGTCAGCGGCAGCTCCCGCGAAGTTCTTCGCCACATTAGCAAATCGTGTTCAGCAGTCCTTCACAGAAAGGGAGCCCTCGTGGGCTAAAGTTACGCCCCGATGGAGGTTTTCGACTTCCAAAAAAGGGACTAAGCCCGAACGTGTAAATTGTCTCAGTCCAAAGGTGTGCGTGATGGGGCCCAATCTACTTCTCGTATCTGACCCACGCTCCCTATATGTCAACTTTGACCTGGTCTTGCGCGACTAGATGTCCACGGTTGGCGCTCTGATCCTTAAGGCACTAGTTTTTACCTTAAACTTAAAAAACTTATAACTCCAGTTCTACTGATTGAGTTTTTGTCGTTTTGGTGTCAAATGTGTTCTGTTTTCACTTTATTGCTGTTTGTGTGCTGCAAAATACTTTACACATTGCCTGTAAGTTAAGCCTGACTGCTTTCGTGCCAAGCTACCAGACGGTTGAGCACAGGTTAATTAAGTGACTTTTTGTGGTTCACCCTGACGGAGACTGTGGCTGTTACTTGAGCTGGATTAACACCCCACTCAACCAACAACCCAGAGCTTGGCTCTTCTTCCTCCAGTTCCACCCAGCTCACAGGAATGCAGGTATCCACAAATCTGTCTTGGGGGATTCCTGTACCTCCTCGTGCTCCGCCAGCCAGTCCTGGGTCTCCCAAAATGGAACCCAGAATCTTCCATGTATTGTACTATTCACAGGCACACATATACGGAGCACATGCATACAGCACACGCGCACTGTACAACAAATATATACACTTATAAAAACATTGTACAAAGGTACAATTGCACATATGTTTGCAGACTATAAAAGGGGTTAAAATTACCAAATTGTATTTATTTTTTATTTTTAAAAGAAGTCAGTCACGTTAAATTAGTCATCAAATAGAAAAAGTGACTATAGAGAATCTTCCCAAAAACATTACCTGATAGAGACATCTAGCCGCAGATTCCTTAACATTTGAATTCTCCCCAGGCGCTAGACTGGATCTCGAAATTTTTCAGCAGTACCTCTACGCGCCAGTGGAAGACATCGACTCCAGTTGTGACATCAATGGAGTCATATAAATCCCCTCGTGCGCGGACGCTGTAATGCGGATCCGGAGAAGCGGTTCCTCAGGCCGGTTTCTGGCCTACTTCGACAGTTTTTGTAGGCTGGAAACAGTGTGCTTTTTCTCATTTCTTTAGGCTTTAAGCCTTGTGGGTCTTGTACTCGACAAATGTCGGTTACAGACCCGCATTCCGTTTGTATGTGGTAATTAGGGGAATACCACTACTTCGAAGATTGCAGCTCCTGCCCGAAGCTGAAGCCGAAGGCACTCAAAGAATGCCATATGAAACTCCTGGCAGAGCGACTGTCGCGGTCTTCAGAGACCTCATGTCGACCTCATTCTTCTTCTCCTCATTCGGAGGTCCGTTCAGGGGGCAGTTGCCGGAGCCGTTCATGGGGACGCCACTCTCCATCGATGTCCCAAGGTAAGCACAAGCGTTTGAAGTTTCGGCACCCACCGACTTTACCTCATGGAGATTCTGTCTCCCACTGCTCCTCCTGCTTGCCAGTTGAGGAGGCCGTTAACTCCATCCCGTGCCTCCCCATCTTTCCGGGAGCCGGGACGTCTATGGCTCAAATGAAAGAATACTACAATTCTCTACATCTCATCTTTGGGCCACAACCTTCCCCTGGAGCACCATCGCGCCCCATGGAGGTTAGAGGAGCCACGCCGGTGGGTTCGCTCTCTGTGTCAGTTGGTGTCTTCTGAGTCGGTGGGTTGGCTCCGGTCGGCGTCGGCCGACTCCACTTAGGCGCCTGTGCACAGCCCTTTAGGGGGCCGACTCAGGCATTGATGCCGGCGCCGCCGATCAAAGTCGTTTCTCCTCTTCCTCTCGACGTCGAGGTGTAGCCTTCTCTGCCATTCGGCGCCGGGGGTGAAATCAATAGAGCCAACTGAGGGGAATGTTGTTTTTCCGCTTCCCTCTTATAGTGGGGCTTCTGTAAGTCATCTTACAGTAGGAGATATGGAGTAGTCTGGGCTATTACAGCCTAATTCTGAGTCTATTCCACCTCTTATAGAGGAGAATTGGCTTTCTGCACTTGGTGAGGCTAGTGGGCTGGAGTCTTCCCCAGCCTCGAGGCTCCTTTCCCCTCCTAGTTTTGCTACTGAGGCAAGTGCCTCGTTTGCAGATATTTTAACGAGAGTGGCTACAGTATTGGAGTTCTCTCTTCCTACGGTAGAGAAGTCTGCTGATCCCCTGATTGATGTCCTTTATTAAGGTCAGACAGGGGTGGAGCCTGTTCTCCCATATAGTGAGGCACTTGGGCTAAGCCTGATACAGGGGTCTCAGTGGACCGTTCCATATCTCGCAGGCACCTGCTCCTGGAGATCCAGCTTGTCTCCACAGGCATCCCACCTCTTGTAGTTTGGTAGTTCAGGCAGCTTCAGCCTCACAGAATATGGATTCTCTACCTAATGTTCCATCGGATAGAGATTCTAGGAGACAAGATTCGTGTGGCAAACATATTTGTTTCTCAATTAGTTCTGCCTTAAGGTCCACTAACACGTCTTGGGTTCTTGGGCGTTTTACTCGCGCTTTGTGGGATTCCTTGCCGTCTATGTTGCCATCACTTCCGGATGACCTCCGATCTAGTCTTGAACAGCTGATTCGGGATGGCCAACAGGCAGCTAAGCTGATTATTAGATGTGGCATGGATACTACGGATTCAGTAGGTTGGGCCATGGCATCCTCTGTGGCACTACGGCGTCGTGCCTGGTTACGGACCTCAGGTTTTGCCAAAGGCTGTCCAAGCTGCTTTAGTCGATAGACCCTTTGATAGTGCCCATCTTTTTGGTGCACAGGCCGACTCTGCTTTACGACATTTCTGTGATAGACGAGGTAAAACAGAGTCTTAATTTCTCTGTTTCTAATTATATGCCTCTTTTATTTTTTCCCTATACGAGGGTTGTCTGAGGGGTATTAATCCTTTGTTTCTTACACGGTTGGCCATGTTACGGCAGTGTCATGGTGGTATAAGTTCCACCTGTTGATGACACCCGATGTGGTGTTCCTACGGTTAGCAGACATGTTTGTTTCAATGCTGTCTTTGACAGGTTATGTGGTACAAGGATACCTAATGCATAGATTTTTTCCCTTTACTTTTTTTCTTCTGATGATGGGCTTCATGCTCAAGAGGTCATTTGCTGGTGATGTTTCTTCTGGTAAGGAGGCTTGCTTATGTCACATGCTCCTTTGAAAGAAGTTTGGTATGCTTGTATGCATTACCTTTGACTGTCAGTATCTCTTATAGGGATATCTTGCTTATGCCCTTTGTGTAACCTTTTAAACAAAGAGTATGCTTATTCTTTGCTACCACTCTGAATTTCGACTTTGCTGCAATTTTGGCTATGTTTCTGGCTTGACCAAGGTTTCCAATAGGACATAATGTTTTGACCGGTCTTTTATTGGATTGCAGTCTTTTTCACTAGTTTTGGCGGGGTGCACTTTTCTTTCAATGTAGGTGGTGCACGCATTGCTCTTGAGTATCACAAAATTTTGCAAAGGTTATATACTGCCCTATGAGAGGGTTATGCCGGCTTTACCACATTGTGGTTCATTGCCTGCACATGGTGTTTGTTTCCTTGTTATGTACTTCTCTTTCTTGGAGGCTTTACTTATGGCAGACTCAAGGTCTCTATTTTGTATTCTTCAGAATTATTAGTGGTTATCCTCTAGTACTGGTGGTTATATTGTTATCTTTCATACTTGGAGCATGGTTGTTCCGTGAACACTGCTTGTAATGTTGTCTGGGATGCAGTGTCAGGATATTTTAATCCTAAGTGGGTAGCTTTTGCGGTTATATCCTGCATTTTCTGGGAGGTTTTCTTCCTTTCTTGAAGAGAATGTTCACTTCTATGGTTTTTCTCTTCCTTACGAACATCACAAGTTTTCCTTCCAAATATACTTGATATGATGGTGTAGTTACACGTTTCCTGTCGGGAGGTTGGATGTCCTATCTCCTTGGGAACATTTTCTTCCTCTAATCAGCAATTACTCTTTTTGTGGCTTACAGCCCTTTGAGGGTTAAAATTTTAAACGTATGGTTTCTATATATGTATATGAGCCATCATCTGATTTACCGTCAGATTTTGGTTCTGTCTGGTATACTTTGCGGTCAAATATTCCAACTGAATATCTCTTTTTGAGATTCCCATGGGTTGGGTTGTACTTCATTTTGAACTATTGGGCCAAGTGTGGTCGTAGGTGTTTGCTGTTGGCAAGGTTTCATTTTCCTGTTGTATAGGTATCATGGGCTAATTTTTCAGTTCCATTTTATATATACGGTATATCTGTGTTGTGTATATTTGGATATAGCTCTGCTATATACAATAAGGCAGGATGTCTATATTTTTGAAAATCTTACTATGAGTTGCAGTTTGCTTCTCTCTTCATTGTAAGTTTCATCTATCATTGTATCTCATACATTGTAGATATATGTCTATATATATATATAATGAGCATGGATCTATATATGTACATAGGGGACGGACTATATAGAGTTGGGCCTTTTTTGTTCATTATTTTGGGCAGATTCATATCTGGATAATTGCCATCTTTCCGTCTTTACGGATTCTATGCATTGTGGGACCCTTGTAGTGGCCATTTTATCTAATGATGTTTTCTTCAAGGATATACTCTGATTTGCATCAATCCTTGTACTTGGTTTGCTCTTTCGGACTTTACGATGAATGCGTTTATTCATCTGGGCTCTAATATGGATGTGTTTTGGAATTTCTTTATTCTGGATTTCTTGGGACAGGTTCCTTTGAACACTTCCTCACTGGGTAGGGAACTGTAGTTTACATGGCGTTAATTATTGCCTTTGGCTCTTCTAGTCCATAGGCTCATTTCACCCTTTAGGGGTCATGCACTACTGTCCTACTGTTGACTGTTGTCTTCTGACAGTGTTATTCAGCTGCCCTTGGGGCGTGTTTTTTCCCTTGCTTGTAGGGTTGTTTTTATTTATGTTGCCTTTGGTCCTTGCCACAGTTTTTATAAGGAGCGCATGCTCTTTTTCATCTAATTCCTACGTACATCTGGTCTATTGTTTATTTTGATCGGCTGGTTCTCTCTGAGAACTTTTGTAGTATTGGTTCACAGACCCTCCTCCGGGTAAGTAAAGCTATAGTATTTAATTAAAAAAATAAGGAATCTGCGGCTTGATGTCTCTATCAGATGAACAAGTTACTTACCTTTGGTAACGCATTATCTGATAGAGACATAGTCTAGCTGCAGATTCCTTAACGCACCCTCTCCGCCCTGCGACTGACCTGCAGTGTACGGGTTTATACCCTTTTTCAGCACTGGTATTGGACACCAGAGATCACTATTTCACGTAGATGTTTGATTCAACGAACCATTTTTTCTCATATCATAGATTTTGCTTTGTTATTGGAATACCATTCATTTCCATTTTCTGGTTATTGTTTCAAAGATATATTGATCTTTTTTGGCACACTGTTTCCACATCCAGTTTCTATAGTAGCTCTGCGTTTTGGCGCGGAAAGTTTCACAGAAAAAACTGACGTCCGTACGCCGGTGTGGACTTGTATGACTCGACTGACGTCACAACCGGAGTCGATGTCATCACGGAGTCATACAACAGCGTCCCCAGGCGCACATAGGTACTGCTGAAAAATGTCTGGATACAGTCTGGCGCCTGCAGAGAATTCAAAAGTTAAGGAATCTGCGGCTAGATTATGTCTCTACCCGATAATGAGTTACCAAAGGTAAGTAACTTGTTCTTTAAAAGGAAAAAGGGAGGGAAATGAAGGGCAGTGTTAGCCATAGTGCAATGGAGAGCATAAGAAAAACTGGCATTGTGCCTTTAAGACCCTCCCAGTATACACTCTGTATCCCATCATGTCTTACAGGTGACAGGTCAGCTCGTTTTTATGGCTCCTGGTACCAGGATATTAGGGCGCTGAGCTCTGCCTTTTTGGCGTTAAATTATTGAAAATCTTTCAAAACCCATTGCCTGTTTTGTTTCACTCAATTTCTTTTAAGGCTTAGAGTGTATTTAATCCCTTTTCTGACTAGAAATTCTTCTTGTGATAAAAAGAAGGCCCAGTCAGACCCTCAGAGGGTCTGTATTCTTTGTCTTCCAGAAGACCATCTTGCACCCACTGTCTAAATTTCTACAGAAGAATTCTTAAGGATAGGAAGAAGACAAGAAACAGCTGCTGGGTCATCTAAATGCCACGTGGAAGGCCATCTTTCCACCAGAGTGCACTCCTGCTCCAAGGTCTCCCCTGGAGATAGATTCTGGGAGAAGCACTGTAGGAGGCTGGCTTAGTGTATGGTGCACACTTATTTAAGTGATGCACCTTGCACTAATCCAGGCAACCCTCATGGTGATTTTAGTGGTCTTTGATAACCATAGAAAGCTCTCAAAGTGGAAGCTGTGGAGAGCAGCCTTCAGATGTATCTTGAAGGAGTGTTAAGCAGCTTGTTTTACCAGTTTAATCATGTAGTATAGGTTAAATGAAAAAGAACCACACAGTGTATATATAAAAATACTGCTATTTATTATACAACACTCACTAACACATTGGTATATCACCTACCCGGAGATATCAACACAAATATACAACAATACTTCAATTGCAATAAGGTAAGTAGCACAAAATACAGTGGTCGCTAGGGGGAGACCAAACCATATGTTAAGAAAGTGGAATGCGAACTGCAGAAGAGGACGGGACTTTGACCAGAAGACCCAGAGGAGCCAGGGACACAAGAACCACCTTAGGTAAGTACCCAGGAACCCAACGGAGGCTGAGTGCAGAGTGGGAACACAGCCACGTGATCAATGAAAGTCAATAGAGAAGTCGCGGTTAAAGTTTTACAGAAGGAGGACCCTTCCCAGAGAACCCTGAAGAATTCCCTTGGAGGACGGAAGGTTGGAGAGCCACCCTACCAGTGGATGCCCTGGAGACCAGGTTACCTACACCAGGGAAGCCAGGTGCATAGGGGTGAAGAGACGTCGGAAACCTCTGTAGATGACAATTGAAGACTTGAAGAAAAGTGCCTCTGGAGAAGAAGGTGAAGATGTCCGATGGAATCCAAGGGTGGATTCTAGAAGTGACGAACCTGCCAGCAGAGGGGGCAGAGTCTATGTCACTCAGGAGTGACCTGGAGGCACGGAAGAGCAATGCCCACCGATGTTGGACGGTTCAGAGGAGTTGACAGTGTCTGTGTTGCTGCAGCTGTGAGGACCAGGCGATGGTGAGGAAGTGATACGCAAAAAAATGATGGATGGAATGCTATGTAAATCGTACATTCACCCCCATTCAAGAGATCTGGGTGAAATCCATTGTACTTTTGCTCACCATGCCACCCCAGTTTAGACTCTGCCATATGCAAATCATTCTTGACCCTGTTCCTTATGGGAACAGTCAAGCCTAAACAGCCAAGCCAGGTCCTACCTGGACTGGAAACAAGCTTCCTGGGACAGATTTCGGGGTATTACCCCTCATCAGCCAGGCTAGCTTGAATCCAGTGGCACAGTGAGCAAGGGACCCACGTCTGGGCATACCCATCCCACGTAGGGCGAAAAGTGATATGCAAACAAATGATGGACGGAATGCTGAATAAATCATACATTCTGATGGATCTATCTGCCTGTGGATTTCTCACTTTTTGAATTACCCCTAGCGCAGCATTCCACAGAAACTTTTTTCATAGCTCTCCCACGTCGACGAGGACGTCACAATAGCATGGCTCCGCTCGCAACTCCGTATGACGTCATTGGAGCCATAAGAAGACCTTGTCAGCGTGCTGACGTCAGTTCCCTTTTTTCCCCACCCTCGACGCATAACGGTATTTCTAGGACTCTCTATTTCTTTGTAGTCTCCTTTGTTGCAGTTGCCTGTAAACTGTTTCTGTACGATGGCTACTCAGAAGACGCCTGGTTTTAAACCCTGTAGGGAATGTGGGGGCCATATGTCTGTCATGGACCCCCACTAAGATTGCCTTTGGTGCCTGTCGTCTGACCATGACGTTGAGGGATGCTCGTCGTGTCGTCCGACAAATTCAAAGGCCCTTAAAGAGGGGGAAGCGAAGTTGTTTATGGCCCTGGCGAGGAAGGAAAAGAGAGGTCGGAAGAGGATTAAGTCGAGGTCGAAGTCGCCGACTCCGCACACCTCGAGGTCTGCCAAAAAGCATAAAAAGAAGCGGCGTCATGGGTCCAAACGTCGCTCTTCGAAGGACAAGTCATCGAAGTTGGTGTCCCCGGTCCAGCGGCGTCATAGGAAGGATGACATCTCGCCTTCACCGCAGGTGACTCCGGTGCATTCTCTGACGCCAAGGTACTCTCCGGTGCCCAGGGAAGCGCCTCCGGCTTCTCCGATCCCGGATCTGGTGTCTCCGGCGCCGCAGCCAGAACCCGCCTTACGACCTCGGCCTATTCCAGATCAGGCAGCTCCGGATCCGTATCCGCCTTTTCCGGCTCCAGGTGCGGATCCATCGCATTTTCTAAATGCGATGTATGACATGCTTACCAGGGCGGTTAACCCATCCGGCGCGCCGGCTGGACCCCGTGGGACCAAGTTCCTATAATTTGGGCGTTCCCCAACATTATGCCCTGGCATCAATCATGCCGTTCATGCCGATGACTCCGTCTTAGCCTCTCCCGACGCCGAGGTTCTCGACGCCGATCCCTTCTCAGGAGGGAAGGATGGACTTTTCTCCGCTGACGCCGATTCTAAAGAAGCGTTCTAGGAGGGAGGCTCAGAGGCTTCTGGAAGAGGAAGAATTCCAGGAGCAGAAGGAGCAAGGTGAGGAGGGTGATATACTGGACCCAATGGATGACTTTGAAGGTCTTCAAGAAGCCAGTGGGCTGGCCACATCTCCAGAGTGGGAGCTCTCTTCTCCCAAAGCTCTTCCTTCTCAGGATGTGGCCTCATACCATTCAGTCATAAGGAAGGCGGCTGACCTCCTGGATTTGCAGTTGCCAACTGCGGAGGTCAAATCTAACATTTTATCTGAGGTACTGCACCCCCCTTCATCAGCGGTGGAACCTTTGCTTCCGTTCAATGAAGTGTTGGCAGATCAAATTTTGGAAATTTGGCAGAAGCCTATGTCTGCCACTGCTGTGTCGAGAACGGTGGCAAGGCGTTATAAGGTTGCGCCTGGGGATCCAGCATTTTTATCGTTCCACCCTTCGCCTGAAAGCTTGGTGGTTCAAGCTTCTTGTTCCTCTAAACAATCTGCAGGTTCCTTCCCCTCCACTCCGGGGGATAGAGACTCCAAGAAGTTGGAACAATCTGCCCAAAAAGTGTTTTCATCGGACAGCATTGCCTTGAAGTCAACTAATGCCATGTGCCTGATGGGGCGTTACATCCATGCATTAATGGACTCAGCTAAGGAGGTGATACCTAAGTTGCCAGAAGATGTCTTCGGTCACTTCGCTGAGGTACTGTCGGACACACAGACTGCAGCCCGTCCGGTATTCCAGTCCATGCTCGATACGGCTGACTCCGTTGCCAGGGTAATGGGCTCTTCGGTGGCAACTAGGAGGTATGCCTGGTTGACTGGGTCAGGATTCTCTCTGGACGTCCAGGCCACGCTGTTGGATCTTCCCTTTGATGGCTCTCGACTCTTTGGGACCAAGACTGACTCAGTTCTACAACGTCTTAAGGATAGCAGAACTACTGCTAGATCCTTAGGCTTACAATTCCAGCCTAGGGGATTTAGTTTCCGGAGATTTCGGGGCTATGGGAATGCTACTCCATTTCGGGGTCGTTAGCAAGAGCAACAACAAAACCCACTGTATAAATCATACAGAGAGAAGGGAAGAGGTCGTCTGCAAGGGTCTGCTTGCCAACAGGTCTCCTCCTTCTCCACCTCCTCCCCTGCCCCCACCACTGGATCCGCAGGGAAGCAGCTCTAGATTCCCCCATCTTGGAGCATGTTGGACTCGTGGCAGCTCGGGTGTCCCATTTTCTATAAAATTGGAAATCTGTTACGTCAGATCTTTGGGTTTTGAATCTTGTAGAAAATGGATACGCCCTTCCTTTCCGGGAGTTTCCCTCTCCTAACCCTCCTCGCCAGGATTGGTGTTTGGAGGACCATCTGTTGCTTCTGCAACAAGAGGTCCTGTCCTTGTTACAGAAGGGTGCGATAGAGGTTGTTCCGGAGCAGGAAAGGGGTCAGGGATGCTACTCCCAGTATTTCCTGATCCCCAAAAAGGACAGGCGATTGAGGCCGCTCCTAGACCTCAGGGTTTTGAATTTTTACCTCAAGCAGGAGAAGTTCAAGATGTTGACCCTAGCTCAGGTTCTTCTGGCGCTGCAGCAGGATGGTGTCGATCGATTTACAGGATGCTTATTTTCACATTACCATCCTGGTTGCATCGGAGGTATCTCCATTTTACTGTGGGGTCTCAACATTATCAGTTTGTGGTCCTTCCGTTCGATCTTATATCTGCGCCACAGGTCTTCACGAAGGTAATGGCAGTGGTGGCAGCCCATCTCAGAAGGTCGGGGATTCCTGTTTTCCCCTATCTGGACGACTGGCTGCTCAAAGCAAGGTTGCCAGAGATGGTGCTTTATCATCTGCAAGTAACAACTCGACTGTTGTTCGACTTGAGTTTTTCAATAAATGTACCCAAATCTCACCTGGTGCCCTCTCAGCGCAACCTGTTCATAGGGGAAGTACTGGATACTACCCTGAGTCGTGCTTTCTCGCCTCTTCAGAGAATTCTAGACATTTAAGCTATGATCCCAATGTTTCAAGATGGAGCGGCAGGTTCCAGTCCTTAAGGTTTTGCGCCTGCTCGCTTGCTGCATACAGTTGGTCAACCATGCACGCTGGCACATGAGGGCACTCCAGTGGTGCATCTGCAGGCAGTGGTTTCAACACAACGGGGATCTCAGGGAGGTGGTCAGAATCTCAAGAGACACTGCAGCGGATCTGTTATGGTGAAGTTTCATGCAACCTGTCTCAAGGGAGGCCGTTTCAACCTCCTTCTCCAGTGGCCACAGTGATAACGGATGCCTCCACCCTGGGGTGGAGTGCTCATCTGGGGGATCTGGAGATCAAGGGTCTTTGGTCTCCAGAGGAGAGATTGCTTCACATCAATCTTCTGGAATTGCGGGCGATACGTTTGGCTCTCAAGGTTTTTCTACCCTCCCATCGCGGTCAGTCAATTCTTGTCTTAATGGACAACACTACCGCAATGTGGTACATCAACAAACAGGGAGGAGTAGGGTCGTATCGTCTCTGCAGAGAGGCTCTGCGACTCAATTTTGTGATGGCAAATAATCTGGCCGGGGTGCTGAATGTGCGTGCGGACAGTCTGTCAGCAATACTCGGCCGATCAAGAGTGGCGTCTTCATCCATGTTTTCAGGATGTGGGGATTTCCTCGGTTGGACCAGTTTGCCACTCACGAGAACGCACACTGCCCGTCGTTCTGCAGTCTCCAGTATCCGATGCGGGGAGCACGGGGGTGCGTTTCAGTTAGATTGGGGCTCACAGCTTCTTTATGCGTTCCCTCCCATACCCTTGATTCCTCGGGTTCTGAGGAAGATTTGCCAAGACAAGACCGGGCCCGAGTCATATTGATCGCCCTGGATTGGCCAAGAAGGGTGTGGTACACAGACTTCCTTCATCTCTCATCGCACCCTCCGCTCTGTCTCCCTCTCAGGGCAGACCTCTTTCAATCGCTGGGGCAGGTTCTACACTCCCACCTCCAGAGCCTGCACCTTCATTCCTGGAGATTAAAAGGGGCAACCTGAGTTCTTTCTCTCTCCCGCCGGATGTGGTGGATGTTATTTTATCGGCCAGAAGACACTCCACCAAATCTGTCTATTTCGGTAGGTGGGCCAGGTTTGTTAAATGGTGTGGAGAGAGTTCAATTGGTCCTTTAAAGGCCCATTTTTCTTATATTCTTAGTTTTTCTCTTTCTTTGGCTCAGCAGGGTTGTTCTGTAGCGACTGTTAAGGGCTACTTGTCGGCCTTGTCAGCCTTTCTTTGTTTGCCAGACTAACCATCGTTGTTTGAGTCCCCCATAGTCATGAGATTCATTAAGGGTCTCACTCACAGGTTTCCTCCCACTCCTTTTATTATGCCTCAGTGGGATTTAAATGTATTTATTGCTTTCCTGATGGGTTCTTCTTTCGAGCCTCTACATAGTTGTCCATTGAGGCTTTTCTCATTCCAAACAATTTTTCGGATTGTGATTACCTCTGCCAGGAGGGTTAGAGAGCTGCAGGCTCTAAGTTCTAAGCCTCCTTTCGCCTCTATCCATGCAGATAAGATGGTTCTCAGGACCAGAACTGCGTTCCTGCCTAAGATGGTCACTCCCTTTCAACTAGGGCAATCTATCACTTTACCCACATTCTATCATCCTCCCTCACCCTTCTAAGGAGGAGGAGAGACTTCACCGCCGGGACCCTAAGAGGGCGGTCAGCTTCTACCTGGACAGAACTAAGGACTTCAAGCTGGACGACCAGCTCTTCATTGGTTACGTGGGAAAAATGAAGGGCAAGGCTGTCAACAAGCGAACGCTATCGAGGTGGATCATCCTGTGCATCAAGATCTGATACGCCATGGCCAAGAAGGAGCCGCCTGAAGGTATTAGACCTCATTCTACTAGAGCGAAGTCTTCTTCTTCGGCTTTGGCTAGAGGTGTCCTTGTTGTAGACATCTGCAAGGCGGCAACTTGGGCCTCCCTCCACACTTTTGCGAATCATTACTGCTTAGACTGAGGTGACGAGGGACGGCCACTTTGCACGTTCTGTGCTGCAGGATTGTTTGGTATAGGTAGGCGGGCACCTTTCTCTGGAAGCGGGACTGCTTTGGGATTCAATTCAAAAGGTAAGGAATCCACAGGCAGATGTATCCATCAGAAGAACAAGTTACTTACCTTTGGTAATGCTTTTTCTGGTGGATACAGTATCTGCCTGTTGATTCATCACTGACCCATCCGCCTGCCCGTTGTCTGCCTACTTCTACCGAAAAGATTTTTGGGTATGACAGTCTTGTGATCATTGGCATTGGAGATATATGATGCTTGTAGCTAGGAAATGTCTATGTTTTAGAATTTCCAGTTTTCTTTCTTGTTTGAATCATATACTGTGTATATTTGTGCATTTATTGTATACTTGTGAAATGTTGTCAGTTCACCCGTTCGCCTCGAAGGCACGGAAAAAATGGGTGGAACTGACGTCAGCACGACAACGAGGTCGTCTTATGGCTCCCATGACGTTATACGGAGTCGTGAGCGGAGCCGTGGGAGAGCTATGAAAAAAGTTTCTGTGGAATGCTGCACAATGGGTAATTCAAAAGGTGAGGAATCCACAGGCAGATACTGTATCCCCCAGAAAAAGCATGTAACTTGTTGTTCAGCCCCATTCAAGAGATCTGGGTTAAATACATTGTTCTTTTACTCACCATGCCACCCCAGTTTAGACCCAGCCATATGCAAATCAGTCTTGACCATGTTCCTTATGGGAACAGTCAAGCCGGAACTGCCAAGCCAGGTCCTACCTGGACCAGAAACAAGCATCCTGGGACCGGTTTTGGGGTATTACCCCTCATTAGCCAGGCTAGCTTGAATCCAGTGGCACAGTGAGCAAGGGACCCACGTCTAGGCATACCCATCCCACTTAGGGCAAAAAGAGATACGCACACAAATGATGGACGGAATGCTGAATAAATCATACATTCACCCCCATTCAAGAAATCTGGATTAAATCCATCATTCTTTTGTTCACCATGCTGAGGAAGACCCGAAGCAGTGCACGAGCTGTCCCACGTCAGATGTCAGTGACTAGGTGGTCTGTGTCCATCAGGAGCACCAACAAGCCTTGGGAGCCACAGCTAGCGTGGAGAACGAAGAAGGAGCAACGTTGGGACCGGCAAGGTCCAAGGGACTCGCCAACAGTCGAAGAGTCAGAGCAGGCCCAAGCAAGCAGGGAGCCCACTGAAGCAGGAAAATACCCTCCGGAGGACCCACAGGCCAAAGGCACAGGAGTCGCAAGAGGATCTCGAGCAGCTCACCAAGAAGGAAGGCCCATGCTGCAGAGGATGTGGAGAGGACCCTGAACTTGAGATGCTGGAGAGGACCCTGAACAAGAGATGCTGGAGGCTGGAGCTTCTTGTAGCCCGAAGATCTCTGGAGTGCAGAGCCAACAAGCCTAGCAATGACAAGTCGACGCGGTGCACAGGGGTACGGTTCCAGTGGTTCTGATGAGGGATGCTGGCCTCAAAATTGCAGAGAGGACTGGTCAGGCCTCGGGGGAGTTGCAGAACCACCACCCGTGTTGCTGTGCCTCGGGAAGTCCGTAGGACATCAGGAGCTGCAGACCGGTCAGCTTCATTGCGTTGCCTGCAGATGCAGTTCAGTGACTACTTCACTCCAAGGGAGATTACTTCGGGTGTCCTTGATGCCCACAGGTCTGTTGAAGCACCTGGAAGAAGCACAGACCACGAAATATCTTGCAGAACAGCGAGACCAGGAGCAGCAGGAGTCTTCCTTGGTGCAGTCTTGATTCTAGGTAAAGTCCAGCGAAGTCCAAGGAACGAATCTAAGGAACCCCCCAAAGATAAGCCCTTAAATACCCTAGAGAAAGGGTTGGAACAACTCAGGGGTTCCTCTCAGAGGAGGGGCTGGACAGAGCGGAGGCTACTCCCATGTCCATTGTCCAGTTTCACGCCAGAGCGATAGCCAAGGGCTCCCTGAACTGGCCCAAACTGGAGTATGCAAGGAGGGCACCAACTTTGCCCTTCAAATCAGTCTGGTGGTGCTGGCAAGTGCTGTCTGGGAGGTGGTCACACCTCCCTGTGACTGGAAACCTATTGTTCTACCTTCCCCTGCTCCAGCTTGGCTCAGCAGCAGGAGGGCAGAATCGTGTCTGTGGTCGGCAGCAGCACTAGTGTTGCGGGTATACTGCACATACACAGAACTATGCGCAGGAAAACAGGACCTCAGTGTATAGGGGTGTACCAACCTACCACCTTAGTACCCAAAATCCCAAAACTCACTAGCTATAGTGTCTCATTCGTTCTCCTCCAAAATCACGAAGCTACAAATGATTAGACAACCCAGAACACAACAATCCTGACTCTCTCAGGAATAGCGGTAGCAAGACATACCCTTTCGCTCACTCACTTGTACTTGTCCACAATAAGAATGGTCAGAGTCACTGTTATAGTTCAAAATGTTTATTTTAACTATCGTGCTCTATAATGCAGTATACAAGCCACTACCAGCAGCGAAATGCATAAACCTAAAACAATTAGCATTGTTACAATTCCATAGAATATAAAGGGGGATGTCATCATATACAGACAGTGGAAAAAGGACTATGAGGCCTAACCACCCTCCCCTTGGTAAAGTGATGTTTATTATATAAAGGAAGATCTCTGGGCTTTGTCAGCAGACCCCATACCTTAGTGCCTAGATGGAAGCTTTACATCATAGGAACCGCATAGCTCTTCTCCCTGGAAAGGACTCTCTACAAGTGTGTGTCGGAATAACATGCATCCTTGTAATATCAAAGCACGAGTTTCCAGTAGTGCAGCTGTGTTAGCATGTTTTGTCTACATGCTAGGGACTGACTAGAACAGAATAACAAGGGGCATTGTTTATTGACCTTGCACATCGTGTTCAGACTAAACTCCAGGAACAGGCAGAGAACGCAGAAAGCAGACAGTTCTCATGTGAAAGGCACAAACAGAGTCTTGCAAAACAAAGTCATGTAGTAACGTGCGCAAAAGCAGCATCATGGCAGCAGAGCTCATGCTAACTTAGCAATGTCGACAATGACCCTAATGGCCATATAACGCTAGCTTGCTGTCACACCCTGAAAGGCTGTTACCGGCAGTACAGGGGGGTACCCCAAGGGAGCCCCCAGTGCATGGGATCATACTTCCAACACTGGATTCGGTGTTGGGGTATGATTCCAACATGTTTGACACCAAACATGACTGGGTTCGGTGCAGCTAGTATGTAGTTATACATTTCGTAATGACTGATGTCCACTATATCAAAATGGCTGAGTGCACTCACAAAGCCTGGAGAATCGACTCCGGATTTTGTAGGGGTGTCTTGCTCCTGCAGGGGTACCCTCACACTTTTTTTTATATAGCGCAAACTCCACCCGAAGGTATTGGAGCGCTTTACACAAGGACCAGTTACGCTACACAAGGACACATTCATTTTTCGGTAGGCGCAGGGAGATTAAGTGATTTGCCCAGAATCACAGGATGCTGAGCCGACGCCGAGGCTCGAACCTGGTTCCCCAGTTCCAAAGTCGGCAGCTCTAGCTGTAAGGCTACATCCTCTCCTCATAACCAAGCACTCTGCCCTCAGGACGGAAGAGACTGCCATAGGGGTGACTTATAGGTTTTAAGTGTAGTGACCTCAGATATGAGGAAATGTATATCTGTCGTTAGAGGTGCAAGCACGAACCCACACATGCTGCAATGGCAGGCCTGTAGTCACAGTTTAATTGGACTCCCATGGGTAGCACAATACATGCTGCAGCCCATGGGAGACCCCTGATGTACCTATGCCGTGGGTACCTTAGTACCATATACTAGGGACTTCCAAGGGTACACCAGTAGCCAATTGTGGAGGTACAAAAGTACTTACCATGGTCAATTTAGGGGGAATGCCCAGTGACTAGGATCCTGATTAGCAGGATCCCAGTCAGACTAGGTCAAAAAGTGGGGGTAACCACGCTAGAAGGATTCTACCTTCCTATAGGAACCCTCTCAGCTACTTCTACATATCAATCTGCTCAAACTCAAGGCAGTACATCTAGCCTTCCAAGCCTTTCTTCCCAGAAAACAAAATTCGGTAGTGCTCATCCGCACGGACAACACCACGACCATGCACTACACCAACAAACAGGGTGGCACAAGATCTCACCTGTTCTCTCAAGAAGCACAAAAGATTTGGGAATGGTCGATCCGTCACAAAGTGCATCTGAGAGCAGAACATGTCCCTGGGAAGCAGAATGTCATAGCAGACACACTGAGCAGAATGAGAATAGCTTGCCAAGAGTGCGAGATGAATCAGGAAGTTCTGGAGAACATATTTTACCAATGGGGCAAACCGAATCTAGACCTGTTTGCAACATCCCAGAACCTAAAATGCTGGTTCTACGCAAGCTGGCATCTGCATCCGGGATCATGGGGGAATGCGTTTTTGATCGCATGGTCCGGAATCTTTGCCTACGCTCTTCCTCCGATTCCTCTCCTCCTAAAAGATCTCATAAAGATTAATGCGGAACCCTGCAGGATCATTCACATAGCTTTGAGATGGCCACGCCAACACTGGTTCACAGAGTTACTCTTCCTCTCAGAGAGACAGCACATCCAACTGCAACCACTTCCGTCTCTACTGACGATGATACCAGGCCCAAGTACTACACCTGGATCCCCAATCCTTCCACTTGTCAGCCTGGCTCCTGAATTCCATTTTCCCATTTTAACATCCCAGGCGAATGCAGAAATATCTTAGCCAGTGCTCGTGCAGATTGTACAAATAAAACTTACGGCCTTAAATGGAAACAATTTTGTATCTGGTGTCAGCGCTCTAATGTGCATCCAATGTCATCTGCACCGGAAGAGAACCTCTCATCTCTTACATCTAGCAAAATCGGGTCTCGCTTATGCTTCCATTAAGGTTCACCAAGCAGCCATTTCCCACTTCAGGAGATCAGTGAACTCACCTTCATTATGGTCTAGCAGACTCATCAAACATTTCCTCAAAGGGCTTTTTCGAGTCTTCCCGCCAGTGAGGCGTCGTCCTCTTCTTTTGCAACTCAACACCGTATGTTCACAAATAATAAAAGACCCTTTTGAGCCCATCCATAAAGCGGACATTACATTTCTCTCTTGAAATTTGGGTCTTCTCTTGGCTCTAACATCAGCAAGACAAGTCGGTGTGGTACAGGCTTTCACAATCTGCACATCAGGAACGATCCAGTGGTTCTTCGAGCAAAACCAAAATTTATTCCAAAGGTTACCTCAGATTTCCACCTGAATGAGCTGATAATTTAGAAAAACAATTCCCAGATCCTAAAACGACAGTAGAAACCAGGAAGTGTTGGCCGCCATCTTGGGACTTGGCCTGAAGCAGAGTCCCACAAAAAAATGTAAAAAGTTAAGAAAAGGGGGCAGGGTGGGTTTACTCTGACCCCCCAGATATGGTGGGGGGGGGGGCCACAGTGACCCCGCTGGGCATTAAAAAGAGATTTTCTTTTTCAATTTTGCTGCGAATTCGCAGGTGGATACGCTGCAAAATTGGAGAAAAAAACTGCGTGGGCTCTTGCGCTTCTTTTAAAGGAAGCCCCTGGGTGGGCCAAATCCCCGGGGTCATATAAAAAATAAAGGAGGGGGGCGCATGGGGCCCTCCCATGGGTTTAATGAAATCCCGGGGGACCACCTCCTCCCCGGGGTATTTGTTTTAAATTATGCGGGGTGGCCGCACAGGAACCCCCCCCCCCCCGGAGATATCCACCTTCCCAGGGCAAGATTTTTCATTACTGAGGAAGTGAGGCCGCGTGGCCCTGCCTCCTGGGCTGTTTTCAGCCCCAGGGACCACCACCTCCCCGGGATGGCCCGTTAAAGTGAAAGGAGGGGGGGGCGTGGGGCCCCCTCCTGGAGCCAATAATGGCTCTGGAGACTGCCACACCCCAGGCCCGGCTCCTACTATGTCCCGGGGTGCCCACCCCCGGGAAGTAGCAGTTCGCTCTGACTTGGCGGGAGTTTTGACAGCTCCCACCATGTCAGAGCAAACACTCTGCTGTCAGCAAGCTGGAACTGTATTTCTGCTTGCTGAGAGCTGAGGTGTCGTCTGTTTCCCTGCCTGCAGATATGCTGGCAGGGAAACAGAGGACAATTGCTTTCACACAACGGGAAATGTTTAGCAGCTCCCTGTGTGTCAAAGCAGTGCTGGCTCCCGCAGGAGGCGGGAAGCTGGCAGGTACCGTGGGGGCATTCAGGCTCCCCCCACAGTCCCAAACGGAGATGCAGTGCCCGGGGGGATGGGGTCCCCGGGGGCAGAAATCGGCCTGGGGGTTGGGGGGGTCACACGGCCCCTCCCTCCCAGTTCTTAAAAGGCCTGGCTCTGGTGGATGGGGTCCCTGGGGCTGAAATTGGCCCAGGGAATGGGGCCACGCCCCTCTTCCCTAATTAAAGCAATACATTTTAAAAGAAAAAGACGGCCCGGCAAGTCACTGAAGGCCCCGCCCCCTTTCACCACCACTCCTCAAACGCGCCTCCTGGCACACTACTAGTTAGAGGATGAAGTTCCCTTGGGTCCTGAGGATCCTTGAGGGCCAGCTACCTCTCCTGTTACCTCCAGTAAGTCCCACACAGTGGGACTGCTGAGAGCTCATCAGAGGCCCCACCCCCTTTCCCCTCCACTCTGCAAACAAACCTCCTGGCGCACTGCTGGTTGGGGGATGAAGTCCCCTTGGATGCTGAAGGGCCTTAGGGGCCAAGAAACCCTCCTATTACCTCCAGTAAGTCCCACTCAGCAGGATTGCTGTGAGCTGGTTGAAGGCCCCACCCCCTTTCTCCGCCACTCTGCAAACGTGCCTCTTGGTGCAGTACCCGTTGGCGGATGAAGTCCCCTTAGATGCGAAGTGTCATTGGAGGCCAAGAACCCCTCCTGTCACCTCCAGTAAGTCCCACACAGTGCGAGTGCTGAGAGCTGGTCAGAGACCCACCCCCTTTCTCCACCACTCTACAAACGTGACTACTATTTAAAAAAAACAGAGAAATTAACTGAAAAAAACAAAAGTTACAGGGATGTTATAGTTAGGAAATCGAATTTTGAAAAAACCTTAGAAATTCACCGAAAAAAACAAAGGTTACAGGGACTTTATAGTTAAATCTTTTACATTCTTTACATGTCAGACTTTGAGTCAAAATATGTCCTCACTGTCACCAATCACTATAACGATAACATAATTCTATGGCGTTGTTACATTGACGACGTCCTGGTATTTTGGAAAGGAGGGCTAGATACCATCCCTCTCTTTGTTACATGGGTCAACAGCCTCAACCCTTATCTACGGTTCACGGCCAATATATCTGATCAGGAATTACCCTTCCTGGACCTTGTGATCAGTCTAAGAGCAAACAGATTGGAGACAAAAAATTTCAAAAAACCCACTGATAGCCACAGTTCCTTGCTTTTTAGCAGCTTCAACCCAAAAGCATTACGGGAAAATCTACCGTATGGGCAATTCTTGAGGCTCAGGCGTAATTGCAGTAACCTGGATGACTTCCAGACTCAGTCATCTGAGCTCACCAATCATTTGGTCAGACGGGAATACCCGGCAAGAAAAATAACAAGCATTGGCATAGCCAATAGGTCTCGCCTTTGGGACCTTATAAGTGTTTAGCCATGCAACAGTTGATGTTGTTGCACCAAGGATATTGTACTGCATAACTAAATACTTGTGAGGTTCCAAAGGCGAGACCTATTGGCTATGCCAATGCTTGTTTGATATGTCTCAAAGAATTGAAGCTGTGTCGTCTCCTGGCATGGATTGCAGGTGTGCCTCTCCACCCCAAACCAAGGCATGGGTGGATCTGAGTTACAGCAGTGTTCGGTCTGGACTCTTCCCATGGGGCACAGGGTCAAGACTGATTTGCATATGGCTGGGTCCAAACTGGGGTGGCGTAGTGGGCAAAAGAACAATGGATTTAACCCAGATCTTTTGACTGGGGGAGAATGTTTGCATTGTCAGCATTCCATCCATCATTTGTTTGCTGTAACACTGTTCGCCCTAAGTGGGATGGGTATGCCCAGACGTGGGTCCCTTGCTCACTGCGCCACTGGATTCAAGCTAGCCTGGCTGAAGAAGGGTGACATACATTGAAACCGGTCCCAGGATGCTTGTTTCCGGTCCAGGGAGGACCTGGCCTGGCAGTTCGGTCTGGACTGTTCCCATGGGGCACAGGGTCAAGACTGATTTGCATATGCCTGGGTCCAAACTGGGGTGGCGTAGTGGGCAAAAGAACGATGGATTTAACCCAGATCTTTTGACTGGGGGAGAATGTTTGCATTGTCAGCATTCCGTCCATCATTTGTTTGCTGTAACACATGGGTGGATCTGAAACAGAGGGTGTGGCCCGAGGTCCCCATAAATGTACCCCTAGTATTCTGCTTTATTTCATATCCTTAAATATGTGGATAAAGGCAAAATGGTTGCATTTCCAAATATGTTTGAAGCCAATAGCTGAATAGTAACTCAAGCTGAACTAGAGAGACTCATTGCTGTGGTTAAGTCCCTAGTGTCAAAGGTGTATGGTTGGTATTGTACAGTGATAAAATGTATTAGTAGCTCCAGATGATTAAGCTTGAGCTGAAGTAGCTCTTAATGCAGAAAAAGTTGAAAAACCCCTGCTCTAGATGAGAACAAGCTACTGAATCTGCACCTTCCGTCCACCGGGGAAGATTGTGAACACATAGGCCTATTGTTGGTAGCACTGCTCGTCCAAACCAGAGAATGTGTCACATGTCAATTGAACACATACATTAAGCATCTTTCACATAAAAACAAACTGCTTTGCTTTCTTGAGTATACATGGTACAGTAACTGTGTTGAACAGTTCCAGAGCACTAACTGTTGGAATTTTGCATGGTGTAGAAACTGGTTGCCTTAGCTCCACTGCCCCATTTAAGGCATGTTGCTTCGTAAACCCCAGCTTACCAGTCCTCTAGCATTGTAACCCAAGGAAGCATTTGACTGGTTGACAAAGAGGTGTGATCTGAACTGCTATGACTATGGCAACGAAGGAACAGGCCATGCTGCATGAAAAGCAAATCATGTGCCTACAGCTCCATCTTGTGATCCACCTGTGCTAAATGGGATAACTAGTATGCCTCCCCATAAGTGGTAACTTGAAGTAAATGATGTCAACAGCGGAGACCTTTGATGACTGTGTAAAACAGGTCCCAATGGGGGTCATTCCACACTACGTGCCACCAGCTATGACCCTGGGTGGTTAAACTAGGTCTAATTTCTAGATTAATTTGTTCATCCCAGGAAATAATTATACTCCACCGGGGTAAAAGGACCTGCCTTGTCCCTTAATTCCGAGTAACATTTTATACAAATATAGATGCTCCAGGTAGTCTAAAGTGTGTGTAAATGTCTTGCTAAAGTAGACACAAAAGACGTTGCTAAAGTAGACACAAAACACGTATCACTATGTTATGTGACAGCCCAACTTCTGATGATATTAAAAGCATGTGGCCTTTAGTAATGGATGTAATTGTAATAGGTTTATCGTTTCTTAAAAGAATTTCCCATGTGCAGTTTAATACTGTGATGTTATGCTCACAATCTTACCGGGCAGCTTACCCCCTAACAATGTGAGTGGTTTGATTACATTAATGGTGAAATCTGATAGTTGCAGTTTCCTTTTTTAACGCAGCCCATATTATTGTATGTCCTCTTGGAAAAACCCTGCTTCATTGTAAGTAAATTAGGTAGTTTCATTTGATATTTCTTGGAATTTATTAATTAGATATTCCCAACTGTTGGCCTGCGTGCGCAAATCAGATCATGACAACATGCCTAGTGATCGGAATTGAAAACTGGCTCGCCTTTGAAGTAAATGTACTTTCAAAACATATTACCTTATGTACTTCCCCCAAATATATTCACATGATATAGATTACAAGGCGAATGTTAAATGTGTACGTGTACCTCCTATAATGAGGAAATAGTGGTGGCACACTTCTTGCCTGATAGTACGAAAGCAATGGGTTTCCCTATGTCATCAATGTGGAGAGAATGTGTCCTATCGGCTAGGGCGGTCGACCTCGGAGCTGGGGTTCGAGGCTCGGCAGGGACGCTCAACATCCTGTGATTCTGGGCAAATCATTTAATCTCCCCACGCCTAACAAAAAATTAATGTGTCCCTCTGTAACGTAACTGGTGCTCGTGTAAAGCGCTCTGATACCTCCGGGTCTAGTTCGCGCTATATAAAACTCCACCCAAAAAAAAAAGTTTGATGTGAATGGAATATTAGAAGAAATATTACCTGTTATAGGGCGTCGATCGATCTGCACCGCAAGTAGCCACTGCTGAAATTAAAGTGTCCTGAGGAAATTGTAAAGTATCTTGCAGTCACGGTGAATGATACATTGACGCCGAATTAACATTGGGTTGTTAAACATTGTCCTCAACGGTGGGTGCTAAGAGGCTGTGTGGCCCCTGAAGTGACTCTACGTTGTTTGAGGAGATACCTGGAAAATGAATCTAACAATTAATGTCGGTCACAAATGCACATACCACAACAATTTCAAACTGTTGCCCCATGTCTACCTGCCTACTCGTTCACTCAGGACATTGTGCGTGAACCCCAAGTGGCAGAATGTGGCCGAGGGTTTCCTGACTGGCGCAGCCTGTTTGTGGGAATTATTATGCGATGGTTAACGTATACCTAACAGACCGGTACCATGACCCATGGTTAGCTTGCTAATGCCGCCCCAACATCAATGTCGTCCCCCCGCTCCCAGATCCGGAGTACAGCGAGGGCATCGGAAAGGCAGTCCATTCCCCTGTAGACCGGTACACCTATCTAACTTTCTTTCTTTGATAATTCACCCTAAAATGGTAAGAAGACAACATGAATGAAGATATAACATTTGCTTCAAAAGTTGCAGAATTATGCAAGTGCATGACATATAGCACTGCCCGTAATTCGATGTATTGTCAGATATTATTCACCTTATGCATTATCAAAGGATAATAAAGGAGTCTCAGATATTGAGCACATCATCCCATCCATATGAACATTGACTTAAACTCTTCGCACAGGTCACTTTAAAAGAGCACAGCCTATGTCAGGCGAATGGTACCCTCGAACTGAAACCTCTCAGTGTTAAAAGAATAGAAAAAACGCCTTATGGTTCTATTGCAGCACAAATTATGTTTAAGCGAAATCGAAACTGCTTTTATGGCTGTTGCCTTGTGCTGAAAACAAGTCTTTCTCTCCCAAATCACCTATCTTAGCAGTACATTAATAGAAAACTGTATGCACAGCAAGCGACACAGTGTATGAACTAGATTTACAAGGCCGTTTAACATCTTTCCTCTGCCGGGGGTCTGCAATATTGTAAGGGCAGCCGTAATATGAACCACACACACTGAGGTACAGCCAAATAATGGATTTAGCGCCGTGCTGCACCTTTGCGAGTGTTTACATGCGCCTCTCTTGACTTGGATCAGAGTGAACTACTGCACTGAAAGTGATAACGCAAACATTTTCCGTCGGCCACTACTCTCAAACGCAGGCCCTGCTTCAGTTGAGAATTAAAACTCGGGCGCCAAGAGCAGACGTTTACGACCCTCTGCGGCTGCACCACAGTCCAGTTGCGGGGTGGTGGACACTGCCATAAAATTAGAAAGCCTTGAGAGACTCTATCGTTGGTGTTGACTTGGAATCAGGGCCGGTCCAAGAACTTCTGGGGCCCCGGGCGAAAGGAAAGATGTGAGGCCCCTCTAATTTGCATGTAACATCCAGTCGCGGCCGGCATGACTCGCGGGTGGAGGGTCTCGCGGGGGTTCGCGCGGGGGTGGGGGGGGGGTTAATTTAAAAATAAAATAAACTTACCTTCCCGGTCCTCGTGTCGTCTCTGCTCCTGACCTGCTTTCCTGCCTCTGGCAGGAACAGGAAGCAGGCAGCCTCCCTCCCCTCCCCTAAGCCAATCACAACGCTGCAATGGCAGCATTGTGATTGGTCGGGACGCCGACCAGCCGGGCGCCTATGGGGAGGCCATTTTCTCCATGTAGGCTGCATTGCAGCCTACATGGAGAAAGGCCAGAGTGCGCATGACTGGTTTGGTTGGCCCCGGAGGACCGACCAAACAGTCAGCGCCCTTAGCAGTGGGAAAGGCACTCCTCCCCTGCCCTAAAGCAGACCCGCCCGCCCCCCAACCAAACACTTCTGCTTTCTCGCAGTGCGAGAAGCAGAAACATAAAATGGTAGTTTTAGCATTTTGTGTTTCTGCTTCTCGCACTGCGAGAAGCAGTGAGGTGACGCTCCTCCGCCCTAGTGGAGGAGCCGCCCTTGGTAACATCACAAGAAGTGACATCACAGAAAGTGACATTGTAGGACTATTGATCTTATTTGGCATCACTGAAGAGACCTAACGTGGATATCAGTAACATGGACAAAAATATAAATATACAAATGAAATAGGTCCATATATTTTAAAACTGTATTAAATGGATTACATTTGTCACATTGGATGGAAAAGCTAGGTGCAGGTCTCACAAAGATGTATATTATTTACTCCTCGTTAACTGATTGTTTCCAGTGCATGATACAATTTCCAGTTCTGCCTCATAAAGGGGGGAGATCCTGTTGAGGTAACGAGGGGCGGATCATTCAAAATATAAAATGACACAAGAGAAAACCTCTCACACCATGGATATAATTGCAAATTTCAAAAGGCTCCCTTATCTTTCTGTGCCATTATTGTGCTACCTTAGGATGACATTAATACTTTGCAATTTGTTTTAACGTGAATCCTCTCACCAGTATCCCACACGCACATGCTAAGAGACGTAGGACAATCTTTTTTGTGTGTGGGCTCTTTACTCGCCAGAATTATGTTAAGTGCAAAAACACAACACATATAGTACAAAATTACAAGACACCATTGCAAACAAATAAAGATTGTACATAAATAAAAAAAGACTTAGAACAACCGAGACCACTGCTAAATCATACATTGACTTGAAGGTATGCTTCAGATTCAAGGGGTTTTCAAATCAACGTTTTTGATTTGGTGTTAGAACTGTAGGAAGTAGAAGTGGCCGCCTTTAGCGCTGGTGGAGCCCTGTGCGACAATGTTGGTGCCCCCCAATGACTCGCTCTGCCACGGATTCCCTCACTACCACCCTTTAACAGTGCTCCTCAAGTCTCCATAACCACATTCTCGCTCCGATGCATTTAATTTGATTTACAGCGCCACTGATACCAGTGTAGGGTGTCAGAGAACTTTATATCACACATTACACAGAGACAATCAATCATACGCGTGTAAATCACAAGAGGTAATGTTACATAAGACAAAGGATTGGAGTCACATGACAATCATACTAGTAGGCAGTATAGTTTAATAGTGATTGATCTGGAGAAACACAAACTGTGAATTTAGAACGTAATACCATGGTTGGGGGTTCTATTTAATAACCAGAATTGATTTCTGTCCAAATGAACCCTTTTTGCAACATTAGGATAATCAAAGGCTGGGGAAAAAAACATAATGCTGTAATTTATACCTTGCAGTTTGCATGCAGCTCTTAGATGACAGTTAATAGCTCATTGTTCTATGTTAGGATTTTGACTTATAAACTGCAAGTAACAATAGGATCTCTCTGACAAAAGCAGTAACCCACTGGCCTTTTTACATTATGTGGACTTAGTGATCTGCATGGTACATGTTCTTTGCAGCAGGCACATTAACCCTCTGTGCTACCTTTCCACAAGTCAAAACTTCCACTTGACAAAACTCCATCTCTCTCTAGGAAGAACATTAATCACCGGAGTTATCATGACATTTTTATTGTTGCCGATAATTGCTGGAGGCCAGGAAGGAGGCAGCAAGGGCTTTTAGAAACATAATATACTTGCAAACATGACGCCCCCACCCGACGTCAGCGCCTCAGTGCGATCTCATCGGTTGCACCGCCCTAGAGCCTTCCTCCTCAAGGGTCCTGTGACCTCAATGACAGAGTCACTGTTGCTCTAGGGTGTGCTGCTTCGTAGGCCTGCCCAAAAGACTCGAGGTGAGCTTCAATAGGGGTTGTAGTGGACAGGCCTTCAAGGTTAACCCACACTTGCCACCGCTATGGTCCACCTGCTGGTGCTCAGACACCACTCTTCTAAGGTCTTTCAGGGCCTTCTACGGTCTAGCATGGAAATGTGCTCTCTCAGGAGAGTGGTCTGGTGGACTGGTCATGAAGGCTGAACCTGGTTCCCCTGGTTCCAAATTCGGCAGCTCTGACCATAGTGCCACATCCTCTCCTCCACTGAACACCATACTGCCCCACTGAGAGAAACTCGCACTGCCTTCAACTACAACCCAATTGCACCCCGCTATAAACACCTGGAGGCGACTCAATTCAAATTATGCACTAGACAAGAGCAATATGCTGCCTAAAAAAAAAAGTGACAACATCCTGGAAAAAGCAAACACTCATAAGGAATGCAAGATTAAGTAAAAGCATGTGAAATGTAAGCAGGAACAACATGGTTACCTTAACGCTTTTGCACTTATTATTCAGAAATCAATGAGTGCTTTTGCATGAAAAGTTAAGGCCATGACTACAGGGCCGGAAGGGACCAGTTTCAATATCCATTGCTTATCTCCTTACAAAATGTAAGCAATATGGTTTAAAAAGACCACATTCGTGAATACAGAGTTGCAGTATGCATTTTGTTTAAGAATCCGAGCCATCAAGCAGGTATTGCAGTACATCCAGGAATGGTGCACTTCCCCACCCGAGGAAAACAAAAAAGTAGCGCTTCACTGGCAAACTCTGTAAAGTGGCACTAATGTGTTTTGGGTGTGAATAAAATCAATCTGGCCCCTTTTCGACCCACTCTGTCTTGCTTTAGTTATTTTTTACAGTTTGAACCTTTTATTTCTCTCCATCCCAAGGCTGCACTTTGGAAGTGAAAAATGTCAGAAAAAAGACGACTTTTCCAGCAAAAGCGTTTTTATATTTTGGATTAATTTCACAGGGGAACAAATAAAGGAAAGAAGAGAGGGAGTACTGGCTACAAGGCCCAGGAAGGGGCCCCCACACCTGGACCTCGCAGCTTGCTCTAGTGCTTAGAGGCCCAGGGAAAGGGGGCCCCCTCCCCTGGGCCTTCGAAGCAGTAACGAGGCATTTTGTAAAACACTGCCCTAGCACCGGCAGTACTACATACATTTTAAATACACATTCCCATAAAAAAAAATGGGTGATGTAAAAGTTAACAAAAGCCAGTTGATCTGGCTACTCCCTCCTCCCCTCATCCACCTCGCCTTACCTGTGTCTGGCTGGTCCTGGAAACAAAGGGGCCTTCTGTCACCTAGCAACAAAATGCAGAAAGGGAATGGCCGGTACTTAACAGAGGTGCTGCCCCTCCCCTGACACTGTGAGCCATAATTGCTGGCCTGACTGCTGTGCCTTCCCCACTCTGTTTGTACCTCCCCCCACCCCTGCACCCCCGGGAATGCCACGACGACGCCCTGACCAGCAAGGTCGACTCAAGATGTGTATTGTGATAGTGTGGGGCAGGGGGCCTCGTAGGAGCAGGTGGGCTAACTGTGAAAGTTTGGCCTTTCACACGGAAGCGGGCCCCCTGTCTTTCAGCTGAGCGCGAGGCCCTGGGCAGCTGCCCACACTGCCCATGCCTAGCGCCGGCCCTGCTTGGAATGCTGCCTTGCCCGTTTACTCTCTTACGAGAAATGAGCTGTGAGCGCAGGAGCACTCCTGGCCTTGCTCACTGTTGTGGACGTGAACGTTCGGTTAGACATTTAGATTCTGAAGTTAAGGGATAGCCGTGTTTAGAACCGACGAGCTTTTGAATTTACACCGAGTAAACAAAGCCTTGCAAGATGAAAGGGTTTCCTGACATGAATGAGTCTTGCTGTCCTTTATTTCCTGCCGCCACTAGACCGATGCCAGGCCGTGCACGCCGAGAGGAGCAGGGCATCGGGATGCATGCAGGCACAGCTGGGACGGTTACCGGAGCGCGGTGGTGTTACTGATGTTCTATTTCGACGGGGAATACAATTTTTTTTTTCATGCAGCTCGTTAAATGCACCCTTCGGTCGTGCACCACAGAATTAAAACATTTCAGCCAGTTGAAAAAACCTTTAACACAGACTTGTCAGTACGAAGTAATGTCTGTCTCATTTCACGCTTACATTTTCCTGTCCAAGGGTAATAACTCAGGGGGGCAGGCGCGTGCAACTGTTGCCTTGTCGACACTTGGGGAAAGATTGTCTTTCAGAGCACATAAAACAAGCGCCGAAAGACCAGCGCGGCCCCACTGCCGCAGCTTCCGGAATGTGCTGAGTTGTGAGCGGCGGATTAGTTTCCTGGAATTACTCACTCCCTCAGAGAGATTCCTTCTATTCATAACAAGCGCTGAAAGACAAGAGCGGCCCGCGGCCGCGAAAGTTAAAGCGACGCGCACTCTGCAGCCAGAAATGCCACGGTAGGGAACGGGGCGGGACTTCCAGGCTCAGTCCATCTACAGCGTTTCCCTTGCGAGAGCGAGCGGCAGCAGGCGCGATAATTGCAATCAGATGGCGCCGCTGCTCGCTCCCGCAAGGGAAACGCCAAACGTGCACGAGTTCCAATACAAACGAATGGAAAACATGCACGCGTTTAGGCAAGTCCTGAGCGATGGCTAAAGGTCCCCTAAGCAGCGCTTGCGCGCTGCGTAGGCGAGACCTAAAAACCGCCCATAAGAGAGCACGAAATGCGAATAGAGGCCCTCCTCGAAATTCACCCCAAACCGGAAACTGAGCACATCACATGCGTCACCACTTTTACTCCTGAATCCAATATGATCAGACGAATCATAAGGAAACACTGGAGGATTCTATAACATGGTAACCTAGTGCCTAGTCCCCCTAGGTTCGCATTTAAAAAAGATCCCCCTCCACAAAACCTATTGTGGAACCTACCTCCTGTGACAGGCCACTACCCTTGCGGACAGTGTATAGTCTGCCCTCTTACAAGCGCAACAAAAATAGTTGCGCTTACTGACACTTTTAGGTGGTCACAAAAGAAACACACCAACTGCAACACGCGCAATTGCGTGTATCTGACCTTGCCAGCTCCAATATATAGGAATGACGACACGCCCTGTGAAAACTAGAATCACAGAACACAGGAGCAATATAAGGTGTAGGAAGACTAACACCAGAATGTACGCCCATTTCATTGAAATGAACCACACTACAAATGACCTACACTGGACAATATTGGAATCACACCCCCAAATACGGAAGGAGGCGCTATTCAGGAAAGAACAACACTGGATCTTTAAACTTTCATCCACATCACAGGCCTCAACGATGATATCCCTTGGGTGGAACTGAATCGAACTTGATAATACTCCCATACGACTGTACCTTGGCATCCTCTTCCTGTGGTACTATTCCCATTACACTTTGTGGGCATAACAACCCTACCCCTTTTCCCTCATACTGACGGCTTATTGTAAATGGGATTGCCGGTCCTTGGTGGCTACTTCACACACTAAGCATCATGTATCATATCAATGTACCCTGGCAACTTTCAGAGTAACTATTCCCATCATACTTTGTGGGCATAAGAACCCTGCCCCTTTATTGACCGCTTGTGGATGGGACTACCGCCACTTAGTGACAACTATACACACTAACTATCATGCAATATGAAGTAATACATCGAGGTAGTTACGAATTAAATAACATTCACAACCATATACAACCCCTCTACATAACATGCCGGCATCGTTATGGCTTATTCACCATCATTCACAATGGTGCCATACCCAGCTACTGGCAACCACCCTAGTCGCAGGCCAAACCGATTATGGTCATGGGAAAGGTCACATCATCTTTCAGTACAATAGAACACATAAGTCACCTGGCTACAGGTCCGCATTCACAGTGACAACTGGCAACACAGCGTAGCCTTAATAAGGTTCACTACCAAGATGGCCGCCTCTCTTAGCGTTCTAGCGTCGTCACGCTGGGACGCTAATACGCAGGCTTACTTACACTCAGGTCTCAGAGACATACACACGGGGACCGGAGCAAGGGTAGGATCACAGCTTGTTGCCGCGCCACCCTACATGAGTATGCCTGCTAACCAGCTCCAATGGACATGCCGAATAGCAAAGTTTTAACACTGCCGGTAAGATAAAAACGATGTGCGCTCACGCCTACACGCTCGGCGTTTCCGCTTTTTCTCTCCACAGGGTACGAGCAACGAAGTGCTCTGCTGGTATATACCCCCGTCACCTCCGACCTCAGAATACAGGGGTGACTGGGTTTCTTAACAGTCCAACATGGACCATGCTAAAATCGCACTAATCACACTCCCCCATGGCCTCATTAGAAATTAAGAATGAAAGTATACGCTACTTACTGTGATTCAGTGCTTATGTTTTGGGTCTCATTTATATGTGTGAACTTGCACAAGGCACAAACTACGGGTGAGGTAGCACCCCCTCGTTTCTGCACGTGGGTTGTCCACACATATACGGTAACTTCTCTGCATGTCACTTACTATGTATGTTGTATTGTCCTTGTCCGTCTATTGGCACGTTTTGGCAGTGATATTGACTCTGATACGTGGAAGTACCTACGGCTTCCAAATGAGTTTTCACCATGGAACGAGCAATTCACTCCGCGATTTTTAATATCGAGCACGTTTACGACACCGACTACAGAAGGATGGATCCACATTCTTCATTGATGTTGTCAATCAAATAACATGATATGTTATCCACTGCATGCAGCCGTGATCTGGTCGTTCCTCCATAAGTACTTTCAGCAGCACGCCGAGGCACTTCACGAGGGATTAGTTTATCCATCACCTTTCCCTCTCACTAGGACGCGGGTGAGACCCATATGGGCTTACCTAACACCACGATTACTACTACTCCCTTTTTAATAATTTTTCACTTTCACTACTCTCTTTTCAGGTCTCAATACTCCAGGCCAATCGACCTGGTGCAAGAACAGCAACATTAGTTACATCACTACGTCAAGAACCAGCATTGCAGTAGTGTAAGAGTTGAGATTACCTTCTCCTATATATCACGGTCCTGATGAATTGCCACCAGACCCGTTAGGGGCTCACTTAGGCAAGAAACATGTCGACCCCATGCACCATACAGACCCTGTAGGATCATTAACTCCAGGCAAGGCTCACAGTTTTTAGTTAGGTGAGTGCGCACCGAGAATAAAATTATTGACAAGGGCAGCACTAGACCTATTTTAAATTACACAGCACACTCACAACACTACCCTGTCCACATACCCTCACACACCCAACGGCTTCATCAAAAAAAGATCTCTGCTAAAGAGCCCCTTCGTGGGTGCCCGTCGGGCATTGCAGCGCCGGCCCGACGAGGAGCAGGCCCAATGATGAAGCATGACATCCTCCGGGGTGTGTGAGGGTACCACATGACAGACCTGAACACTCCCATACACTTAGGAACTGCACATCGGCTTATTTTGCACTTTATAGTTACTCCCAGATGAGTATTTTTTGTTTTTGCAGAGAGACGCTGAAACTTCATGTCGAATTGCTAGGTAGCGCTTTATTATAAATCACAGGCAGAAGTATCCCTTCCTTCTCCACTGACGCGTTTCGGCTCCACTGAGCCTTGTTCACAGAAATGATCAAGCAGCATGTGAAGTAGCTTATGTTTAAATACTGATCACACGAGTCTGTGATCCTGTGGCACTACCTTTCCCAGAATGCACCTTGTACAGAGTTCAAACATTATTGTTTTCTGCAGCACACAGTTGAAGTCAGGTGTCTTTGAATCCACCGCTGCAGTCGTAGTTGTAATGTACTTTTCAAGACGCATTACTCTGCGTTCTTTAGACACTGCCATAATTCTGCAATATCATGCACTTTCCTTCAATACGAATGCGCAAAAGGTGGTATCAATACCCCTCCTGCATCATTTTCCTCGCCACCACATTTAATTTAAATCAGGATAGTCCTTTCATTTCTCAGTGGCGGCGGGCAGATCAGGCTCACAATCTGCAACACAGTCAAACAAAATTCTCCGAATTGCAGGAGCCCCAGACCACAAGAGGGCGGTTTCAGCAAGGCCGGGAACAAAGCATCCTGGTAAGTCAAAACATCAAAGAGAGAGACGCTGAAACTCAATTTCGGATTGCCAGGCAGCGCTTTGTTATAAATCACTGGCAGCAGTATCCCTTCATTCTCTTCTGACGCATTTCGACTTCGCTGAGCCATGTTCACAGAAATGAAAAATCAGCATGTAAAGCAGCCTCCGTTTAAATACTGGTCATGTGAGTCTGTGATCCTATGGCACTAACTACCAGAATGAACCTTGTACAGAGTTCAAACATTATTGTAGACTGCAGCATACAGTTGAAGCCAGCTGCCTTTTAATCCACCGCTGCAGTTATAGTTGTAATGTACTTTTCCAGGCGCATTGCTCTGCGTTCTTTAGACACTGCCAAAATTCCACAATATCATGCACTTTCCTTCAATACGAATGCGCAAGAGGTGGTATCAATACCCCTCCTGCATCTCTTTCCTCGCCACCATATTTCATTTAAATCAAGATAGTCCTTTCATTTCATTTTCACCCATACAACCAATCACACACTCACTCACACTACCACTTAAACATTTCCATTCACACATCCATATAAATACTCACACACCCAGTCACTCACTCATACAGGCATTCAGACACCCACTCGCTACCCCATACACTCAGTCACCCACCCAAACTACCACTGACAGCCACTCACTCACCCACACAGTAACTCACAAACTCACTTCTGCACCCATACAGCCACACACACACACACAGCCACTCGGACACCCACTCACACACGGATACACACAGCCACTCACATATTATATGTTAAAAGTAGTATCACTCAGTAGTACATGTAGTATACTAATGATGCTTTTGTAGTAGCTTAGTATATATGTTTAATCAATCAATCAGGTCACTTATAAAGCGCACTACATACCCGCGAGGGTCTCAAGGCGCTGGGGGAAGAGGGTGGGGGGGTGCTGCTACTGATCGAAGAGCCAGGTCTTGAGGAGTCTTCTGAAGGCCAGTAGGTCTCGGGTCTGCCGAAGGTTGGTGGGGAGGGTGTTCCAGGTCTTGGCGGCGAGGTGGGAGAAGGATCTGCCGCCGCCGGTCGTTTTCCGGATGCGGGGGACTGTGGCGAGGGTGAGGCTGGTGGAGCGGAGCTGGCGGGTGGGGGTGTAGAAGCTGAGTCGTCTGTTGAGGTAGGCTGGTCCGGAGTTGTGGAGTGCTTTATGTGCGTGGGTGAGGAGCTTGAAGGTTATCCTCTTGTTGACAGGGAGCCAGTGCAGGTCTCTCAGGTGGGGTGTGATGTGGCTGCGGCGGGGGATGTCGAGGATAAGACGTGCAGAGGCGTTCTGGATGCGTTGCAGCCGTCTCAGGAGCTTAGCCGTCGTTCCTGCGTAGAGGGCGTTTCCGTAGTCCAGCCTGCTGGTGACGAGGGCCTGGGTGACTGTTTTTCTTGTTTCGGTGGGGATCCACTTGAAGATCCTGCGGAGCATTCGGAGGGTGTTGAAGCAGGATGAGGAAACGGCGTTGACCTGCTTAGTCATGGAGAGGGTGGGGTCGAGGATGACCCCTAGGTTGCGTGCGTGGTCGGTGGGTGTCGGGGCTGTTCCCAGTGATGTCGGCCACCAGGAGTCGTCCCAGGCTAAAGGGTTGGAGCCATAATTTCTTTCTTAGAAAACACTTGCACTAACTGGATGATGTCATCAGTGATGTCATTTGAGATGTCATCAGTGATGTCACTGACCATGTCATGAGTGATGTAATATGTGAAGTCATAAGCAGTGCATTGCGGGGGTGTAAGTTATAGTTAGCTCAGGTAACTATAACTGCTGAATTTCTGTGGTATTGTACCAGTAAAATCTGAACTTAACTATAACGTCCCTGTAACCTTTGTTTTTTTCAGTGTGTGTAAAATCTGAGCGTAACTATAACGTCCTTGTAACCTTTGGTTTTTTCAGTGTGTGTGTGTGTGTGTGTGTGTGTGTGTGTATATATACAGTATCTGCCATAGGACTAAATGCACATGTCAATTTATCAAATCAGGCGCCTTAATGAAATCATTCACTTTGTTTTTTAGGTAAATAAAGGTGTAAATAGTATATATATATTATACATTATATATATATAAATTGTAAGTGTACACTGCATACTTTACATGTATAAATTGTATCTGCAGAACAAAATTGCATACCCTGAATAGGGTCTGTCCCCCTAGGCACAACAGAAACCCCTCCAGGGGTCGTTCAACTCTTTATAACTCAACAAAGTTTCATCCAAATTTGTAGTTATAATTATTTAATGTGTTTTTCCAATACTCATGGGGAACACGTGTAATATCACGTTAAACCACTGTTGATGAATCCAAATGAATGATTATGTATCAAAAATCATGATTATCCATAATTAAGTTCAAGTCCCTCCCGATGCATTTCGGGCAACCAGCCCTTCGTCAGGGGACAATTCTACAACATAGAAAAAACAATAATGAGGAAACCATCCTAATCGCAATCCCTGGTATACAAACACCCAGGGTGTGATATCTGAAGGTGGAAAGTGACAACATGCGTCGAAATGTACAAAAAGATCAGTGAACGTTAGTTAAAACCACGAAACTTAATGTGCTGAGATGATCACCCATGAACATAAAAAGAAGTCGGAAAAAACAATCTCCTGTTCGTTTAAAGTGCTCTTATGAAAGTGAAAAATTAAAGAAAAAGTTTGCTTCACAGCTTCCTGCAATTGACACGATAAGATCTCTAAATCCAGTGAACAAAAAAACAAATGGTGCAATAATGAAAATCCTAATGCGTGAATTAGTTGCTAAGCAGCCCTTCGCTCCTTACGGCAGGAGACATAAACCTGTTTCAGGAACTTTGGTCATTGCAAAATGAACTGTCAATTGATACCGCTACCTCAAACCTAGATCTTACAGACTTTATCGGCACGATAAAAACTCCATTCAAGCCTAAGTCTATCTTTCAACCTACCATGCTGCATGATAACTTGGATGTTTATCATGAATTAGTGACAAAGGAACTCAAACAACTCTATACAACAACTAGCAAGGCCCGCCATGGGATGGACAAACAAAACATATGTTATATACAGTTGATGAAAAAATTGCAGAACGACAATAATATAATTGTGAGACAATCAGATAAGGGCGGCAATGTTGTTCTGTGGCCGCGCAAACTGTATATGGAAGAGGCATTGCAGCAACTGTTGGATACAGAGTGCTATAGGAAAAGTAATATTCACATTGTCAAAGCGGCATGGAAGGACGCACACCTGGTCATTGTAACCTTACCGTGAGGGAAACGGTCTACCTCGCCTGATTGCCGTGAGGGGAACGGCTACATACAGCAGTCAATCGCCGTGAGGGGAACGGCAGGGGGACTACATTTCCCAGCAGCCTCGCGCCATCTTGACGCTGCTCTCGCGCCCGGAGGCGCGATAAAGTGCCACGCTACCTTCCGCATCGCGGGACGCACACCTGGTCATTGTAACCTTACCGTGAGGGAAACGGTCTACCTCGCCTGATTGCCGTGAGGGGAACGGCTACATACAGCAGTCAATCGCCGTGAGGGGAACGGCAGGGGGACTACATTTCCCAGCAGCCTCGCGCCATCTTGACGCTGCTCTCGCGCCCGGAGGCGCGATAAAGTGCCACGCTACCTTCCGCATCGCGGGACGCGCGCGGGCGAAGCCCGGGCCAAGGGCGGGCCCGTCCGTGCCCGTCAATGACCTGAAGAGACTGGGCTGGGCCATCCCTCTGATGGCTGTCCCCAGGCACGGTCTGTCTGGTAAGACTATAAGTCTGTGTGCACTGTTTTGGATAAGTGTGGTATCGATTGTTGGACATCTCTTAAGCAAGTAATACTTGTCTAGTGTTAATCACGTTTGTGATCATGAGTAAGTCTAAAGGAGCGGCAGGCACATTGGATGCCTTTTTAACTAGAGCTGAATCCCTATTGACACATGAAATCCAAATGACAGAGAGAAGGTTGTCATTGGATTCTATACAACTTCCAATAGGAAAGCAACCATCTATTTCCAATTGGATTCATAACTCGAATGACTTACCCCAGCAATCCCCATTAAGTCCAAAGATAATTGTCCAAAATAAATTAACGACATCTGTTCTGCCATATATATCCTCGCCAATTTTAAGCCCAGTCTCAAATGATCAAAGTAGACAGGGTATAGAAACAAGATCACGAGCCCCCAAAGCATCCGGAGAGCCCAAAGGGAAAGCGTCCCGAGTAAAGCAGAAGCGTGTTACAGGCCATCAAAAAGCTAAAACCAATAGTTCAGGAGGCTGTAGGCCGGTGTCTCAACCAATTATACATGTAGATGAACAAGGTATAATATCGACAAATACTGCTAGTATCCAGACAGACGTAGTTCTCTACCCCCCATTCTATCAGCGGAAGTAAGTTCAGGTGTCCATGATTGTACATTTACAACGATATTAGAATCAAAATTAGATTCAATGTTACTACAAATCACTGATTTAATGAATGCGAGGTTTGGCATTTTAGATAAAAAGATAGATTATCTATATGAAGTGATAGAAAACATGAAAGACAGTAGAGACTCTAGCCACCCAGATGTTACAGAAGGGGCATGTGAATTAAAGAAAATGGAGGGCCCACCAACACTTAGTTTAGCTGGCACAAGTCATGGGGATAATAGTACACATGTGGAAAATCCCATGTTACAAGGAGAAAAAATGGGGAAAAGCACACATGGTGGGGCACATAGAGTAAATAATAAAACAGGGGAAAGGCAAGTTATATACCATGGACAGGTAGCCCCAATTGTATCTGAAAATCGCATGGGCTCTGTTGCAAAAAAAGATTCCCAAAATACAAACTTGATTCCAAGTACCGATGTTATAGGGTTACCACCTGCTTCATGTCCCTATGTACTAATATTAGCGGGGTTCCCCCTTAAGAAAGGATCAGATTGAATCATGGAACAGCTTGCAAAATAAGACAGTTGATTGGTTGTCAAAACATAAAAACTTTAACCCACATAACGTGAGTGACATTTTAATGGTTCGTAGAGTAGGGTGGATTGGTGATTCCCTGAAGAAGATTGATGGTGACTGCATAATAATAAACTTTCGTAGACCCCATATGGTTCAAAGATTGTTAAATTTGCTAGAGGAGACATCCTTTCAAAAAACTAGTATTTGTGTGCTCCCTCTAGGATATTTTTACAAACCACATCCTAGAAATTATATTCACGATAACACATCAATACTATCTTCAAATAGATTTCATGCGCTGTCTGACCTAGATGCCCTAGATTGACAACCAATTTATGGTGAAAACATTATATTTTCTTCGGCTACCATTCAGTCAAGCTGTAATGGGGGGCAGATTTGCCCCCCGTTGGGGCAGCAGGTGAAGGTTATACAGGGGAAGTTGAACGGTTGTAACATAGCTGAGTCAAATGGACAACTAGGAGTGGCAGAGTTAGGGGGCCACTATTTGGCTTTTCTCAACCTCCTTTAGAGGAAATAACTAAGCAGTCTAGGCTAAACTCAACAAAGAAAAGAGTGAAAAATGTGCCAGAAGTACGCCTTACCTCCTGGAACATAGCAGGATTGAATAGAAATCTGAGGGACTCTGAATGGCTAGAATATATTGAGCAAAGTGACATCTGCCTATTGCAGGAGACCTGGGCATTAGACACCCCGCATAGGGTTGGGTTTAAGACCTTTAGTATTAATGCTATTCCATCTGCTAGAGGCAGGCCTTCAGGGGGTCTCGTCATATGGGTAAGAATAACTCTTAAAATAGTGTTAACCCAGTTGGATATTCCATCCCAGGATTTGATCGGTGTGAAAATTAAAACACTGGACAAAAAAACAATATACCTGATTAACATCTACAATAGGCCAAGCCCAGCTACGAAAGAATCTCTGGTCATTAAACAACTTGACTCTTTTTTAAACCTAATAGAACCTGGGGCAATGGTAATTATTGGGGGCGACTTAAATTGCAACTTTGAACCAGTGGTAGGCTTTGAGAACCTCTTTGAAGAGGAGGACGCAGCAAATAATATCCCTGTTCTTGAAAGCAGCTTGGCAGTGCCTTGTACTGTAGCTGTAGCGCAAATTATGAAACTAATAACAGGACAGGGAATTAGAGCCTGTAATGGCCGTTTATCCTCTGATAGACAAAAAGCTTTTACCTTTGGTAGAGGTAATAGTAAAAGCAACATAGATTACATATTGGTATCTATCGAATTCTGGCCAAATGTATTGGATTTGACAATAGACCCCAGAACCGATAGTGCTCATCGTCCCTTACATTTGACACTAGTAATTTATTCCTTTATCGATGTTAGTGAGTATAATGAAGTCACTAACATCTTATCTGACGACACTCTTGTTAGCAATAATCGCCGAGCTGTAAAGTGGCCACATATTTTAGGAGATACTCAAGCCATGACGCAGATCTACGACATCTTTGTAGAAGTCGTCTCTCTGCATTTGGATTCTCCCGCAGTAGAATTCCCGACTTTGGCAGCACATTATGCTTTGATAGATGCCTTAGCACCGATTGTTAGTAGAATAACTAAAGATCGTAGTGGGAGAGACTCCAATATAAGAGATAATATGTGGTATAATAAAGAGTGTCGGGAAGCAAAAGCCGATCTTATATTGGCAATTAAAACAAATAATATAGAGAGCATAAGGGAGAAAAGATCTAATTATAAGTATACCCTTGCCCATGCTAAAAAAATATGGGATGATAACATCTGGACGGACTTAATTTGTGCAGCTAAAACCAAGGATCAAGCAGGCTTCTTGCGCCTAATTACAAAGGGAAACAAGTGTGGTAGGGAAAGTAAGGATCTCTATCTTGACGCCAAAACATGGGAGGATCATTTTTCCGGCCTTTATGCGGCAATACAAAATGAAAAAATGTCTGTTGGCGTAGCTTTTGTAGTTGATCACAATGTAAGTGATCTTCATTTTAGTTTGGAAGAAACATTAATGGCAGTTAATGCAGTCAAGTCTGGGAAAGCGCCCGGCCCCGACAAAATTCCGGGAGATATGTTAAAGCACGATAGTAGTGTTTGGGGCCCGTACATAAATCGGTTATGTAATGCTATTGCATCTGGCTCTCCCATACCCGAATCATGGAAAGGGGCAGAGATTATTACAATATTTAAGAAGGGCAATCGTTACGACCCCGCTAATTATCGACCTATAAGTTTAATCGATATTTTACAAAAAAATTTCGCTAGACATATTTTAATGAGACTAAATGGTTGGCTTAAAGAGAATAGTGTACTTTCTAAATTCCAGGCAGGATTTAGATCAAAAATTAGCACCATTGATCAGGTTTTTAGATTCATTTGTTTATGTTGGAAATATATTAATTTAAAAAAGGGCCACTTGTATATTGCTTTCGTGGACCTGAGAGCCGCTTTCGATCTCATTCCACGGGATTTACTTTGGGAATCATTGAGGTTCCAGGGATTGCCTGAGGAACTACTCGCACAAATAGTAAGACTACATGAGGACAATTTCGCTAAAGTGAGATGGGGCCCGAGGGGTGAGCTTACTAGGGCAATTCCGGTTAAAAGGGGTGTGCGCCAGGGGTGTGTCCTGGCGCCCACCCTATTTTCTTTATACGTCAATGATATCCCAAGTCATTTGCTGGGGTGTGTTCATGACTCGCCAAAGCTGGGGGGGATTTGATGCCAGCACTTTTATTTGCCGATGACACAATATTAATATCGCAAACCCCCAAAGGCCTACAATGTTTGTTGGATTCTTTTAACATATATTGTAACACAAAGGGCCTTGAAATAAATGCCAGCAAAACGAAATATATGGCAATTAATCCACACAAGTCTTTTAGAAAGAACTTAGCAATTAATAATCAAAAATTAGAATATGTTCAATCTTTTAACTACCTGGGCATAACCTTGGACTCAAAGCTGTCTTGGAAGCCCCAATTAGAAAAAAATAAAATTATTTTGCTCCAAAATGCACTGCCTATAATAAAGAAGCACGGGACTAGTATCTCGAAGGCAGTGTCTCCCGCCCTAGAAGTTTTTAAACACAGAGCTCAATCGGCTTCTCTTTATGGGGCGGAAATATGGGGGCCTAATTGTAAAAAGAGTTTTGAATTAGGAGAGAATAAATTTTTTAGAAGATTGTTAAGTCTACCAGTACGAACACCCTTAATCCCGATTGTGATGGACCTTAATGTTAAGCGAATGGACCACCACGCAATATTAAGACCCCTATTATATTGGGTGCGGCTCTGGTCAACTCAAGAATTGACATATTATAAGGAAGGTCTAGAGGAGATCTTAAGCATTGACCAGAGCAAGAATATCCTGTGGTTAAAACATGTGTCTACTTGGCTTGAGAAATTAGGCCTATATCATTTCTGGGAATATCCGTCACAGTTGTCACTAACTTCCAAGAAATTGCTAAAATCAACTTTCTGGGCTTATATTCAAAATAACGTGATTTATGGCACGGATAATGGTCCATTAACTACTAAGTTCCTTCTTTTAAGGAAGTAGCTAGATTCGAGCCATTTTTAGATGAAGTTTGTCCACAATTGGCCAAATCATTATACATGAAGTTCAGATATGGGGTGTTAAGAACTAACATGAACATGTCAAATTGGGTTATAAAACAAGACGAAAATAGCAATGAATTATGTGTATTATGTCAAAATGTGTCTAAGGAAAATGATTTACATATTTTATTCTTCTGCCCGGCGTATGTAAAATCAAGGAATAAATGGATTAAACCCATTTGTAAAAATATGAATATTAGACACTGCCAAGAGGCGGAAAGAATATTGAAAACAGACACATCCCAAAAGGTCGTTTTTAGCGTTAGCAGATTTCTGTTTAATGTGAGCCTTATAAGAGCTAAAGCAGGACTAAAATTTTAAGGTCTAATAACCAAGAATAGGTATTTTAAGGTTGTGGTCTCAGTAAACTTGCACATGTAATTTCGGCTTAAATGTTGCTTTAATGAGATTGTGTATTATGATCACCACAAAGTATCTATAACCCGTATAATAAATTGGGAATATTATTTTTTTTAAGCTATAAACATGATAGATTGTGAGCCCATATTAGAGTAATGGATATTGATTTTAAACTTACTATACAAATGTATTTTAAAATGTTATGTCTAGTTTTAAAATACTCATATATTTTATCTGTTATCCTTGCGGTTCGGAAATGGAATGTATATATATATATATATGTATTTTCTTTTTTTTTTTTTTTTTGGTTTTTTTTTTTAGATAGCCCCTAATTTGATGAAGTGTAATTTATTAGAACTGAGGCTGCTATAATTGCATATTAATATTTAAACAAACTGTATGTTAATTTTATGATGCATCTTTTATGGTTTTATGTGAACCGAAATAAAGATATATTGAATTGACTATTATTTGAAATTACTGGCTTGGAAGAGCGGGGGGCTGATAAGTGAGGATGAATATCGCTTTTTAAGAAATGAACACCCAGTCATCCCCGCTCTGTACCTGATTCCTAAAATTCACAAGTGTGCTAGCAAACCCCCAGGTAGACCAATAATTTCTGCCATTAACAGCATTATGAAGAACACATCCAAGTATGTGGATTACTTTTTGCAAGACTGGGTCAGGGGTCTATCGTCGTTTATACAAGACACATCGGACTTTCTTAGAAAAATTGACCACATCGCATGGAGTCCGGATCTGCTTTTAATAACATTAGACGTTACATCACTTTATACGTCTATCCGGCATTGTGATGGACTCAAAGCTTTTGAGTATTATTTGAACTTAAGACCAATGTACCTCTCCATGCACAACAAAATGTTAATTTCTATGATATCTACATGTTTGGAGCAACATTTCTTTGTTTGATAATCAAATCTATCAGCAGATTAGAGGTGTTGCCATGGGGGCCTGCATTTCCCCCAGCTATGCTTGTTTGCATATGGGGCTGTGGGAGGAGCAGGTCCTCAGGGGACAGCACAAAGACACAATAGACCAGCATGTAGTGACCTGGTTACGATATATAGATGATTTGTTTTTAATTTGGAAAGGATCTGAAACCAGTGCATTGCAATTTATAGATCAAATTAACAACAATTGTCTCAATCTCCACTTCACATCAACTATTAGTAAGTCTTCAGTGTATTTTTTGGATGTGGAGGTATTCTTGGATCAGGACACTATTGCTACCAGATTATTCAGGAAACCCACCTCAGGCAACACAGTGCTGCATGCCAGTAGTCATCATCCACGCCACCTGATACAAAGCATCCCCTACGGGGAGATGCTACGCATCAAGCGTATTTGCAGCACTGAAAAAGATTGTGAGGTAGCCCAGAATTTGAGCAGACAGAGATTTCAAGCAAGAGGGTATGCCTCCGACATCATAGACAGGGCGATCAATAAAACCAAAACTCTGTCTAGATGTGAGGCCTTTGCCTCCAAACCTAGTCAGGTAGAAACCAGCCCAGATAAGTCGGAGCTGCAACCCAGGATCATACTTGCCTATAATAGGCAGCACCAGGCTCTTAGAAAGATTTTAAATCGAAACTGGAGTCTGGTGCAGAGTGACCCTATCCTTGGCAAACATCTACCTGCAAAGCCTGTTCTGACCTTTAGAAAATCTAGGTCAATGAGCAATAGTTTGGTCAGGAGTAGTCCGGAACTTAAAACACCTACTAACTGGCTTACAACGTATAAAGGCTTTAAAAAATGTCCAAACTGAAAAGCATGCAAATTTGCATGCAACAAGACTCATTATAATAGTCCTTTCAAGCCAGATCCTATAATCATTAGCAAAAGACTGACTTGTAAAACAGAATTTGCAGTTTATGTGCTGGAGTGTCCCTGTGGGCTGAAGTATATTGGCAGCACTAAGCTGCCAGCCCATAAGCGGATACTCCAGCACATAAGGGCAATTAACAACAAAGACCAAACCTACCCTGTAGCCAGACATTTTGAGGAATGTCATGAGAGCAACCCTGTACATCTAAAATATTTCGTAATAGATACAGTCCTGCCCCTTAAAAGAGGAGGAAACCGAGAGGCTAAGTTGCGCCTCTTGGAGACGAGATGTATATTAGAGCTTGATACTAAGACACCATCAGGGTTGAATGCCAGTGAAGATTTTTATACATGTCTATGAAGTATTTCCAAAGATAGTAGGTAATATACTTAGTGGTTAAAATCAGTCCCATCTTATTTAAATTTTAATATGAGAATATTTTTTGAAACAGAACCTCCCCTCACATATTTACATTATTTTAATGATTTAAATTCACATTTTGCACTATTTTTTGCACTAATTGGTGGTCAACAGGGTGATTCACGTATACTGATTAAGTATTAAGATCAAGGTGACTATAATGTTAGAATGCTTTGTCTCATCCCACTTGGGCTCGATTTCGACTAAGTACAGGAGCAAGGAGTGAAACAGCATGACACGCCGAGATTGTACTAATATTCCTGTTCACGAAGTTGAACTTGTATAATGTTTTTAAGACAATAGTGCAATAATTTTGATGGTGTTTGATTTTCTGATGCAATTTGGTAATGATAATCTTGGCATTTTTTAGCTTTTACAAATCCAATTTTGGTATGTTTTAATAGATTTTAAATTGCCATTTTTATTCCAATGCTATGAATTTTAACGCCATGATTTTAGTATGTATGCATTTTTTTATCATTATATTCATACATTCATGTATTTATTGTGATATTTATTTTAATGCATATTTGCACGTAGTGAACCTCTTGCTAAGTGGAGCTGAGTAACTCTTCAGTTTCAATGCATTACTCACCTTAGCTGATCATGTTACTTCCTGCACTGTCACTTTAAATGTTGATCAGTTTCAAAGCAACGCGTCATGTGATTAAGGCCCGAGTGGGGGTCGAAACGCGTTATGGCGGATATGCTGGGCATTTAATAAACACTTATTGAATTGCACCAAGAACTTTGGGTCCGCTCTTCGTCTTTCTACAGTGGAATTGGAGCAGCTGAGTAGCTGTTGCTGAGGCGAATCCTGTGATATATATATATATATATATATATATATATATATATATATATATCCAAATAACTCCCACTCTTCACTCCTCTTTGAAAAGACAACGGAGCACGGACCTCAGGTAAGTGCAGATTTTCAATTTATTGAGCTCCACATCAGCACTAGCAGCATAACGCGTTTCAGCACTCAAAGTGCCTTGATCACATGATGCGCAGTAACGGTCAGTATCTTGTTTTTATACAGCTTTTTTTGCCTTTTTTCCCCACCTCTTTTTTTCTTTTTTTACTTTATTGTCCATCCTTAAAGTGACAGGTGCCTAAAGTGCACAGATTGGCATGAACATAAACAACATACTATTCAAAATACACAATATAAAATATAAAAAATGTTTACAATAATTTATCTATTCTGGTTTAAATACCTTAAAATTATGCAACATTGCTGTCATAATATAATTATTGATTCATATTGCGACCAGGCTTAAATATCCTGTCATGCATGTTGTAAGCAATTTGCTATAGATTATATAAAGTGCTAGTGCAATCTACAGTACTGATGCAAACCTACATGAGTATGTTTAAAATGTGGCTTTGCTCTACCAAACTATCTTATCTAAAACCCGTGAGGATAATATATATATATATAGTATCTGCCATAGGACTAAATGCACATGTCAATTTATCAAATCAGGCGCCTTAATGAAATCACTCACTTTGTTTTTTAGGTAAATAAAGGTGTAAATAGTATATATATATTATACATTATATATATAAATTGTAAGTGTACACTGCATACTTTACATGTATAAATTGTATCTGCAGAACAAAATTGCATACCCTGAATAGGGTCTGTCCCCCTAGGCACAACAGAAACCCCTCCAGGGGTCGTTCAACTCTTTATAACTCAACAAAGTTTCATCCAAATTTGTAGTTATAATTATTTAATGTGTTTTTCCAATACTCATGGGGAACACGTGTAATATCACGTTAAACCACTGTTGATGAATCCAAATGAATGATTATGTATCAAAAATCATGATTATCCATAATTAAGTTCAAGTCCCTCCCGGTGCATTTCGGGCAACCAGCCCTTCCCCAGGGGACAATTCTACAACATAGAAAAAACAATAATGAGGAAACCATCCTAATCGCAATCCCTGGTATACAAACACCCAGGGTGTGATATCTGAAGGTGGAAAGTGACAACATGCGTCGAAATGTACAAAAAGATCAGTGAACGTTAGTTAAAACCACGAAACTTAATGTGCTGAGATGATCACCCATGAACAAAAAAAGAAGTCGGAAAAAACAAACTCCTGTTCGTTTAAAGTGCTCATATAAAAATGAAAAATTAAAGAAAAAGTTTGCTTCACAGCTTCCTGCAATTGACACAATAAGACCTCTAAATCCAGTGAACAAAAAAACAAATGGTGCAATAATGAAAATCCTAATGCGTGAATTAGTTGCTTCGGTACTGGTATCAATATTAGTAGCATGCGGTAAACATGACATTCTCTCCAATTCAGAGCGAGAAGCGCAGTTGTAAAGCCATGTAATAAAACAGTCAGGATGAAGTATCTACCACCAGTGCTTTAGTGTAGGTTTAAAAAGACGCCAACAACCATGCTGTATGCAAAATGAATCGTAAACCTCAAGGTAACCTGCTCGTCTACCCCACATTACATGCGTCCGAATTTACACCACACGTGTCTCGTAAACAGGTAAAACTGACAAGATTAGTACTTACGCGTCACCGAACGTGTAGTATCTACCTTCATGCAATAATCATTTGAGTATTTCCTAGCATGTACACAAAAGCAGTGACTTTAAACCCGGGGAAGTAAACAACAAGAAAGGACAGCCAAAACGAAAGAAAGCTAGACAGCAAGAACGGACTTGCGTGTGAAATATTCGTGTGTAAAAGCAGTGGCCATCTTGAAATATTAGGAACTCAAAGCAAAGCCATGATAGATACGTGAAAACAGTGAAACTAATAGTATTCCCACAGTGATAGTTAAACAATATAACAAACTATAAGCTAAATAGAAGACCTTAATGACAAATATACATGTTGTTAAAAAAGATACTATGTTTCTATACAATCAGTCAACGGTGGCTGAAATTTACAAATTACATTGAAATTCCATCCTGTCGTTCATTCCGTGAGGTCTCAGTGCGTCAAGATGTTTAATCCAAAAGTTCTCCCTTTGTAGTACCTTCTCTTTTTTCTACAACTTCCAAAACCAGAAATTTAAGTTGGCTAATGTTGTGACTTTGTTCCAAGAAATGACTAGCAACCACAGATTTCATGTTCTTAGTTCTGATGTTGCTCTTGCGTTCATTTACCCTTGTCTTAATTTTTCTCTCTGTTTTTCCAACATATACTTTTCCGCAAGGGCATTTTAACAGATAAATCACATTCATGGTGTCACACGTTGCAGCTACTTTCAAATTGATTTTGGTGCCCTTTCTGGGGTGTGTCATTGTGGAATCCTGGATGATGTTATGACAATTATTACAATTGTGGCAGGGAGTTGTGCCTTTGTGTTTAGATTGTTGAGTTTTCGCCTTTCTAGATGACAAAATCTCTTGTATGTTTTTTCCCCTCTGAAAAGCAAAGATCGGTTTTTCTGAGAATATATCCTTGAAATCCTGTTACATTGCCAGAATAGGCCAATGTTGTTTAATAGATTTTTTCAAAAGGCCACTCATGGTGGAAAATTTAGACACAACCACTATGCGGTTCTGTGTTGTCTTAGTTTGTTTCGAAAGAAGTTCACTGTGAGATTTTGTCAGGCTGCGTGACTTAGCTTGTTCCAATACCTGTTTGGGGTACCCACGTTCTGCAAACCGTTCCATCATGTTTTCCATCTGTTTAATGGATGTTGTAGGGTTGGATACTATTCTTTTCACACTCAATAATTGAGAGTACGGCAGGTGATTTTTCAAGGATTGTTGGTGAAAGCTGTTATAGTGCAGCATATTATTCCGGTCAGTGTGTTTTCTGAAAATGTCCGTTTCCAATGTCTTCTGAGTTTTGTTGATTTTTACATCTAGATAAGTGATACTATGTTCCTGAATGTCATAGGTAAATTGAATTCGCTCATTGATTTCATTCAGTGCAGATAATGCCTTAGAAAGTTCTGCGTGTGATCCGTTCCACAGGATAAAAATATCATCGATGTATCTTAGGAACATCTTGGCATGTGTTTTCCAAGTGGAGATGGATAAGATATTATCTTCCTCAAATTTATTCATGAAGAGATTAGCATAGACCGGCTCGGCACAATTGCCGATAGAAGTCCCCGTCAATTGTAGGAACCACTAGTTGTTCCATTTGAAATAGCTTTGGTACAAAATGAAATGCAAAAGTTCCATCAGAAAAAGTTGTAATTCTGAATCCAAATTAGAATTGAGTAGTGCTTGTTCAATGGCCTCCATCCCCAAGTGATGGGGAATCGAAGTGTATAATGATTTAACGTCAACTGTACACAACAAGATGGATTCGTCTTCTGCAAATGTTATTTGACTGATCCTAGTCAAAAAGTCAGTTGTATCTCTAATATATGTAATCATTTTGATGACACTCGGTTGAAGATATCGATCAAGGCATTTGCCCACAGGTTCATGCAGACTACCTCTTGTCGACACGATAGGTCGAAATGGTGGGTTGTGTAAACTCTTATGAACTTTGGGTAACATGTACATAGAAGGACTTTTTGGATTGTTGTGGATGAGAAATCTTTTGACTTTTTCATTAATGATGCCGTTGTCCATGGCCTTGTTCACTATGTTTTTCAATAAACTCAGAAATTGTTCTGTTGGATTAAAATCTAATTTCACATAGGTCTCTGGGTCTGATATATGTGCTTCAACTTGTGTCTCGTAGAATATCGTTGCGGACGCGCTAGAGGGGATTAGTCTCTACTCCTGCTGGTAAACGAACGGAGCGCCTGGCTAAGGGCTCCCACCCTGATACTGTCACAGAATTATTTTCAGACAAAGTCCTTTTAATCTGCCATTTTAAAAATACAGAATTATTTGTTTTAAGTCTTCGTTTTAGCCAATTATTTTTAAATACTCACTTGAAACACTGTTTGCGCACTGTACTCCTCACCTGCACTCGGTCAGCTCGGCGTCTTCCCCGGTCCACCACGGATCGTTCCGGTTGAGTGGAGGGAAGTGTGACGCAGACCGGAAGTGCTGTTGCTTTAGGCAAAGGCACAGCGGCGGTTAGCAGTCTAGCTGCTTAAACCCGGCTGTATAAATGCTGATGCCTGCCTCGACGCGCAGCGGACGCGCTAGAGGGGATTAGTCTCTACTCGTGCTGGTAAACGAATGGAGCGCCTGGCTAAGGGCTCCCACCCTGATACTGTCACAGAATTATTTTCAGACAAAGTCCTTTTAATCTGCCATTTTAAAAATACAGAATTATTTGTTTTAAGTACCTTCGTTTTAGCCAATTATTTTTAAATACTCACTTGAAACACTGTTTGCGCACTGTACTCCTCACCTGCACTCGGTCAGCTCGGCGTCTTCCCCGGTCCACCACGGATCGTTCCGGTTGAGTGGAGGGAAGTGTGACGCAGACCGGAAGTGCTGTTGCTTTAGGCAAAGGCACAGCGGCGGTTAGCAGTCTAGCTGCTTAAACCCGGCTGTATAAATGCTGATGCCTGCCTCGACGCGCAGCGGACGCGCGCAGCGGGCGCGCCGCTGGCGCGCCGAAGGCGCGCCTAAGGCAAGCCCGTCTGCGCCCGTCCGCGCCAGTCAGGGTCCAGGGCCCAGACCCCCTTCCCCTCTGCCTTCAGCTCTCTTGCAGTATACTAAGGATGAATTAATATTCCTGCAGAAAGCCCCTAAGTTAACTTGCTCCCACTCCATATCCTTAGAGAAAATGCAGGACAGGTGCCTACATTGCTCATATGTATTGACCCTACCGACCACTCACACTCCCTTAGCAGGAAACGGGTTTAACATGGCTCTGCTTAACTGCAGATCCCTGCCAAAACACGCCATAGAGATATCTATATTATTACAAGATACTAAACCAGATGTTCTGTTCCTCACGGAGACGTGGTTAACCCCCAGTTCCGACCCAGACATTGTCCAAACGCTCCCTCCGGGATACCTGATTCAACGAATGGACAGACTAAACGGGAAGGGGGGTGGGATTGCAATTATTCACAAAGATCATTTAATTTGCCGTATTTTGGACAGCCCCCTCCTAGACTGTGAAAATGTCCACTTCTCAATTGAATTCACTCCACTACTTACCTTTGTTGGTATTCTTTTATATCGCCCCCAGGAGCACATAGACAATTCTGTAGTTCACTACTGGAAACTGTCTTAAATCTTGCCAGTGCTTCGCCCAATTTCAATCTTCTGGGAGATTTTAATCTTCATTTTGACGACCCAAGAGACAGGGTGGCCAATGACCTAGCCTACGATCTAGCAGCTTTTCAATTGGACCTAAAAATACACCATGCAACACATGTTAAGGATCACCTTCTTGACCCCATTTTCTCAAGCATAACGGAATTAAAGGGGAACGATCCCATTCCCCTCCCTTGGTCAGACCACTTTCTTATTCCCTTCTCCTGGCACCCACCCTCTCCGCGCCTACATTCGCTAGTCTCACGCATCCAAATCCGCCCCTGGTCCAAACTGATTGTCGAAGATTGGACCCGTGAATTGGAGGCATCTATGCCCATCTTGGACTCTGATCCTTTAGCTGCCAACAGTAAGTTCTCCTCATGGATCGAAAACTCATTAAACACAGTACTCCCTAGGAAAACTGCTTCAAAAAAAATGGGCCCCAATAAATTTCCGTGGTATACCCCCGAACTCCGTGAACTGAAACAACAGTGTAAAAAATTGGAAAGAGCATGGAGGAAAGATTTCTCGAGCGAAAAAAAATCACCATACAGGCTATCCATTGCTCAATATAAAACAGCTCTAAAATTAGTTCAGGCTGCCTACTATGAGGAAAAAATTTGCTCCGCCTCAAGCTCCACTAGAAAAATATTCCAGATCGCAAAGAAACTTATGAAAGTGCCCGACCCTCCTGCAGTCCCCGATCCTTCTGGTCGCCGATGCGAGGAACTAGCTGGCTTCTTTTCGACCAAAATTCAAAACATCCTCAATCTCCTTCCACCCTCTGTCAATGAGCACTTAGTCAAACTATATGACTTAGAACCCCTGAATAACCCTCACCTCTTAGTCATTCTCTCCACTCTCCGAGGATTTATTCTTTTCCATCCTTGACTCAGTTAAGAGCGGGTCCCCGATGGATCCTGCTCCCCCCAACATCCTGAGGTTGGTTGCACCTACAGTCACCCCCCACATCATTAATCTAATCAATGCCTCATTAGCTTCGGGCATTGTCCCCCAGGACTGGAAAAATGCTATAGTGAAGGCGCTACTAAAAAAACCTCATTTAGACCCGTCTGAGCTAGGTAACTATCGCCCTATTTCATTACTCCCTGGAATTAGTAAAATTGCCGAAAAATACACTAACCGTATACTTTCGGCCCACTTGGAAACATTTAAATTACTCCACTCGTCACAGACTGGCTTCCGTCCTGGTCAGGGCACAGAAACTGCACTGATAGCGGTAGTGGAGGAGTCAAGAAAGATTCTTGACTCCGGAGGGTCCACGGCCATCATCCTCCTGGACCTAAGTGCAGCCTTTGACACGGTGAACCATGGCATACTGGTTCACCGTTTAAAAAAAGTGGGAGTGACAGGCACGGCCCTATTATGGCTGAAATCATTCCTGGAAGAAAGATTCTTCCAGGTATCCGAAGGAAACTCCCGCTCCCAACCAGTCCCGCTGCAGTGTGGTGTTCCCCAGGGCTCGTCTCTAAGCCCCACACTTTTTAACGTATACATGGCCCCTTTGGCAGAGATTGTAGCCCCTTTCGGAATCCACATAGTCACATACGCTGATGACACCCAACTAATTGTGGCATTGAACCATGCGGAACCATGTCCCTCGGATCTGCGCTCATGCCTTGAGGCAGTTGCTAGCTGGATGAACTCATCCCACCTGAAGCTCAATGGCGAAAAAACTGAGCTCATGCTGCTGGGCAACCAAGCAATTTTTAACTCAAATACCATGTGGCCGAGTTGCATGGGTACAGCTCCCCTGCCAAAAAACGAGATAAAAAGCTTGGGTATCTGGCTCGACCACGACCTCACTTTCAGAGTCCAAGCGAGGAAAACGGCAGCCGTATGTTATGGGCTACTCAGATCCACTCGGAAAATACTCCCTCTCCTACCTAGCCACTCAAGAAAACTCCTGGTCCAGGCACTTATCCTCTCTAGGCTGGACTACGGTAATGCTCTCTATTTGGGTGCTCCCAAATCAGTCATAGCGAAGCTCCAAGTGGTCCAGAACTCAGCAGCTAGACTTCTTACGGGCACAAAAAGCCACTGCTCAGCAAAGCCTGCCCTTCGCTCTCTTCACTGGCTCCCAGTACAGGAGAGAATACATTTCAAAGCCCTCTGCATTGCCCACAAAGGTTTGCAGGACAGAGGCCCTCCTATTACAAAACACCTGGTCAAATCATATAAGGCCAATCGATGTCTGCGCTCGGATGAGCTCCACTTGACAGAGGTCCCCAGAATTAAGAAGGCCAGAACGGGTGGCCGCCGTTTCTCCTACAATGCTTCTAAGTTATGGAATGCTCTTCCTCTTCCTATTCGTAAAGAGGTGAATCACCTGACCTTCCGGAAATCCTTGAAAACCTGGCTATTCCCATGATTCCCTCCCCCCCCCCCCCCAGCCACTTCTGCAGCGCTGGGATGCCTCCGGGTAGCCATGCGCTATACAAAAGCTCTTAACATAACATAACATAACATCACGACTAATGCGTCACCCTGATCAGCCTTCTGGCACGTGATGTCAGGGTTATCTGCAATCCTTTTCAAAATCCCAAACTCTTTGTTGGTCAGGTTTTTGTGTTTGGATTTTTGTGAAAATTCAATTTCAAAATATCTTGTTTAACAAGGTTTTCGAAAATATCCAAGCTTTTATGGCTCACGGGAGCCATATAGGTGCTCTTGATTCTTAAACCACTTAACATGTCCTCCTCATCTCTGTTACGTTCTTCGAGCACGTTCTCCCAAAAAATTCCTTAAACGTAGATTACGCACAAATTTGAACAGGCTTGGGGGGGGGGGCGTGGCCAGCAGCATGGCCGAGTGAGACGTGCTTCGGCCGAGCTCCGGCTGTAAGCTTTATCCGACACCTGATCCGGCGACCCGCAGGGCCGGAGAAAACCTAATTTTGCTGGCGGAATGTAGAAAAGTGCTCCGCTGCCATCGGGACAGGGTCCGAAGACTTTCAAGGGCGATCGAGAGCCGATTCCGAAGCTGAGCCGGTGAGCGCGACCCTGATCAAGATGGCGCCGAGGCGGACTTGAACGGAGTCGGAGCGTCGTGGAGATCAACGCCGGGCCGTGGAGATAGCGGCCGCCTGGGGACTGGGGCCGGGAGGAATATTGTCCTCTGTTCCCCCTCTGGACTTACCATCGTGGCGCTGCTTGGGAAGGGATTGAAGGAACAAACATGTCAGAGTTTCTCCACGCTTGGCTCCTGCGCACCTTCCCGACAGACAAATTCTCCACTTGCTTCGTCATCGAAAGGGCTCACAGGGCACTGATGGCCGACCGCCCGTGGGAGCACAGCCCAGGCCTGTTATAGCACGCTTCTTAAACTTTCTTGACCGGGATATGATCCTCAGGGAAGCCAGGAAGCTCGGGGAGATCAGACACGAGAACTCACGCATAATGATTTTCCCTGACTATAGCAGAGAGGTGCAGAAACAGCGCCGCACTTTTGACTCAGTGAAGGCAAAACTGCGAGAACATAAGATCCAATATATGCTACTCTTCCCTGCAAAACTGAAGGTGCTGTTCCAGGAGAGATCACATTTTTTCCAGACACCGGAGGAGGCATGGAGGTGGTTGGAGGAACGACCAGAGATGGGACGACCTGGGGGGACGGCACGCCGTGCCCAACCACCGGGGGAGACGGCCAAGAGACGATCTCTGAGGCCCCGACAAACACATAGGGACCGCCCTCAGGAGGTGACCCCATATGCGACAAGAGACCCAGGCCGATCCCGGAGGCGTAGCGGCCGCTCACTGGACTCTCACCTCTCGGGGTTCGCGCTCCTTCCGCCTCTCCGACCACCCAGGCCCAGACACAGAAGCTGATAATAGAGACACTACCTCCGAAGAAGAAGAAACGGTGGGACCCTCGCTGCATCCTTTGGTGGTGGAAATAGTGGCAATGGAGCAAGACGGAGCGGCGGATGCCCTGGCCTCTCTCGGAGAACCGCCGGACTCACATTCATGAATAAGGGCTTGTGTGATTGACCGCGGAACCAGATTGAGACGCCGGAGCTCACCTGATGGACATTTACCCATCCACGCCCCCCCCCCTTCCTATTCTGCAGCTCCACGTGCTGAACCCTGCGAAGCGTAAGAAGACCAACTCAAAACCGGCAGGAGACCAGTTTGGAGTAATTGCGGACTGGGGCTGTGTGTAGCCCTTCTTTCCCTTTCTTTCTTACTCTTCTGAGCCTTTCCCTCTCTGCCTAGTTTCTCCTTTTTCTTGAAGCAGGGACTTCTCGTTAGCGGCCCTCCATCTCTGTGGTAGCCACAGTCACTGCAAAGTTGTTGGGACTGCCGCGGGAGTTGGAACTTGTGGCTTAAGTTGGGATCCGGGGAGGGCGATAGACCTCCACTACCCTGAGGCGCATCCTCGAGGGATCGACGGAGGATGAGACAACGGGGAAGAGGGAGGTGGGGTGGGGGGTTGGGATCGAGGGATTATCAGCAGTTTATTTTGTATGGGTTTTATTTTTTATGTTTTTTCTTGTTTCACAGTAGTCACAGGATCATACCAGCATGCGCACTGGTCCACTCCCCTCACCTGGGATATGTCGTAGCTACTCGGTCTTATGGGACCGGGGACAGAAAATAGACAACCCGGGAACGAGTCAGAGACCGGCCCCTTCACAGTACTTACCTGGAACGTAAATGGCCTGGGTGATCAAATTAAACGAGGACTGGTGAACACCTATGTCAAACGGATTCACCCGGATGTGGTACTCCTACAGGAGACCCATCTTAGAGGCACAAAGTGCGGGTTTCTGACGAGGGGAGCATACACAGTTTTAGCACATGCGGGATACACCTCGGGCTCGAGGGGGGTAGCCATCCTGATTAAAAAGTCCCCCCCCCTACAAAGTGACACGCACATGGACGGACTCTCAGGGTACATTCGTGGGGGTGACGGGCACATGGGGGAGACGTAAGGTCACCATTATATCCGAATATGCCCCGCCAAGGCTACAAGCAAGGACCCTCCACGGGTTAACAGATATTTTGTTGGAGACACCAGACACGCTGCATATCATTGGGGGAGACTTCAATGATGTCATGTCTACCCCTAAGGACCGTTCTGGAGACTGTGCTGAACCCTCTCTGATTACGCATCTAGCCCGACTGACAGACACCCTTGGTTTGGTTGATGTATGGCGAGCCATACACCCAGATACACAACAGTACTCGTATTACTCTGGGGCGCACAGGGTCCACTCACGCCTGGACTATATTTTTCTCCCCAGAAATGCCTCTGGGGAAATCTACGAGGCAGATTATTTAGCCCGTGGAATCTCGGATCATTCACCCCTGCTGGTGAAAGGAGGGGGAAGGCCCGGGCGGACAAAAAACCTGGAGATTATCGGCTTGGGATTTACAGAATAAAGAAGTGTTGCAGGGACTCCGGGCTGACACAAAAGTTTATTTCTTAGAAAATACGGGTACGGTGGAGTCAGGAGTTATATTGTGGGAGGCCTACAAGACGGTCCTCCGCGATAGGGCTCAAAATCGAATAGCCTGGGAAAAACGGAAGGTGCAGGAGGAGATAACCATCCTGGAATCCCAAATCCTGGCGCTAGAACAGAGCTACCTAGTGGATAAGGACCCACAGGTGCACCGACAATTGACGGATGCACAACAACATTACAGGGCCTTGGTTACCGAAGAGGCTAAAACGCAGGCGCAAGCGGTTCTCCATAGATTATATGATGTTGGGGATAAGTCTGGCAAGCTATTGGCCTGGCTCAGCCGTAAGGAGATGGAAGCCCGGTGGGTGGAGAAGGGCTGAGGTATACGCCAGAAGAAGACAGAACAAATCATATTCACAGAACACTGAAACGGAAACATCATCTTCCGAAAGAGAGGTCATCAGTCGACCACGTAAGAGATCTCATCAAGTTGTCCATGTGCCTCTTGAGCAACCTCAAACCTTTGGTGTCTCTTTTTTAGAGTCAGGCCAGAGAGACAAAGACGACCCTGGCAGGGAAAAAGAAAAAGAGAAGGAACACCCAGAAACAAGAAGCACAACGAATATAGGAAAGAAGACCAAGGGGAAGAAAACATAAACAACAAAGATTTGGTGATAAACATCTCATCACACCAATTCAGCTCTATTGAATTGAATACACTACAGAAAGGCACTTCTTTTGTCCCCACGAATCACACTAACTGTCTTGAACTCGAAGTAAGCCTGTTCAAACTCATGCGTAATCAACGTCTAAGGATTTTTTTTTGAGAACATGCTCGAAGAACGTAACGGAGATGAGGACATGTTAAGTGGTTTAAGAATCAAGAGCACCTATATGGCTCCCGTGAGCCATAAAAGCTTGGATATTTTCGAGAACCTTGTTAAACAAGATATTTTGAAATTGAATTTTCACAAAAAATCCAAACACAAAAACCTGACCAACAAAGAGTTTGGGATTTTGAAAAGGATTGCAGATAACCCTGACATCACGTGCCAGAAGACTGATAAGGGTGGCAATTTAGTCGTGATGGACACGATATTCTACGAGACACAAGTTGAAGCACATATATCAGACCCAGAGACCTATGTGAAATTAGATTTTAATCCAAAAGAACAATTTCTGAGTTTATTGAAAAACATAGTGAACAAGGCCATGGACAACGGCATCATTAATGAAAAAGTCAAAAGATTTCTCATCCACAACAATCCAAAAAGTCCTTCTATGTACATGTTACCCAAAGTTCATAAGAGTTTACACAATCCACCATTTCGACCTATCGTGTCGACAAGAGGTAGTCTGCATGAACCTGTGGGCAAATTCTTTGATCGATATCTTCAACCGAGTGTCATCAAAATGAGTACATATATTAGAGATACAACTGACTTTTTGACTAGGATCAGTCAAATAACATTTGCAGAAGACGAATCCATCTTGTTGTGTACAGTTGACGTTAAATCATTATACACTTCGATTCCCCATCACTTGGGGATGGAGGCCATTGAACAAGCACTACTCAATTCTAATTTGGATTCAGAATTACAACTTTTTCTGATGGAACTTTTGCATTTCACTTTGTACCAAAGCTATTTCAAATGGAACAACCAGTGGTTCCTACAATTGACGGGGACTTCTATGGGCAATTGTGCCGCGCCGGCCTATGCTAATCTCTTCATGAATAAATTTGAGGAAGATAATATCTTATCCATCTCCACTTGGAAAACACATGCCAAGATGTTCCTAAGATACATCGATGATATTTTTATCCTGTGGAACGGATCACACGCAGAACTTTCTAAGGCATTGTCTGCACTGAATGAAATCAATGAGTGAATTCAATTTACCTATGACATTCAGGAACATAGTATCACTTATCTAGATGTAAAAATCAGCAAAACTCAGAACACATTGGAAACGGACATTTTCAGAAAACACACTGACCGGAATAATATGCTGCACTATAACAGCTTTCACCAACAATCTTTGAAAAATCACCTGCCGTACTCTGTTATTGAGAGTGAAAAGAATAGTATCCAACCCTACAACATCCATTAAACAGATGGAAAACATGATGGAACGGTTTGCAGAACGTGGGTACCCCAAACAGGTATTGGAACAAGCTAAGTCACGCAGCCTGACAAAATCTCGCAGTGAACTTCTTTCGAAATAAACTAAGACAACACAGAACCGCATGGTGGTCGTGTCTAAATTTTCCACCATGAGTGGCCTTTTTAAAAAATCTATTAAACAACATTGGCCTATTCTGGCAATGTAACAGGATTTCAATGATATATTCTCAGAAAAACCAATCTTTGCTTTTCAGAGGGGAAAAAACATACAAGAGATTTTGTCATCTAGAAAGGCGAAAACTCAACAATCTAAACACAAAGTCACAACTCCCTACCACAATTGTAATAATTGTCATAACATCATCCAGGGTTCCAAAATGACACACCCCAGAAAGGGCCCCCAAATCAATTTGAAAGTAGCTGCAACGTGTGACACCATGAATGTGATTTATCTGTTAAAATGCCCTTGCGGAAAAGTATATGTTGGAAAAACAGAGAGAAAAATTAAGACAAGGGTAAATGAACACAAAAGCAACATCAGAACTAAGAACATGAAATCTGTGGTTGCTAGTCATTTCTTGTAACAAAGTCACAATATTAGCCAACTTAAATTTCTGGTTTTGGAAGTTGTAGAAAAAAGAGAAGGTAGAGATAACAATAACTATCTACTACAAAGGGAGAACTTTTGGATTAAACATCTTGACGCACTGAGACCTCACGGAATGAACGACAGGATGGAATTTCAATGTTATTTGTAAATTTCAGTCACCGTTGACTAATTGTATAGAAACATAGTATCTTTTTTAACAACATGGATATTTGTCATTAAGGTCTTCTATTTAGCTTATAGTTTGTTATATTGTTTAACCATCACTGTGGGAATACTATTAGCTTCACTGTTTTCACGTGTCTATCATGGCTTTGCTTTGAGTTCCTAATATTTCAAGATGGCCACTGCTTTTACACACGAATATTTCACACGCAAGTCCGTTCTTGCTGTCTAGCTTTCTTTCGTTTTGGCTGTCCTTTCTTGTTGTTTACTTCCCCGGGTTTAAAGTCACTGCTTTTGTGTACATGCTAGGAAATACTCGAATGATTTTTGCATGAAGGTAGATATTACACGTTCGGTGACGCGTAAGTACTAATCTTGTCAGTTTTACCTTTTTATGAGTCACGCGTGGTGTAAATTCGGGCGCATGTAATGTGGGGTAGACGAGCAGGCTACCTTGAGGTTTACGATTCATTTTGCATACAGCATGGTTGTTGGCGTCTTTTTAAACCTACACTAAAGCACTGGTGGTAGATACTTCGTCCTGAATGTTTTCTTACACGGCTTTACAACTGCGCTTCTCGCATCTGAATTGGAGAGTGTCATGTTTACCGCATGCTACTAATATTGATACCAGTACCGAAGCAACTAATTCACGCATTAGGATTTTCATTATTGCACTATTTGTTCTTTTGTTCACTGGATTTAGAGGTCTTATCGTGTAAATTGCAGGAAGCTGTGAAGCAAACTTTTTCTTTAATTTTTCACTTTCATAAGAGCACTTTAAACGAACAGGAGTTCGTTTTTTCCGACTTCTTTTTATGTTCGTGGGTGATCATCTCAGCACATTAAGTTTCGTGGTTTTAACTAACGTTCACTGATCTTTGTGTACATTTCGACGCATGTTGTCACTTTCCACCTTCATATATCACACCCTGGGTGTTTGTATACCAGGGATTGCGATTAGGATGGTTTCCTCATTATTGTTTTTTCTATGTTGTAGAATTGTCCCCTGACGAAGGGCTGGTTGCCCGAAATGCATCGGGAGGGACTTGAACTTAATTATGGATAATCATGATTTTTGATACATAATCATTCATTTGGATTCATCAACAGTGGTTTAACGTGATATTACACGTGTTCCCCATGAGTATTGGAAAAACACAATAAATAATTATAACTACAAATTTGGAGAAAACTTTGTTGAGTTATAAAGAGTTGAACGACCCCTGGAGGGGTTTCTGTTGTGCCTAGGGGGACAGACCCTATTCAGGGTATGCAATTTTGTTTTTCGGATTTTTGACGCTCCGGATCAGAGAGCGATACCCCAGGAGCACACTATACAAGAGTAAAGATTACCTATTGAAAAAACAGGTTGTGCGTGTTCATCATATGCATTAAATTGTATCTGCCACATAGCGAAAATGTGTCTGGTGTGTAGGAAACAAGAAATTTGCACTTTAAACGTTGTGTACTTTATGTGCTAATGTTGATTGGAAGAACATTCTCAAACTCACAAGAGTAATGAAGGGCACATGTCACTTTAAAAATGTGGACAGTTTACTGGCATCCATGTGCAATTGATGTTTTATATTTCTGGGCCAGAACAAAGTAAATGGGAATGATACTGTACTTCACAGAGATTATCTGTTCTGGAAGCCAAATAATATTCATGTATATACAAACAACTGCCAAGATGGAAGGGTTAAAATCTATGCTGATTTGCAAAAAGAATTTCACTGTGACATTGATATTATCGAGAATGCGGTTCACTGCAATGTTTCTGCACACAGAATGCAATGTAATGTCGAGGTACATGGATATGAAAAATGTAATCAGCCCTGTTTTGTGTGTTCAAGTGGTTTGTTCTTTTAAAATTTCGGATGTGGGAGGGGCTTAGGGCCCTTTTTAAATTCACTCTGCACTTGATTAACCTTATGGCCAATTGAAGGCTCCAACCGAAACGTGTTGCCATATTTTCTCTCTTGTCACCACTTGGACTTTTTGAAAATACAAAAAAATAAAAAAGATATGAGTGTTGGAATACTATACCTGGCTGTGCTGCCTCTTTCTTCATAGAGTCGCATGCTGTATGGAGTTGCTGAAAGACGCTGCTTGGAGGAAAGATGTGCTTCAAATATATATAGATATATACACACATACATTTACCCATATCCCAACACAATAAGGATCAAGGCTGTCATGGCTGAAACATGTCTTTATCATGTGTTGAATAAATGACTGATGGTGCATTGTCACTGGCCTGATTGGATGCTTTTTGGAGTGCAACCTTTTTGTGTTGTAAGATTTCAATACTGGTGTGTTCCTCCACTGTGTGGTGCTCCATTCCTGCAGGGCGTCGGCTGCAACAGGAGCCGGAGGAATTTTTATATATATATATATATGTATGTATGTGTGTATATTAAAATAAACAACCCTGTTTTCAAAAGAAACCAGCACGCACACGAAGACTGCAGGAATAAGGCTTCTTTTTAATGTAATGGGCCTCCCAGGACCCAGCAACCAGGAGAGACGCGTTTCGGCTGAATCACCAGCCTTTATCAATCTGGTGAGCGCCATTTTCCTCTTAATATTTATAGTGTCACATTAGTAAACATAGTAAAAACACCTCATGTTTGTAACATAAACTTGTGCATATATCTTCATTGCATTATATGTGCACAAGTCCATTAATAACTATTAAAAACGACAAATCACTTTGCACTGAAACATGAAGTGCAAAATAACATATTTCATCTTTTAAAACACCTTCTATAAATTTGCTTTCAAGGTTGGCGCAAAAACCACCTCAGGTAGCACTACAAAATGAGCTGCTTGCACTTCCCACATTAAGAAGACGAACAAAAATGCCCAAATTATTTGCATACTCTGCTTGTGATTACATGGGCTGAGCATCATACTGGCATCACAACTCCATCTGCAGAATAAAATATTCATCAGAGTTTAAACAAATTGAGTACATAACTTGGCCTTGCAGGGTTAAGTTAAATTAAGCATAGCAGTACAGCGCGCACATGTAATGCATTAGTCATCAGCAAAGCGTTTAAAGTGCCATACAACTAGTTAAAGACTCACGAGGGACTACTGCTCCCATAATGCAACAGTGGAGCATCACCGCAATTTCAAAATCAATTATGGCACGAATCAAACATAATTGAAAATAACATGCTGTGCCGTTTTCGCTGTACAAGGCTACGAATGTCCAGCAAGGTCAAATGTTATTGTTTCTGTGTTGTACTCGGGTTGAGAACCGAAACAGTTTTTCCATCGGAATTAGTTCAGCATAATGTGTATTGACAAAGCAGAGCCAAGGCATCCACGTCCTCGAAAATATGTGAGTATCCTGTTAGAGAAATCTCCAGCTGCAAGAACAGCCCAAAATAAATATATATATACATATATATATTTTAAAAGTGCTCCGAAATCCTGCATGTAGGTGGGACTTTTCAGTGCTTATGACAATGATGAGGATTCTCCCAGAAGAGAACTAGGATTACAGTTAAGCAATTTTTTCCTTGTTAAGATTCAAGAAGGTAATAGGTACTCAGAAGGATGTTTCTCAACAGATTTTGCTTCAATCAGAAAACAATTTTAGTTGGAAACTCAGCCTTTTAAGTTTGTTCATAATACACATCTGAAAATTAGCTACGCCTAACAATGTCATTTATTTTCTGGTGTTGTCCTTAAACTACAAAACCTTACAAAAAGTAAGTGAACATTCCTTTGGGCACAATAACTTATCCCCTGCATCTGTATAGCCCACAGATGAGCAAAGACAGGCACACAGTGCTACTACATGGGAAGGTGACACACAAATTGCAGGTGAATAAATATTCAAAATGGTGCTATCTCTACAAGCAGCTGTAAGAAGATGACTTGCAGGTACATAGTATGTTCAAGCAAAGGATCCAGCAATTGTATGTTACTGTGTGTAGCACTTTGACATTTTCCCTCCATTTCTGGGAGAGGTTCTGAGGAAAGCTTGGCCAGCATGTAATCACGAGGGCTAGAGCCATGCCAGATTTTAAAGATAACTACGAAGAATACATGTACATCTAATTAACGAAACTGGTGTTAATTTACACAATTGCTGCTTATCCTAAAAATACGGCTTTCACTAGGAAGATCAAGACTAGAAAGGTAAGTACAGATGGACATATAGATATTTCACTTTCATGTATTAGGAAGTAATTGACAATAAATCAGGCTTTAGTGAATATTAAAGTGCTTGATACTAAATTCTTAATTTTTCTATTTTGTTTCGCAGGTTTGTGCTAAACTGTAAATACTGGACCCTCCGATAATTAAAGTACAATTCTGCATAAGTAATGGCTTCATCCAAAAATCTTACTAAGTTTTGGGAATGGGGAAGAAAAATTATCTGTGTGGGACGAAATTACGCTGATCATGCAACAGAGTTAAAGAATGCTATCCCAACAGAACCAGTCTTGTTTTTGAAGCCACCATCTGCTTATGTGAAGGAAGGAGCCCCTGTTCTTGTGCCGTACTACAGCAACAACTTGCACCATGAAGTTGAACTGGGAGTAGTAATCGGTAAACAAGGAGTCTCAATATCCCAGAATGCCGCCATGGATCATGTTGAAGGGTATGCTCTGTGTCTGGATATGACTGCTAGAGACATGCAAGATGAATGCAAGAAAAAGGGAATGCCATGGACTCTGGCTAAAGCCTTCAACACATCATGCCCTGTTAGCGACTTCATATCAAAAGAAAGAATTCCAGACCCCCACGATCTGAAGATTTGGCTGAAGGTGAATGATCAAATAAGACAGGAAGGACATACGTCATCGATGATCTTCTCTATTCCAGTTCTCGTTAGCTATATCAGTAACATCATAGCACTAGAAGAAGGGGACTTGATTCTGACTGGGACTCCAAAAGGAGTGGCTGCTGTCAAGGAACATGATGAGATCCATGCTGGGATAGATGGCATTTTATCCATGAAGTTTACAGTCCAGAAACAGAAACCCTCAAATTAGAATAATCTAAGCCGTACACGCTTCTCAAACTAAAGCTAATCTTAATAATGTAAGTCACGTTCGTAATTCCTCACAATTTTGATGCCACCAGCGGCAAGAGCTGTGGGAAATTCCACACTGGATGAAATATAGTATTGTCAACAAGGACGGTCCTTGCTTACTACTGTGTAAATGCATTTAACTGTATGCATTATACATAGCTGTGTGTTTATATATACTTTTCCATAAACCTGGGAGGCTTTGTAATTATGGCTGAATAAGCCCTGTGGTCATGAGAGTTAAACTGTAAGTCTTGTCAACAGATAGTTGGTGGCCTCATTTTACTGACCGACAAATACATGCAGACATAACGAGAGGCTTTATATCAGCCCACTTCATTCCTTGGCTATTAGTATTTTTTTTAATTGCCATTGTGTAGGAGGACTAACATTAAAGCCGTGGCATTTTGTGGAAGTTTATATAGGGCTTAAAGTAGCCCCCTGTTGTGTCCTTTCGATTGCGCTGCAAGCCCACTCTCACAACCTCCCCCCACCACCAGCCCCTAGTGAAGGTTGTGCATCCCACTGCATGCTGACACTGGCTCTCTTATTCTGGATTTCTCAATGCTTGTTGAATTGCTTCACAAGCACTGGCAAAGTCAAACCATTTCAAAATGTCTGTGGTGCATGAACGATGTCTACCTTATAAAGAGGCTTCTCAAAACCTAAGAAACTCAATTAAGAAGACCGCTGCAGCGGTCGCTCGGTGGCCATCTTCTAATGGAGTTTTAAATACGCAAAAGACGGCTGCCCGCCATGGGCCTGGCAACAAGAAAACAAATACTGGCAAAGAGATCGGGTTGGTGCGCGATGGGCTATCTACCTGAGTCCAGGTTATTACAGACACTGTTTAAACTGCCGAACGTTTCACTTTCAGTCATTGTTTTAAGGTTACAACATGTAAGGTGTGTTACTGTTAGTCTGATTATTTCAACAGAAGCAATGCATTACTACAACACTCAGAATGCATTAGGCTAATGTACACAAAAGTTCAGGAATGGAAAGAATGTGCAAAATTACCTGGAAGGAGGGTTTAAAGTTGAGACCGAATTGGCTTCGACGATGCTTTTTTATTCTGCCCTTCACACTGGGTGAGGCACTAAATGTTAAATATTAGTCCAGTAGTTCCCTAGGAGATGATTGTCTGACATCTGAAAATCTCTAGAAGTCCCAAAAAAACCTCGGTAGTTCCTTTAATTCATCTTTTTTAAGCGACCCATATGCCCCAATGGGATGTAAAAAAAATCTATACCGCTTTCAAACCTAATTTACTGTTTCATTGCTCAGTTTATGGATCATAATGAAAAAGTAACATGACAATAAGACTTAATTCCAGCTACAAGTTATGATCCTCAAGATAAACAAAACACACTTAAAAGGTTCACTCGAGAACCTCTTTATCCTAAAGAATTGTACTGACACTTTTAAAAGACATTTTATTCACGCTATGATGGGTAGGGGTACATTTGACCACTTGACTGATTTGGCCACAAGGTGTCACCACTGCACCAAACAACAGTTAATTCAAAAATTGTTGCATGTCCTCTTTATTCTGTACGATACTTATGATCTTATGATGACAGTTCTCTGATAATATGAATAACTAATCGGTCCGAATTGTAATAGAAGCCTAACAATGGAAATAATATTCAACTAGGCTGTGTTCATATGGATAAAGTATTCACTTGTGCAGGGGCGTGCAGGCTCCTGCAGCCCCTGCGGCGTAGGGGGGCCCAACCTTTCAAAGGCCCTCCCAGCCCATCAGGGGGCCTCATTCAGCCTAATGCCAATGAATATCTGCAATATATGGGATACGCTGGGAAATCTCATCACGTTCTGGAAGGGGGGTGGGGCGTCCGATCATTTTGCGTTATGTCAATGCTCCTGTGCCTTTCGCTCTTCACTCCTTGCCCAGCGGTAACACTTGCCTAGGGTCACATTATGTAAAATGTGCGAAAAGACGGACCAGATTATGGTTTTTTAAATACTTTTTTGTTCGCTTAATATGGAATGGGGCACACTGGGTTTGGCTTAGTGTTTATTAAATACAGATTTTAACCGCAGAGACTCATATTTGGTCCAACCGAGCAAACTAGAGAAAAATCAAATTCCTCCTTGTTTGCCCATGTGCAAATTTTTTTATGTAATATGGACTAGAGAAAATATTCCCAAGCAACAAAAAAGTACAAAAAGTTTGTATGCTACTATATCGCGGACGAAATATAAACGACAAAAACACCAACACCACTACATCGTGAAGGTAAGTTTATATTTATTCTTAACTCCACATCCTCTCACCCAGACTTACCCCTAATATTTATGCAACATTTCTATATTGCAACCACTATATAATGGTAGGACACCGTGCAAACAAAGTTCCCTCCATATTTTGCACTACTGCATATTTGACAGAAATCTCTCAAGTGTGTAGCGTATCATATTATAAGATACGTCATCATACAGATCTTGAAAATTGATAGGTCTCCATCACATTCCTTCTACTTATGCCGCTACTGTTCACTTCAAAAGTTCCTCTGTATTGCATTATACAGTCTTTGTTATGCTTATATTTTTTGTGAAACAGCTGGTTCGATATTTGCAGCGTGATAGTGCATTATGTGGATTTTACCACCTATAATGGTCCAGGAACCAGGAATTCTTTGGCCTAGTAACACATGATATATGTTTTTGGTGTGTCCTAGTTAATTGTAACTATCTTTAAATGAAATTGGACGGGACCGTGTGGCTCTCCACATGCAATGAAACGGGAACCAGTGTTGCTGTGATATCTGCATTCTTTAGTTGATGCTTCGTTTAAAGTCCATAGATTATTCTATTACCAAGGACTAAGTTCAGTGTACGAGTTAACACTCTGATGTTTGTAAATGTAAGCTATGTAGACCTCTTTTGTTAGCCCTGTGCTTTTTTCTAGCTTTCAGCGATTGCCTCTACATATCTTGTTTTTAAATCATTCCTTTCTTACTGATTAAATTACTTTCCCACAAATGTTATTAGAGATCAGTTGTGTGCCATTTGTCCTCTTTGTCACCCTTCTTAATTTTCTCGGTTTAATCAATGTTCTTTTTATGTCAGTTAATAATGTTAATGCAAGTCCATAATGTTGCATTCCCTTAATAGTAATGAACAGCAACAATCTTGGTTGAGGAATGAATGTCTTCAATTGACCAAAAAACCAAAACAAATATTGGTTCTTCAAGTCGAAAGGGCACAGTCTGACTCTGAACACACATACTGCTGTGATCACTGCGTAAGATTTCCTCTTAGCAGCCGAAATGGAAGACTGGGAGCTGGTCAGCCAATCAAAATGCTTGCTTTGCAGGCACCGTTATTAGCCTGTCCAGGAAGCATTCTCAGACTCTCAACTCAGTCCAAGCCCTCAGTTCAGCTCTCCACATATCAAAAGGAAGTCATGACCTTTTTCAACTCTATCCCATGGTGTCCTAGTAGGAAGCAGAGTATCTGCATCTAGCCGAAAACGTACTCATAAGAACCAAGTTTGACAAGGCTATATAAGTCCATCTGGTGTGTTGATTTGACCAATCACTCTGGGCTAAAGCTCGGTCCCATACATTTTGGCTTACATTTGCTTGTTGGCCAAGGGACTAGTAGATCTGAACCCCATGGTAATGAATGGCAGTTTTTCCTGTTTTCTGTGCATCTCCTGTTTCTCTACTGGAGTAGTGGCTGAAAAACACGCTGCTCTTCCTTCCCTTAGTCAGTAGACTACCTCCAGCTGTGCTGAGTGTAAAAGTAAGAGGGATCAACTTTAGAAGTTGTGAAAAATAAAGGCGTGCTCCTACTTATTACCCTACTTTAAGGTAGGGGTGGAGTTGAAAAACGAACTAGAAAGGGATAGTGGCTTGTCTTTCAGCAGCGGCAACTGAGCTAATCTTTTCGCCACCAGAAATGAAAATCTGCTTTCACTTATGTTTTTTCCGGATCTGCCATTCCTTGACTTCCAGTGAGGCATGGTTGCCAAACTTGAGGAGTGATGCCAAAAGCCGTACTCCTCTTCGGGACAATAACAGCTTACAATTACCCCACCACCCAACCCTTCTGTTATGGCCCTTACCTGCTGCTCGACCCATAATTCCCATAATTGCTGGTGGCGTGTGTGTGGCGGGGAGGGAGTGGGCAGAAGTAAGTAAAAGCAACTGTTACTCGCTAGGTGTGGACCAGAACATGTAATAGTGGGCATCTCCGGCCACTAAAATCTGTGCAGCTGATATAATGGAATGCATCTGGAGTCCAGCTGTTTTTGAATATTGCCATGTTTCATTGTTTATAAAAGACTGAATGTTTCATTGTAATAAATCCGATTTTAGTCTCACAAAGTTAAAGAAAACAATACAGCTGTGCAAGTTGTAAACATGGTTTTCACAGTTTTATTACAACTGGATATATTGGTAATAAAATAATCTCTAACGCTGTTTTGAGTTTGAAGATATATATTTTTGCACAGTACTTTAAAATAAATCAATTTTCAATTCAAGTAAAACTACCAAGTTTTTTGGGGAAGCATATTTTTTTACCAGGCACTTCAGAAAAAAGATCTTTGTATTTGGAGCAATTATAAGTAATTGAAACCAAGGAATATCTCCTGCGTTTTCTCCAGAATACCTTTTCAAGGATAGTTCACCTGAAACACAGCAATTAGCTTGAGCGAATGAAAACACATTAAATAAGCTATGAGTCTTGGTGTGAGAGAAAACGTGAACCAATCGGAGCCTGCATTCCAATTTCTTTCTTACATACGTAAACAGTTAATGTCTCACTACTAGAGGCTATGTGAAATTTCATGAGGTATGTTTCTTGCCATGTTGTAGAACAACCTACATATCTCTATTTTACATTTAAGCCTCTTAATGCCTGCATTATTTAGACCTATCTCATCTGTTTTGAACCATTCTACCCCCTTACGAAGAGATGCCAATCTGTCCACAGTACCCTCTATTAACTGCATCAGAACCAACTACTCATTTTCAACTGTACTGTATTTTTGACCATGACAACATGAGAAATTTAACTTTGAACCTTCAACGTGGCTTCTTGGGTTTTAATCAATGCTCATCCAATGCTATTAGCATGAGCCAGTGTAAAGAATATCAATCGAGTTGATCAATGCATGAAATTGTGCAGATGCGTGAAATTATACAATTATATATGCAGTAAATAATATAAATGCATGAAAAGGTACAAGTTAATTAAAAGCATAAAATTACAGAAGCGACATATGAATGCTTCACGCAGGAAGCCGAGCTCTTCCGAAACCCAGGTAAGTTACGGAGTTTCAAACCTGAGCACATATGCATCACTCTGCAAACTAGACATTTCAGGAGCTTGCTTAATGCACAATTAAACAATCTTCAGGGAAGTCATCATAGAAATGCTAACTAAAAACATTAGATTGCTACTGATAACTTAATACATCAATCTTTGTGTGTTGTCCTTCAAATCCCTTCGACACAGGATTGCGGATGTTTTATCACTGGTATTGATTAGATGAAATGTACACCAGTTTTTATAAATGATACTTGGAACTTAAATAATTGTTATATAGAATATATTTTTTTAGAAGATTTTTAAATGGATTTGGAGTTTTATACGGGTACTATGTAGTCTATAGCTCGAGATGGTTTTTAAATCCAAGACTGCTGTTTGTATGTTCGTACATGTTTAAGGACCTAAGGTCTAAATAAACAATCTTTTTTGACTGACTGACTGACCCTTCGACACAGACATTGTGTTTTCTTCCTAAAAGGCACTAGCTGGAACATGCACCAATGAAAGAGGGTTTGTGCCAGATAGTTTCATGTACACTAAATTCATCACTTGGCTTGTCTACCCAGAACTATTACAGATGAGGGAGAGAATTTATGTGACCACAAGCTATAGAAATACTACAATATAATTTCGAAGTAGTCAAACCTAACCTCATCAGCAAGGTGAACTTGAAGCCCCATTTATTTCAACAGGCATCCTTTATTTACACTTTTACATTTCCAGACAAGTTTCGACTCGCTTCGAAAGGGTCTGCTATTTTGCATGAAAGCAAGTTTATTCTTAGTCCAGTTCTGGAGCTGGACGAGGCAAACATCTGTGAAAATAAATTAAATGCATTACCAATGTAAACGTATATTTGTGAGCATGTATGAAAATTTATTGTTTCAAAGTTAACATATGTTGTTGCATGAATTATGTTACCTCACACAGGTGGTATGAGAATCTCATATTAACTTTTAACATCCAAAGTGACTGCCTGCTCCCTTCCATTAATATCCTGCAGCCCATGAAGGAAGTGACCCGAAAAGGGCCACCCGGGTCACTCACGACCACCTTCTCTGCCTTCCTACAAATGAAGAGTCGGTCAGACAGTAGAGAATACAAACCAGATATTTATTGAGATTACACTGCAGTGGAGCCCAGTCTGACCAGTCTCTTAGGATGACTGTCGAGGGACTGAAGCCCGTAAGCATACAATTACATTATGTACGTTTGCAAAGTCCACAAAGGCACGCCTACTATGGAAAAACACTAGCAGGTGTCGTAATACAATGGGGGTACAGAGCATAAGTTTCGATTCTGCAGCTGGGCACAGGCTATCTACTGCCCAAGGTCATTTGGCCTATCCTCCCTACCAGACGAGTGGGAGAAAGGCTCCATCTAATCAGAGAGGTATGTACTAACGAGGATACTTGCAATTATAGAAGAAAAAGCTCAACCTTGGGAAATGAAACTTACCAAGGACCGTTTCTCGAAAATAACAAAGCAGCAGTTTCGATTATCATAGACCAGTAAAAGGAACTGTAGAAATAAGGAATGGCGTAAATTCTACTTACCAGAAGACAGGAAGGCCTACAAAGAAACTTTAAAAACTCACTATTCTCTGGTAAAAACAGCCAAAAAGAACTTTTTCCAAACAAAGATTGAAACTTCCCAAAATAAAAGTAAAGATATCTTCAGTAGAGTGAAATCCTTCACCTCACCAAAAGCCGGCTCAACGGAAGGACCATGCTCAGAAGAATGGATTGCCCAATTTTTTCATAATAAGATCTCGCTGATCCAACAAGCCTTCTCTAACATCTCAGAAGATGACATATCTTTCTATCATAGTGCTAATAATACATTTCTAAACCTGGATCCTCCACTTTTACAAGCTTTCCCGGAGCTCCAGCCGGAAGAGTCACTGTCCCTCATTCAAAGCATTAAGTCGGGCTCTCCGTCTAACCCCTGCCCAGCTAATATCTTGACCTTATTAGCCCCCACTATTAACCCTACAGTACATCAGCTCTTCAACGCCTCCCTCTCCTCAGGCACTATGCCAAAAGTATGGAAACGCGCAAAGATCCTTCCATTGTTAAAAAAAAGCTAATGCCAACCGGACGGATCCGGCCAACTATAGGCCGATCTCTTTGCTTCCGGCCCTCTCTAAGGTTCTGGAGAAGCATGTAAACAAGGCCCTACAAAGACATATTGAAGACGGTAAGCTTCTCCATGAATCCCAGTCTGGCGTTAGAGCCAATTTCAGTACTGAGTCAGCTTTGCTGGAGGTGACCGAGTTCATCAGGGGCAGTTTGGACCAGGGTGGCAAGGCCGTTCTTATACTGCTCGACCTGTCGGTGGCCTTTGATACGGTCCCACACGATAGGCTCTTAAATAGGCTTAGAGACATCGGCCTACGTGGGACCGCCTTGACATGGATGTCCTCCTTCTTGGGTAATAGATCTCAGGATATCTGGCTCCCTCCGTTTTCATCTTCGGTGCCGGCCTCTGACGTGGGCGTCCCTCAGGGCTCCATTCTTAGCCCTACCCTCTTTAATATCTATCTATCCCCTCTTGCAGCCATGGTAGAGGAAGAAGGCGCCAAGATTGTTTCCTATGCTGACGACACGCAGCTGATTTTCACATGTGATAAAGGCCTAAACTTTGATGGGGCAAGGATCAGGGTCTGTCTCACGAAGGTGTTCAACTGGTTGAAGATTAATCAGCTTAAGTGTAATCTGGATAAAACGGAAGTGGTTTTCTTTGGAAACCCAGAAACCCCGGAATGGAGCTCCTGGTGGCCTGAAGATCTTCCACCTCCACCCGAAAAAAAGGAGAAAGCCAAAAATTTAGGAATTATGATTGATAAATCACTCTCCATGTATTCTCAGATTCAGAATCTCACTGGCACTTGTTTTGGCATACTTCGAATGCTAAAAAAATTCCTGCCATTACTTCCCCTGGAGAGCAGAAAGATAGTGGTGCAGGCGATGGTGACCTCAAGGCTTGACTATGTCAACTGCCTGTACCTCGGTCTTCCAAAATGTTTGATCCAGCGACTGCAAGTGGTTCAGAACGCGGCAGCCAGAGCCATTGTTAAACCCAAACCTAGATCTAATATGATGCCGATTCTTGCATCCCTACACTGGCTCCGCATAAAAGAACGGATAGATTTTAAAGCCCTGACCATCTTTTTCAAAGCATTTCACAAAGTAGGAGCGGGCTACCTCACTAAACGGGTTAATCATTACACTACCTCTAGACCTCTGCACTCTTCACATGCTAACTTGGCCTGCATTCCTAGGATACGTCTGGCACGCACGGGAGGCAGATTCTTTGGCTTCTTGGGTGCGAAGCTGTGGAACAGCCTCCCGGAAGCCTTGAGGTTAAACACCAACCTTCTGTCTTTTAGGAAGAACCTAAAAACTTGGCTTTTTAATCAATAATCTGGGTCTTTCTCACTCTTTATCCTACTTCTGTCAAGGCGCCAGGACACTCTAGTTTGAGTAGCTGTGCGCTCTAACAAATACCTCATTTCATACAAAATGGCGTCCAGATTGCAAGATGGTGTCGCGAATGCTAAAATATAAGGACAGAAGGGCTTTCCAATATTAACAAACCCTCCTGTTAGCATGAGCTAACCATCTACAATCGAAAATCAAAGCAGAAACATAAAGGAATAATAAAGCACATAGCATTTTATACACGTCACGTTGTCAATAGGGATAAGTTACTTACCTGTAATCCTAGTTCTCTTCCAGGGGTATACTCATCAAAGTCATAAGCATTGAATTATCCCCGCCCACGTGGGGGATCCCGGAGTATATAGAAATATATATATATGTATATGTATGTATATATATATATATATATATATATATATCCAATTACTCTCCAAATGTGCGGTCGCGCACAAGAAAACAGGAACGGACAACTTTTATTGCCGGTGCCAAAGATGTTGTTTATTAAATAATATAGATAAGTGCACAGCTCATGACGCGTTTCGGGCCTCCTGGCCCTTGCTCACATGATCACGTTATGCTCAATGTCATGAATTTATTGAAAAAGAAAAAAAATATACTCCCATTCTCTTCCAGGGGATACTCATCAATAGTCATAAGCACTGAATTATCCCCGTCCACGTGCGGGATCCCGGAGCATATAGAAATATATATATATATATATATATATATATGTATATATATATATGTATATATATATATATGTGTATGCTCGGGCCCACAAGTGTATAACCCTTCCGAAACATACATATGTATATACATATAAAAATGCAGCCTAAAACTGTTCCAATAAGGCAAACCGCCAAAATTACATAGGTTTCTCTTGTATGAAAATAATCCCCTAAATAAATTTTGTAATAGAGAACATACACTGTAATAGTATCATACAAGAATCCTTTATTTTCAGAAAAGGAAAACAGGTAATAGCAGGCAGTTGGCCCATAGGCTGCATAGATAAATAACTATCATAGTACAGTAAAAAACTGGCACCTTGCCTTTAAGGCTTCCAAGATTCTGGACACCGTGCCTTTAAGACCTCCAAGAGCCCCTCTGCTCCCATCATGCACCACAGGTGACAGTTAGGTCAGTTCTTTTTTACGGTGTACTAACTTGTATCACCCTGAGTATAAGATGCACAACACACAGTATTGTACCATAATTGCTCGTCCGGGGAGGTGGGAGGGTTGCTTATGACTTTGATGAGTATACCCCTGGAAGAGAACTAGGATTACAGGTAAGTAACTTATCCTTCTCTTCCAGGGGATACTCATCAATAGTCATAAGCACTGAATAGAGTAGCAAGCCCATACCCACTACTTCGCAGACGAGCAAACCAGTACACAAAAAATATCACAATGCATCTTAGAATGGAATCAACCAAACAAATTTCTCAACGAGGTCTGCCCAACTTGGGCATCTGCCTGTGCATCAGAGTCCAAACAGTAATGGCGAGAGAAAGTATGACCAGAACGCCATGTAGCTGCTTTACAAATTTCTACTATAGGAACATTTCTAAGGAGAGCCGTGGTAGAGGCTTTTCCCCTGGTAGAATGTGCTTTAGGTTTTCCCTGAAGAGACTTCTTGGCTAGTTGGTAAGCCAAAGATATGCAAGAGACTATCCACCTAGAGATGGATCTTTTAGAGGCTGCCAAACCGGTATTTATGGAACCATAGTTAACAAACAACCGGTCTGTTTTTCTCAATAACCTGGTTTTGTCTAGATAAAATTTCAGTACCCTCTTGAGGTCTAGGGAATGAAGGGACCTCTCAGGAGGAGTCGTGGGATTGGGAAAAAATGTGGGCAGAGTGATAGTCTGATTGATGTGAAAATCCGAGACAACCTTAGGTAGAAAACTCGGATGGGTTCTTAAAACTACCCTGTTTGCATGGAAAACAGTATAGGGCTCGTTACAGCACAAGGCCTGTATTTCACTAACCCTGCGGGCAGAAGTGATGGCGACTAAAAAGGCAGCTTTCCATGACAAGTGCTGCAGAGAAGCCCTGTGAATTGGCTCAAAAGGAGCACCCATTAGTTTTGTAAGGACTATGTTGAGCTCCCAAGGTGGAGAAGGAGATCTCACTGGGGGGTAAACCTTCTTTATCCCTTCAAGGAAATCTTTAACCACTGGCATCTGGAAAAAAGAAACCTGTGTAGGGGACTTTCTGTATGCAGTGATTGCTGCTAGGTGAACTTTAATCGAGGAGAACTGCAGGCCAGATCTGGCCAAATGTAGTAAGTATGGCAAGATCACCTGCTCTTGACCCCTCACCGGATCATGAGCATTGTTCATGCACCACAAGTAGAATCGCTTCCATTTGAAAGCATAGGATGCCCTGGTGGAAGGTCTCTTGGCTTCCTTGAGAATGGACATACAGTCCGCTGGTAAGTCTAAGTGTCCGTATTGCAGGACCTCCGGAGCCATGCTGTCAATCTGAGGGATGAGATTGGGATGAAACACTCTCCCTTCGCTCTTGGATTACATGTCTGGACGGCAAGGCAACCTCTGGTGTGGCATCTCGGATAGTTGCAGAAGGTCCGGGTACCACCACTGACGTGGCCATTCCGGAGCTATCAGGATCATCCTGGAGTTGGTCCTGTAGAATTTGTTGATCACTGCTGGGATGAGAGGCAGTGGAGTAAAGGCGTACAGTAATGTCTGAGACCATTTTATCAAAAGGGCATTCCCCCGTGACCCTGGCTGGTGAAACCTGGACGCGAAGACGGGGCATTTGGTGTTTGCTGCGTCTGCAAAGAGATCGATGTCTGGCACTCCCCATTGCCGGAAGATGTCTTGCGTGACTTCGCTGTTTAGCACCCAGTCGTGAGCTTCTACGAAGTCCCTGCTTAGGGCGTTCGCCTGGACATTCAGAGACCCTGGCAGGTGAATGGCCACAATGTTGAGATTCCTTGCGAGAAGCCACTTCCAGATGGTCTGCGACTCCTGAGAGAGAGGTCTCGACCTGGTGCCTCCCTGCTTGTTCAGATAATACATCGTCTTGGTGTTGTCTGTCTGAATCAAGAGAGAGCTGGACTGGAGAGAAGGGTACAGCGACTTGAGGGCTAGGTGCACGGCTCTCAACTCTAGAAGGTTGATGTGATATCCCCGCTCTGTCTCCGACCAGAGACCTTGTACTTGAAGATGTCCCATGTGAGCTCCCCAACCTTGCAGGGAAGCATCCGTGACTATAGTCTGAGTGGGAGTATCTTGGTGGAATGGGACTCCCTTCAGTAGATGTGAACGCTTCATCCACCATGTGATGGAGTCTCTGGCTGACTGAGGTAGAGTTACACGGTCTTCCCAGCGGCCTGACGTCTGCATCCACTGATCCTCTAGAGACTGTTGTAGAGGACGCATGTTCAATCTGGCATTGGGGACGATGAAGACACAAGAAGCCATTGACCCGAGAAGAGAAGACACCTGCCTGACCGTGGGAAGATGAGATCTGAGGAGTTCGCGACATTTCTCCCTGATTGATGATAACCTCTCCTCCGAAGGAAACACGCTTGGTTTTACGGTATCCAGTGAAGCGCTCAGGTAATGGATTTTTAGGGTGGGGTTGAAGACCGATTTCTAGTAGTTGACCCGAAGGCCCAGCGTGTTCAGTAGATGAAGACAAAAGGAGAGATGACTGAAGCAGGGAAGGCGTAGCGCTCTTCAGGAGCCAATCGTCCAGATAGGGATAAATGAAGATCTTGCGCTTGCGAAGAAAAGCTGCCGTCACTGCCATACACTTTGAAAATGTTCGGGGGGCCGATTTGAGCCAGAACGGAAGGACTCGGAATTGGAAGTGCTGATGAGCTACCTGAAAACGGAGAAACATTCGATGCTTTTCGGACACCGGGACGTGGAAGTAAGCGTCCTGCAGATCTATAGCACACATCCAGTCCCCCTGATGTAGATGAGGGAAGATCTGGTGCAGGGCCAGCATCCGAAACTTCTCCTTGCGGGTGATGTCGTTTGTGATTGATTTCCACTCTTCCAGGTGAAAAGCGATACTTACCCCTACCTGAGTGGCTAACGGGCACGGAGGAAGCATGTGCTCATTGTTTAGCTGGTTGTTTAGCAGTTGAAGCCTGCTGTCTGTTGTTTCCTCTTCCTCTACCAGGTCTTCTCTGGTGGAAGTGCAACCTCTGCTGTTGTTGATTTTGAGAGGACCACTGAGGGGTTTGAACCCTCTGTTGGAAGGAACGCCTGTCGTAGGGACGAAACCGTTTGCGGAATTCCTTCCGCTTCTCCAGTCCAACGGCCTTCACAGTGTCCAATTCAGTCTTCATTTTGGACATCTCATCATCCGCATGAGACCCAAACAACGAAGAACCATTGAACGGTAGGTTAACGATCTTCCGTTGAACATCAGGCTTAAGACCTGTAAGACGCAGCCAGGCCGAGCGTCTAGAACAGATGCCGTGCGAATAGCCGTGCGCGGCCAGATCAGATGAGTCCGCAGCAGCACTTATTACCTGGTTTGCCACCAGGCCCCCTTCCTGTAGTATCTCCTGAAAGTCCCGTTGGTCTTCTTTCGGGAGTTTCTCAGTAAAACGTGACAGAGAGTCCCAAAGTGACCTGTCATATCTTTCCAAGAGAGCTGAGGCGCTGGCAACTTTCATGACCAAGGCCGAAGTATTACACATCCTCTTGCCCAAAGAGTCCATAATCTTGCTGTCCTTCTCAGGAGGGACTGAAGAAGAGGATGTAGCAGAGTGCGTCTTCCTGGCCACCGCCACAATTACAGAATCCAGGGGAGGATCAGAACATAGGAACAACGGATCTTGATCAGGGGCTTTGTATTTTTTTGCAATGCGTGAAGGTACTGCCCCTACTGATGCAGGAGTTAGGTAAGTCTGCATGGCAGGTTCCAAGAGGCCTGGGACTAGCGGCAGCAGAAACCTAGCTGACGATCGATGATGTAAGGTCTCAAAAATAACAGAAGTGGAGACCGTTGGAGCCGACATCTACAGATGGATCCCCACCGAAACAAGAAGGACGGTCACCCAGGCCCTCGTCAGCAGCAGACTCGACTACGGCAACGCCCTCTACGCGGGAATCCCAGCCAAACTCCAGAAACGACTACAACGCATACAGAACGCCTCGGCAAGCCTCATCCTCGACATTCCTCGCCACAGCCACATCACAGCTCACCTGAAAGGCCTGCACTGGCTCCCCGTCAACAAGAGGATCACCTTCAAGCTTCTCACCCACGCTCACAAAGCACTCCACAACGCCGGACCAGCATACCTCAACGAACGACTCACCTTCTACACCCCGAATCGCCAGCTGCGCTCCGCCGACCTCGCCACCGTCCCCGCATCCGACGAACGACTGCCAGCGGCAGATCTTTCTCCCAACTCGCCGCCAAGACTTGGAACACCCTCCCCCTCCAACTACGACAGACCCAGGACCTGCTAACCTTCAGGAGACTCCTCAAGACCTGGCTGTTCGAGCAGTAGCAGCACCCCCGCCACACCCCTCCCCCCCCCAGCGCCTTGAGACCCTCACGGGTGAGTAGCGCGCTCTACAAATGGACTGATTGATTGATTGACATACTTATGTTTAGTTTGTTGGCCCCCCTGCAGAGAACCTCGGTGAAAGTACCAATGTCGTCAATAGGTGACACTCTGGATGGAGGTGTTGCCGACAGAGTTGGGGAATAGTCCCTTATCGAAGACTTGGTGGACGTGGACCAAGTAGGTGATCTTCGTCGCCTCCGTTTTGGAGAGGAAGGATGTTGAGAACGTGATCTCTCCCGTGACCGTGTGCGGCGGGAGGATGGGGATCTAGATCTTCTCAGGGTTCTTCTCGGAGACCCTCTCGATGAAGCCGGTGGAGGAGGATCTCCTGAGACTCTTGAAGGAGAATAGGTTTGAGAGAAATCCGAGCCCGGACTTCTATGACCAACAACCCCTGCTTCCTTGCGTCTGACACTTTTCAGCCATCTTGGCGAAAGGTTAAAAGGATGCTTCTTAGGAGCCACCGGAGAGCCCTCCGGGGAAATTTGGACAATGTGGATGCCAGGGGATGATGACTGTTCCCTCGACGTCGAACGTCTTGACCTCAACGTCGACTTTGGCCTCTCTGTCACCTCTTCCGAGACGACGGCAGGATTTTTGTCTCGCGACGGCGAAAGGTTCGACGTCGATCTCGGCCTCTCTGTCACCTCCTCCGAGGTAATGGCGAGAGTCCTTTTTCTCGACGTCGACTGATGTAACGACGGCGACACGGACCTTGCCGCTTTTGACGTCGACCTCTCCTGTCTCCGAGATGCTCTCGACGTTGATCGACGAACTGGAGACTTCGACGTCGATCTTCCACGACGTCTTTCCGACGTCGACTTCGTCAACCGTGAAGCCCTCGACGGCGATCTCGACATCGACCGCCTGTAGGCTCTAGGCAGAGTCTTAGCCGGCGAAACTCTCGACGCCGACCCTCGAGAAGGTGGCGGAGTGTTCCTCGCCGTCGACGAGTGTTTTGACGTCGACGGATGTTTCGCCTTAGGCCTCTCGTGGTCAACATACTTCGTCCCCGAAGTAGTGTGCCTCGGCGTCGATCCCCTCTTCGGCGACGGCGAGTCTCGACGTTGAAGAGTGTTTCTGCTTCTTCTTCGACGGCGATCTCGACACCGACGGCGAACACTCTGGAATCTGCCTCTTTCTTGACCCAGGAGAGGCAGAACGAAGCTGTTTTCGGCGTACCTGGTGAGAGGAGGGCTCTTGACTCCCAAGGCCACTTTTAGATATATTTTTTCCCCTCTCCAACACAGCATGAAGACGAATCCTTTCCCTGTCACGCAGGGTCCTATTAGAAAACTGCTGGCAGTGGTAGCAAATTTCAGGCTTGTGGGAAGATGGAAGACACGCTATACACACTGAGTGTGGATCAGATATTGCCATCTTTTTACCACAAGACGGGCATTTCCTAAATAAAGCCGGCATTCTGACAGAAAAAAGATGTCAACTGTCAGAAAAACAGTAGAAAACACTACCAGCAGACCAAAAAAGTCGAAATACAATGAAGAAAAACAATTCCTGACTGAAAAAGTCAAAAAATTGTCGAGCTCTAGCTCCAGGATCCTCACAGAAGGAGCAGGGAAAAAGAACTGACCTAACTGTCAACTGTGGTGCATGATGGGAGCAGAGGGGCTCCTGGAGGTCTTAAAGGCACGGTGTCCAGAATCTTGGAAGCCTCAAAGGCAAGGTGCCAGTTTTTTACTGTACTATGATAGTTATTTTTCTATGCAGCCTATGGGCCAACTGCCTGCTATTACCTGTTTTCCTTTTCTGAAAATAAATGATTCTTGTATGATACTATTACAGTGTATGTTCTCTATTACAAAATGTATTTAGGGGATTATTTTCATACAAGAGAAACCTATGTAATTTTGGCGGTTTGCCTTATTGGAACAGTTTTAGGCTGCATTTTTATATGTATATACATATGTATGTGTATGTTTCGGAAGTGTTATACACTTGTGGGCCCGAGCATACACATATATATATATACAAATACAAATATATTTCTATATGCTCCGGGATCCCGCACGTGGGCGGGGATAATTCAGTGCTTATGACTATTGATGAGTATCCCCTGGAAGAGAATGGGAGTATATTCCAAGAAAAGGGAGGGCGTTTCGAAGACACCCTCGTCTATGGCCATGATGTCATCTATTTCCTTCTGTAACATTATTGCAGCATTGGTATCATGAATCGATATCTTTCTCTTCGTAACCAATACAGAGATACAGTATGTGCAGCACATTGGGGGAGATTGAATAAGAACACAGCAACATATCAATATACCAATGAAATATATCGCTTTCTCTATTAGCCACCCCCATGTTCCAAAAAGGGACCAACTCCAATTACCTGATTCCCTACCTTTGACATTTTCAATAATATCCAGGATATGCTTGGTGATATTTTTTTCCATATTTGTTATGCCCACTACACACTGATCGCCAATAACTGCGCATGCACCACCATTCTTTGCCAAAATAAAATCCACTGCATATCTAGTCTGTTCAGAATAAATCCTCATACTTTCTAATTGAATGGTAATGTCACGTAATGCTGCTACTGTGGTATTTGACAATATCTGTAATTTACAGCCAAAATATTCCCGAGCCGTTTCAGTCCTACTCATAGCCATTCCCCCTAATGTGAAAATGGCGGACAGGATATAACCAAAAGTAATACCATTATTTTAGCTATTGATCTCAATATCTATTACTCCTTCGCAAAATTCCTTTGTAAGTGTTCTCTTTACCCATTTTATTTGTCTGTGAACATATTTGCAAGGGACCCCCAAGGGCAGCACCATCCCAAGAGCTGTATCATTGGTACAGTTATGAACATTTGAGTATGTTCCATTTGTGAGAAAGAAGAACCCGGGGTGGGCCTATATTGGCCTATCCTAATCCACAGCTGCATAACGAGAATTACCTGTCAGTGCGTTAGAACCTTTCAAATCTTTCAAAGGAAATGTCCGTTTGAATATGATCACCCCGTAACAGTTGATATACAAAATAGTATCAGTATTATTTATGATGGGGGCAACAAGCAGGGTAATGGCCAGCTTTTCGGGGAACCGTCACTTCTTTATAATGCCAACCCACCAATGTAATATTTTGCTCTTCAAAATAAGTTATCACAGTACGTATTATTGTCACAACCGGGGTACCCTATTCCAGTGGGTTGACGATGAGACAAGCATGGTCCTGGGTAGCCCAAACCAAATTCCCCTTTTACCTCAACAAAATTTGTCGGCTTAGAATATGTATAATTTATCAAAGACAGAGGGTAAGCGGTCCATAGGCTAGTTACACATTCAGTAGAATAACAAGCGACACCATTACCAAAAAATCTCTTGAGTATCTAGACAAACATTATTAGAAAGCATTCTTTTCCGTCTAGGTGTGGAAGAGATATCATTGTCAAAAGTAGACAAATTACTTGCATTTTCTAACGCCCAAAAAACTCCACAAAGAATAATCATCAGCAGAAGAGCAAAAAAAAGGAATTGCACTCTCCGCTGTTTCACCCATGATGATCGGGGCAAAACAACAAAACCTAATGGCTGTTCTTCATCAATCATTGGCCTGCCAAAAAGATGCATGATAACGTAATGAAGAGGTACTATTGATCTATCCGTAATAAAACTAAACAATCTTCTTTCCAGCGTCTGTTTTTTCTTCTCCTGTGAGCCTCGCTGGCAGGCTCCTATTGTTCATCCACGGTGGTGCTATCCAGCACTTCTCGTTGGAGCTACACAATTGCAGCCCTTGCTGAAGAAAATCCACTTCTTTCAGGATAGGTACTCTCCCTCCTGGGAAAACACCCCAAACTTATCCTGTCCAGTGTCTCGAACAATGCACCAATCTCTCTATCCCTATTCCATTTCCATATTCTTCATCCATTAAGTCCATCCCTACTAGTCTGACTTTTCCTTTGGTGCACTGTTCCTTCGTCGAGGACGCAAATTGTACTTAACAACTCCAGGAACAGAGGGATCAAGAAACAAACATTCACTTTCAGCTGCTTGGACTGATTCAGATTCAAACACAGAAGGGCCAGCTGACTGGAGCTCTTGGCTGGCCTAAACCTCAGGTGGCACTGCTTCATTTAGGACTGCATCACTCTCCTCCTCAGAAGGTGCTTCTGGCATCGGAGAAAGGGATGAAACGAGGAACCTTTTCCGTCTCGGAGTCCCCTATACCGTCGATCCTCCACTGGTCGTACGGCAGGGGAAGTGGCACCCTCTTGTTATGCGTACAGTGTATCCAATTTTTCCGGTCGTCCACTTTAACAGCAGGGTGGTGAGAAGGATCTGCTAAGGCCCCTTCCAACGGGGCTCCAAGCTGCCTTTTCGCTGAAAGTGCTTTACGAGGACATAGTCACCAGGCCGAAGGTCGTGGCCGGGTCCCTCTGTAGCAGATGGCAAGGCCTCTTGAATCTGCTGATGAATAGAACGCAAATTTTTAGTTAACTCATATAGATAGTCTATCAACAAGGGGTACTCTATCTCAGAAAAGTGGTGGGGTCTTGGAACTCCCCAAACATTAGTGGGCCTACCAAAGACAATCTCATAGGGGGACAACCCTGTTCTTGTATGGGCTGTAACTCTCGTTGACAACAAAGCCAATGGTAAAGCATCTGGCCACTTCAATCCTGTACTCGCCTGAATTTTGGGCATTTTTAGTTTGAGAGTACCATTGTACTTCTCAACCAAACCTGCTGACTGGGGGTGATTCGCAGCATTACATTTTTTCTTAATGTCGAAGCCATCGCACACTAACTGGATGACTTTAGAATTAAAATGACTGCCGTTGTCACTCCAAATCAAACGGGGCAAACCGAAGCAAGGGAAAAACTCCTTCAAAAGAGCCTTCGCCGTCGCTAGGGCTGTATTTTCCTTGGTAGGATAAGCTTCAACCCATTTACTGAATGCGCAAACCACCACCAACACATATTTCAGATTGTTCACCCGTTCCATCTCAATGAAGTCCATTTGCAGGACTTCGAAGGGGAAAGAAGGGGGTGCAAAATTACCCGGAGGTGTAGGGGTCCCCTTGCCTGGGTTGTACAGCATACACACCATGCAATATTTTACTAAGTGGGCAGCCGTTTTTGGAATATTATCATTCTGCCACACCGGATCGAGCAACTTGCAGATACCCCTAGCACTATTGTGAGCTGGTCCATGAGCCATAGTAACTACAGGGAGAACATATGCATCTGGCAATGGCAACATCCATCTCTGTTTCCCTGATTTGTCTGTCCAACACCCATCATCATCTAATTGTGCTGTACTCTCTTGCCATATTGCTAATTCCTCAACCGTCGCCTCGCTCTGGATTTCTTTCACACTATCTAGTGTGTCCTCAAACATCGTGACTTCCGGCACCCATCTAGCAGGACCTGCTACAAACATCTTTTTCATCTTAGATCGGGACGTCTCTTTAGCTGTTTGATCCACAAAAGCATTTCCCCTCCCACATCATCAGTAATTGCTTTGTGAGCGCTGCACTTCACTATTGCCAGTTTCTTGGGCAGGGTCAATGCTGACAAAAGTCTATTTATCAAAGGGCTGTGCTGAATCTTTGAACCATGGGAGGTAAGGAATCCCCTATCTTTCCAGAACCGCCCAAAATTATGAGCGATTCCAAAAGCGTACTGGTTGTCAGTGTAAATATTAACCGCTAGTCCCTGACTCAACTCACATGCCCGAATTAGAGCTGCCAGCTCTGAAGCCTGGGCAGACTGATAGGGAACTCGTGATGTCTCAACTATCGTGCGCAGAGTTGTGATCGCATAAGCAGTAGTTGTGGTGCCATCTGGTAATTTAAAACAAGAGCCATCGACGTATAGTTCCCCTTGGGGGTCAGATAAGGGAACATCAGTCAAGTCTACCCGTCCCTTCGTCTCCTCTTCAGTGCAAAACATACAATCATGTATGTCTATCTCCGAAGGGAGGGGTAGTAACGTGGCAGGATTCAGAGTGGCACAGCGTTTGATTGTAATATGTGGTGCAAAAAGGGTTAGCTCATAGCCAGTCAGACGTGCACTGGTAAGGTGATGTGTCTTTGTTCTGTTCAAAAGCGTATCGACAGCATGGGGTACCATAACCGTGAGATCAGTATCAAGAACAAGTCCTGCCGATTGTCGAATAGAGACGGCCACTGCCGCAGTCGCTCTTAAACAACTCGGGAGAGCTTTCGCGACAGGGTCAAGCACATCAGAAAAATATGCACACGGCCTCTGCTTACCTCCAAAAGCCTGTGTTAAGACAGAAAGCGCACAACCGGGAGACTCGTGTACATACAACACGAACGGCTTGTTGTAATCAGGTGTGCCAAGCACAGGAGCCGAACAAAGCGCAACCTTCAATTGCTCAAAAGCTTGTTGACATTCAGGCGTCCAAGGCAAAGGCTCATGCACATCTTTAGTTGTTAGGTAAAGCAGAGGCTTTGTTAATAAAGCAAAATTGGGTATCCAATGACGACAATAGGAAGTTATACCAATAAAGGCTCGCACATCCCTTTGAGTCCTTGGAACAGGCATGTTAATTATAGCGTTAATACGCTCAGGAGTTAGTTTCCGACCCTCCTTCCACAGTAGGTGACCTAAATAGGTGACCTCCTGTCGACAATATTGGAATTTGAAAGGGACACTTTATGTCCATGCTGAGCCAAATGCAGCAACAATTTGACTGTAGTTGATTTACATCCTTCTTCAGTATCGGACGCAATCAAAAGATCATCCACATACTGCAGTAATACATTACCTGGAGGAAGGGTAAGGGAGTCTAATTGACCCTTGAGAGCTTGGCTATATATATACTAGGACTCTCAGTATAGCCCTGAGGAACCCGACAAAATCTAAAACTACGACCTGCCAGGGAGAACCCGAACAGGTGCCTGCTATTGGGATGAACAGGGATGCTAAAGAAAGCATTTTTCAAATCAATGACAGAAAAGAATTTGGCAGAAGAAGGAATCCTAGTTAAAAGAGCAGTAATGTCAGGGACCACAGGGAACTGAGGGACTACCATCTTATTAACTTTGCGCAAATCAATCACAAAACGATAGACATCAGTAACATCATCAGGAGAACCCGGAGGTGGCCTCTTGAGGACAGGAAGGATGGGGCTATTGCACACATTTGCAGCTGTTTCTTCAACAACTCCTGACTTAATCAAATCTTGTATTATGTGTAACAATGCCTGTTCTCCTGCATGCGAAATTTTATACTGAGGAATACGCGGCAGTATCGCATTTTCTTTAACCTGAATAGAAATTGGAGGTATTTGCAAAAGTCCCACATCTGTATCACTTGTAGCCCACAGCGTAGATGGAACATCTTTAAACTCAACTCGAAGGGGGGCATCTTTAGACAAGCATTGTATGGTACTAACCACACTCAGACCCATTGTTAAATGGACACCGTCTGGGGAACAGTAAATAGTAGCATGGAGCTTTTTTAACAGATCTAATCCCAACAGATTCTCTCCACAATTTGATGTTAATAAAAACGGCGAATCAACGGTAAAAGGACCTATAGTCAGGGCAAGGGGTTTGGAGATGGGGCTCACTACCGGCATAACGGAAAAACCGACCGAAACATTGTTATGGCCAGACACGGCTGCTCCAGGGACCAGAGACCTCGCAACAGAACTATTCATTGCTCCTGTATCCACCAAAAAGTTCTTCTCCGAGCCCTGCAAATCCACACTAATAAAAGGTCCATGCTGATCTACAGGTATCGGAACTGGTCCCTTACCCTGCCCTTGGCTGTCCTAGCTGTAAGACGACCTAGTCACATCCTCCAAATCATAATCATCATGATAATACTGTCGGCCTGAACGTCATCAAAGTAATTCTGATCAGTACGGCCTGATGTCGTTCCGGTAGCCTGGTCCCCATCCTGACTGGCTGCTCCCCGTCCTCGCCCTCTCTCTCCCCGTCCCCTAGGAGCTGCAACCTTTTGTAGCAAAACTGGACACTCGCTACGCCAGTGCCCTTCCTCTTTACAATACGCACATTGATTGGGGCTCACAGGCACATCACTCCGACTCGTACGAGGAAGCTGCCTGGTCCAATGCCTCAACCCCGTCCCTGCCCCCTGGATGCCTGCTGCATCAGTACCTTAGTCTTCAACTCCTTGGTTTTCTTTTCAACCTTTTCCTTCTCCTCATTCTCTCTATGTTCATAATATTGAGCCATACTCAATATTACCGAAGGGGTAGAAGTAGTCCACGTGCACTCAGCAGCCTGCAACCGTGTTGCAATCTCCGGGAGCAAATTCGTGACAAACCTGTTGACAAGAAATCGGATACCCCCTTCGACAAATCCTGGCCACTAAAATCCAAAAACACACCTTCAAACCGAGTAAAAAAATCAGACACACATCTTTCTTCTGACGACATGCGGCTAGCTTATCCCAATCCACCTTCCGGGGTGGAATAAGAGAGTGCATATAAATAATGATGCGATCTGGCAAAGCCAAGATCTCAACCTTAGGCTTATCACCAGGCTTCCTCTCCTTATCCCACGCCTTAATCTCATCCCATGTACCACCCAATTCTAGGGCATGGTTCTGAGTGTGCACCTGTCGCCAGACATCCACTGGTACCAATAAGCCAAAAAACATTTCAATATCTGCCAACGTCATTATCGTCGAAGCAGCAGCCTCTGTCAATTCCTTATTGTAAGCAGTAGGATTTTTCCTGGGGTCGGGCAACTGAGCCTTAATTGCAAGGACTTCACTCCTCTTCCATGGAGTATAAACCCATTGTTCTTGAAAACGGGCCTCTACTCGTGCTCTAGTCACTTGATTATGTTGATCACGTAATTCTGGTATCTCCGGGTGAAAAACAGGATGAACTTCCCTGATTTGGGAACTGAGATATTACCGGCGGGGATTTTTGATGCAATCTACCACGATATCCAATCAGTGTAGTAACGTTAGCAAAAACCTCTTTGGGGGCCATGCCTGCAGCGTATACTTGGTCCCGAATATCGTAAATAATCTGGGGTGCAACACCTTTAAAACACTGTTCCCTTAGTCCAATCAAAGCGGCCGAAATATGCTTAAGGGCATGTTGCTGGACAAATGGCTCATAATCCTTTAACACACTCCAAACATCCTCAACACCATAAATAGGACTACGGGCCCACTGGGCAGCCTGATTGGCCACCATATTCGCCACCATATTCTTCTCCATATCTCCCACATCAGACCGAATCAACACCCGTCCTAATCGCTCTTTTTTAACTACCCCAGCTCCATCGTCCTGACCTTGCACCAGTGTCTCGACATCTAACAAGGGGGGGGGGGTAGGTAGGAGAAAAAGCAGGGGCAAACCTACTGGTCGGGGAGGGGGGCATCAAGGTCAACATCGGCTGAGTAATAGGTGTCTGTGAAGGAGAAAGTGACATCTTAACAACAGGGGTAGCAGGAGGACCGGCAGTCGCAGTGGCTGTGGGGGACGGAGCCACAGAAGAGACTGATGATGCTGAAACCAAAGCGCTTCAATCAACACTAGATACAACGGGAACAGGGGGGGGCAGAGGCAGATGACGAGGGCTGTGGAACAACAGGGTATATTCTATTCGGGGCATAAGGGGGAGGCGGTCTGTCTTCCAATAGCTCTTCCATAAAAGTGTCTGTTTCCTCTCTAGTAACATAAGACTTATCACATTGCTATCGAAACCTCCTATCTGCACATTCTATACCCTTCTCCACTTTCTCCGTATCATGTGCCACCGCTTTCTGAGTCAATGTCTGCGTTTTCTCCCTCCGTGCCTCCCTTTCCGCCCTCAGCCGTCTCTGCTTAGCTTCCTTCCGCCACACCTGAAGGTAATCAAACATCGACTGCCTACTACGTTTAGCAAACAGTTTTTCCTCCAAATAATTCAATTTCTGTTCATCAAATGTATTAAGATTAGGTGTACGCGCACAACCTGGTTTGAATAGCAACTGATTCTTGGATTTTGTTATGTTTTGGTGTGCTCCTGGGGTAACGTTCTCCGGTCTAGAACGTAAGGTTACAAATTTATGGTTGCGCACCCTTGTGTTGGATGCGTCCCCCTGGGCACTATCAAGGCCCTGCTAGGGGTAATTTTGTTAAACAAGTTTCAAATCCACAAATAAAATGAAGAGGATACTTTGTAGTAGATTAATTAATTTAGATGTATTATCCACAATACATGAATTTGAATTCTTCAATCCATGGTAATTCAAATGTGTATTCACACAAGGTTATCCGTAGTCATTACATGACAAGTTATTTTGCTTAATTTGTGTTTCAATGCATTTCGGGCGGGTTGCCCTTCATCAGAGAACAATGCTGTGATATGAAAAACCATAACATACAATGAGGAAATCTTCCTAGAAATAATATGAAGAGTACTAATCATCCGGTGAAAAGTGGAGGTGAGTATGTGTCATGCTTCGTGCTCGGCGCTTTGAGATGTGTCAGTGAAAGGACTCGGTCCTGTATGGTCCATAAGAGCTCCGACAGTAAGCTTATCTGGTCCTCGTTCATAAACGAGAGACGAAAAACGACTGTTAAAGATCATAGCATGCTCGTTAACCTGCGTGGTGAATAATTAATGTAGGGCTGTTCTATGTTAAAGAACACGTTATTTTAGCTTGTGTGTGTGACTGTGTAAAGTCTAACTGTAAACAATGGAGTGCTAAATTATTCACGGGTGGCTAAAACATATGTGCATATAGATAGAAAGCAGGCTGTACCCAAACGACCCGACTAATCGTGAAGATATTAACAAGAAAGTGGCGTGTGATTAAACAGATATATTGCTCTTCTCAAACGAGTGTAATTGTGCGCGCTAAGAGAGTTGTTCCGTATTTAATAATAAGTGATGTATTGTGGAGGCAATGCCGCGATTCGATAAAGTCGTCGGTTCAGTTAATGCGGTGGGTTAAAACCCTACGGGCACTTACTAATGTTTTGTCGAAGGTGTGCTCGGCAAGGAGTGTCCTTGGAGAACGCGACGTGCACAAGAACTGTGTACAGATAAGCGTACTTCCTGGTGTCATAGTAATCGATGTAGGACTACTGCGTAGTGGTGAACATGGCGGCCATTTTGTGATATGTTAGTACGTGAAACCTACAGAATAAAACTGGCACCGTGCCTTTAAGGCAGCCATGACCCCTAGCTTCCCATCATGCCTCAGGGGTGACAGTTAGGTCAGTTGTTCTTTCCGGCTCCTTCTGTCAGGACCCTGGTAACTTCAGCTCTCAGTTTTTTTTTCCTGATTTCTGTCAGTAATTACTACTTATTTTTTGTCAAAAGCTTTTTACTTCGACGTCTTTTTGCTGTTGAAGTAGTTTTCTACTATTTTTGAGAGAGTTCAGCATAATTTTCCACACAAATATGCCCTCTCTTTTTGACTCTTGCCCTTCCTGTGGCAAAAAGAAGGCCTGTATCCTTTGCCTTCCTAATGATCATGCTCCCAAGACTTGCCAGCATTGTCAGTCCTTGTCCAATAGAACTCTAAAGGACAGAGAGAGGATTCGCCTCCATGGGCTGGCTGAGAAGGGGAAAACACCTTCAAGAGGCAGGTCTCCGGTGAAGAAGAGGAAAGAGAGAGCCAGATCTTCATCTAGAAGTAAGGTTCCAGTCTGCTCTCCATCGGCGTCGGGCTCGGCGCCAAAAATACCTTCATCAACAGCGAAAACATAGACGAAAAGACCATCGGCGGCGGGCTCGCCGTCGAGAGAACACCGGTCGTCGACGAAGACTACAGGTACGTCGGATCCTCTGCCGTCGTCAACCCGGCGACGATCGGCGTCGAGGAGTCGTTCTCCGTTGGTGCGGGCTCGCCCAACGTCGAGGGATAGATCTCCGTCGTCGCCGTCGGTCGCCGTCGAGACATGATCCGCCGTCGCCGGTACACCGGCGATCGGCGTCGAAGCAGGCGTCTCCGTTGCAGTCAACCAGGCGGCGGTCAATGTCGAGACGTGCCTCGTTGTCACCAGAGGCAAGGCATTCAACGTCCAAGCGGTCTCCTCCGTTGTCGTCAACCAGGCGACGTTCAACGTCGAGGGCTAGATCTTCATTGACGACGAAGAAGGATTCGTCGTCGAGACCTAATGTCAAGTATACAAAGCGACGTTCGACGTCGAGACGGCGGCGGTCTCCATCGACGATCTTGGCTCCGCTGGCTTCCATTAGACGCTCAGCGTCGACAGAGAGATCCGAGTGGCCTAAGGACACGACGTCGAGAAGGGTTTCTCCGTCGATTCGCACTTTGTTGGGTTCTCCTAGACGATCAACGTCTAGGGCGAAGTCTGTAAGGTCCAGGTGTTCGACATCGGAGTTTTCAACGTCAAAACACAAGGAGAGGTCGACGTCGAAGAAAAGATCCCTCTCTAAAGGTTCACCAGTTCTGGTGACACATAGTCGGTCGACGTTGAGACACTCCCCATCAACGTCATATCGATCAGTCTCCAAAGACCGCAGAGAGTCCTCTTGTTCAATTATGAGCTCTCCCCAGGTGCTCTCAACGTCAGGAAGCTCTTCTGCTCAGTCTCCAGAGCAGACAAGAAGATCTCCAAGAGGCTCTCCACGGAGGCAGAAATCTCCTTCGGTTCATCTTTCGCCAAGATGGCTTCAGCCTATCCTTCACTGGCAGAAAGAACCTTCCGGCCAAGCTCAGTGGCCTACGGCCTATTCCACTCCACAGGTCTCTACTACAATGACTGGTGCAGGAGGTGGACAGGTCTCCTACTACTCGGACCAGGGATCACCGAGGCAAACCCTCCGGAGCATAGACCAACTCATGCTCATCATAAAAGAAGAATGACGCCATCTTGGTCGTCTTCCTCGACTCACTCTTCCAAAAGGGACTACTCTCCTACCCTTACGGATAGCCCTCCCTCAAGAGTGTCACCCATCGACGATGTTAACACCTTCCATGATGTCCTTACTAGAGGAGCGCAGAAGCTGAGCATAGATATGTCGGCTCCTCAGACCTCCACATCAGTCATTTTCGAGACTCTCCATCAGTGGTCTGCGGCTACGCCATTGCTCCCTCTGGTCCCTGGTCTCCTTCAACCAGTGATGGACATCTTTCTCACCCCATCCTCGATTAAGGCAGCTCCAGTTCGGATCCAGAAAAAGTACAAACCTGCTGCATCGGATTCGGTTATAATCGCAGCAGCAAAGAAGACGCATGCGGTTGCTTCTTCTTCCTCAGTTCCTCCAGACAAGGAGAGTAGAGCTCAGGATTCTAGGGGGAGAAAGGCCTGCGGCTCTGCAGCATCTTCTCTGAAGGTGTCTAGCGCTGCTGCCCTGCTGGGCTGTTACGACAGGTCCTTACGGGATTCTTTGGAGCGTTTTAAAGAGAAACTGCCAAAGGAGGATCGACAAGATTTCGGGGAGATTCTCCAGGAAGGGGCGCTGATAGCCAATCAAGTGATCAGCACAGCAGCGGATGGAGCTTCTTTGCCTGCGCACTCGTATGCGCATGGAATATGCGCACGGAGGTCTTCCTGGTTACGCCTAACAGCTTTGAAACTGGAAGCTCAGCAGCGTATTTTAAATCTTCCGTTCTCTGGTAACTCCCTTTTTGGATCGCACACCGGCGAGGAGATGGCCAGAATGAAGGCCGAGTTGGATACACTGAAGGCCGTTGGCCTAGAGAAGAAAAAAGAGTTCAGGCGGCACTACAGGCCTTATAACCGCAAGAACTACTATCAGAGGGTTCAAACCCCTAAATGGTCGCAAAAGCAGCAAACCAAATCTCAATACCAAGGCGGTCGTTCCTCGAGAGGCAGAGGAGGACATCAACAGCAATCCTCCTCCACAGCTAAAACTCCAGGCAAGCAATGAGTTTCCGCTTCCTCTAGCACCGTTGCGCACTCCAGTGGGAGGAAGTATCTCAAATTGCATAAAAGAGTGGCACAGCATCACCAAAGATCAGTGGGTGCTAAATATACTGCGCAATGGGTACGCGCTACGTTTCTGCGCGCCTCCAAGAGACATTCCTCCAGTAAGATCACGTCCTCAACACCTGGATTTGCTGCGTCAGGAAGTGTCGACCCTTCTGAAGAAACTAGCCATAGAAGAGGTCCCTCCTGCTCAACGGGGAAAAGGAGTCTACTCCAGATATTTCCTTGTACCGAAAAAAGACCAAGCAAACAAGTTCAGACCGATTCTAGATCTCGATCTCTGAACAAGATCATTCGAAAGGAGAAGTTTCGTATGTTGGCGCTCCATCAAATATTTCCACATCTGCAGAAAGGGGATTGGATGTGTTCGGTGGATCTCCAAGATGCGTACTTCCACATTCCAATTGCTCCACGGCATCGCAAGTTCCTGCGATTCATGGTAGGCGCGAAGCATTACCAGTTCAGAGTCTTACCGTTCGACCTCAAATCTGCCCCACGGGTATTCACGAAGTGCATGGCAGTGGTGGCGGCAGCATTACATCGCCAAGGCCTGTTTGTGTATCCATACCTGGACGACTGGCTGTTGAAGGGGTCATCTCCTCACATGGTGCAGAACCACTATCACACCTGCCTAGATCTACTTCACCGCTTGGGCCTTCATGTGAACATGGAAAAATCAGTTCAACAGCCCACTCAAACGCTCCACTATCTGGGCTCCACCCTGGACTCCGACCTAGGAAAAGCGTTTCCTTCGGAATAGAGACTGTTATCAATGAGAAACAAATGCAATATCATCCTTCAAGCACATCAACCATCAGTAAGACAAGATGGCCTCTTGCATATTTCTCATACCCAACTCCAGATTGAGAATGAGACCGTTATAGCAGGATCTGGAGGACAAATGGGACCAATCCTCAGGGCATTGGGCAGACCGAATTCTCCTCTCTCAAGCAGCGAAGAAGTCCATTGTCTGGTGGACTCAGCCAAAGAATCTTCTAGTGGGAGTCCCATTCCATCAACCTCTCCCAAAACAATCCCTGATCACAGATGGGATGGGGGGCGCACCTGGGTCAACTGCAGACTCAGGGCAGATGGTCGAACAAGGAGCAGACCTATCATATACCGTGTGAAATAAACATTTAGGAAACAAATAACAGCCGGACCCAAAACAATATACTAATAAATTATGACCAGAAAATTCAAATATCAAAACATTTTATTATTTTTTTATATATAAAAAAGGATATATATATTTTTTTTATTTGTTTTTTAAATTTTGTAAATGTTTTCTCTCTGTATCAAAAGCAAAAAACAAAACATACAAGATTCATGATATAAAAATACTTGTGTGGTTCCACAAGTTTGAGACTGATACGATATGCATGAGGTCTATGTATGATTCAGACACGCATAATCATTCATTCATGATCTACTCAGAAACTGTTTAATGCATAATAGACTCAATATTATTAATGATAACATGGGTTTATGTACCACACAAAAAAAGAAGTTTCAGAGAGAAAAGAATCACAATGTCAAAAAAACACAAATATGGTATTTAAAATTGTAAAAGACAAAAAACATGGCTAACATAGTTCATGTCTACGCGCGTTTCGGCTGTACGCCTTCATCAGGTAGCCATGGTAGTCTGAATGAATCTTGGTAATGATTGCCGAAAGGTATGGTATCGAAAATCAAGTGGGGACGCTGACGATAGTTGGATAATCCTGTAGATGTTCTAGGAACTTATTTCTACTTCTTTAATATGAACAGTCCGAATATGGCTGTGTTCAGTTTTATTCAAAAGCGCCAGCTACAAAAATCTTAACAAAATAATTGGCGGCTCTGGACGATGGATACAATCGGGACCCGATCTAGATTCGGTCTTCCAAGATGTTTGGAAAGTTCAGAAATGGACCACATAAAATGATCTAAGGATGAAAGCAGGATCAGCTAAACGGCGGATTCTTAGCAGGCTAGGATCACGTCTTCCACATATCAGAATCCATTCGGGGTACGCCTACAGTACATAAGTGCAAACAGGATTTTAAACTGTAAGAAAATTTTAAAAGCACACCATTTTAGCAGCAATAGCAGCAATAGCAGAAAGGATAAGTTACTTACCTGTAATCCTAGTTCTCTTCCAGGGGTATACTCATCAAAGTCATAAGCACTGAATAGTCCCGCCCAAGTGCGGGGACCCCGGAGCAATAACCAATTATATGCATATACCTACATATATATATATATATATATAAAAAAAAAACTGTTTTGAAAGGCACAGCGCCAGTTTTTTCCAACTGTTCTGTATGCCGCCTCTCTAGGCTAATCTGCCTCTATGATCTTGCCTTTTTACCTTTGAAAATAAAGGCTGTGTTTTCAAAACAAACTGAAAACAGTTTTTTTCTCTGTATCATGAAAATATCATGGTGTATGTTTTCTTTATTATTTCAAATGTAAAAATATTTACAATGCAATATTGGCATATTTGAGCCTAGTAATATGGTTTTAGGCTGCATATGTATATATGCATATTACCTATATATGTGTGTATTTATATATATATATTCATCAACAAACGCCCTTGAGGAAGAGGCGTATTGGCCTTGAAACGCGTCGGGCATGGTTGTGAATATACTGGGAAGCAGGTTGGTGAGCTGTTGAGAGGCCAGAAAACCGGATGGTTGGAACATCGTCGAGTGACCTCTCGAAGCTCAAGGGCGTTTGTTGATGACTATTTTACACGGCTGTCCTGGCCATGGAGAGGAGCACCATTTCTGTACGATGGAAAGGCTGTGATGGGAACCTTCCCGTCATGTGGCACGATGTTCCCTTATGCAAATGACAGCTCACCGGCCTTTGATTCCCTTTCCTACTAAAGGATAAAAATGAACTCTAATCAAACAGAAGCATTGAACCTACTTAAGGAATGAAATTATACTCACCTCATTGGACTGCATATACCAGCATGCTTGTAAGCAAGTGAGCCACGCCCACTGAGGGCGGATTAATTCAATAAATACGAGATGAATGCTGAGGTGAGCTGTTGATGCTTTTGTCAGTGAGCCCATGAGGAAGAGGCGTATTGGCCTTGAAACGCGTCGGGCATGGTTGTGAATATACTGGGAAGCAGGTTGGTGAGCTGTTGAGAGGCCAGAAAACCGGATGGTTGGAACATCGTCGAGTGACCTCTCGAAGCTCAAGGGCGTTTGTTGATGATTATATATATATATATGTAGGTATATGCATATAATTGGTTATTGCTCCGGGGTCCCCGCACGTGGGCGGGACTATTCAGTGCTTATGACTTTGATGAGTATCCCCTGGAAGAGAATTACGATGACCACAACAAAGTCAGTGTAGGCACTGTGGGTTTGTGGAGTATGTGTCTGATAATCCTATAAGCTAGGCATCAAATGCTCAAAAACACTGCCCTGGAGAGAGGCGGCGGCCCATCTTTTAATCTGGTTAGTTTAAAGCACATGCAGTCTCTACTTTAATACAGTTAGGTTATCCCAACGACTTCAATGATTTAGAAAAAGCCAGACAAGTATACCTGGTAAGTTTTTAATTGTGACCAGTTTGCATTAGGGCTTAAGCCCATTTTAATAGTGCGTGCACCTTCCCGGAAACAAATCAGTAGTAACCTTCTGTCCATTTCCTGATCTTATACATGTAGGTATTTGTGCATGCAAATAATAACACATTTCTGACACTAACCTGCAGAAAGAACATTCTATTACCATTTTTATTCACAAGCGGTGCCCTTTTACAAATAAAATAAATGTGGCGGTGTATCGGTCTATTTACCATGAGATCTTGTAATCCCAAGGGATCTTGTGCCTTTCTGTGTTTCTAAAGTAAACAAAAAAGTGATTGGCGGGACGTTTGAATTAAACCCCACCACTGTGAATTACTTGTGCCGCATCCCAATCCAGTGTTTTTTTGCCCACTATGCCACCTCAGATTAGACTCAGCCGTACGCAAACAAGCTTTGATCGTGCTGAACAATACAACCCAAACTGCCAAGCCAGGTCCTCTCTGAGCCTGAACACAAGCAACTTAAGACCAGTTTCACACTAGTTGGGGCTCTTCAGTCGGTTGCAGCTTGGTTCCAATGACAAAGTGAGCACAGGACACCTGTGGGGGCTTACTGGTTGCAGTTAGGGCTTCGCATTGAAGTAAACAAAAAAGTGATGGCTGGGGGGGGCTTAACTTAATCTCAGACACTGGTAATTAATCGGGCTGCATCCCAGTCAATCATTTTTGTTGCCTGCAATGCCACCTCACATTAGACCCAGCCAAATGGAAATCATCCTTGATCCTGCTCAAGAAGGAACAGTCGAGTCTGAACTGCCAAGTTGGTCCTATATTTCTAGTCACAGGCTATGGCATATGCCCTAAAGATGCTGGGGTGTCCCCCTAGCTTTCTAGATAATCCTGCTGTCAGAACCCCTTACAGACGGCCATGGGGTATTCAGGGGTTACTCAGCCAAACCGTGGTGTTTGAGACCTTTTACACCTGATGTCCTGGGGCCTGGCCTACTATGGATCCTTAGCAACTGGGCCAAGTGCCCTTTCTGCACTTGACTCTCAGTGGTAGCTGTGGACAAGCAGTCAAAGGACCCCTCAAGGTGGGGGAGGTGTCAATGCAGATTAATGAACATGACTCATAACTAGAAAAGTACACAACAGAATCAATAAGTCTGTGTCTAGTCAAATACTTATTTTTATGCTAAAAAGATGAATTTTATTTCTACCTCTACATATTCAAAGTCAGATTATGACATTCATAGACAGCAGCACATTTCCCCCTTGAGGTCGCGGTTCCCTGGCATATCCCTTTCCCACCAGCTATGGGTTATTCCCCATTCACTGCTGGCTGCCTCCAGGAATGCTCACTAGCAGGCCTTAACTCAAGAGTCCACTCCGACTCTTATGAAATAGTGAAGTGTCTTGGTACCACAGTGCTTTTAGCTGTGAGTCCCCCCCATGGCCTGCTATGCTCGTTACCATTTTTACCCACTCCAGCAAAGAGAAAGTGTGCAGCATTTCAGCGGATGCCCCGTCCGTGGACACTCGCAAGGCTTCAGTCCATCTGTCACAGCATGAGAGACTTCGAAGCTGATAATCCCATAACACAGGTGTAGGAAGCTGGCTCTGTATATACTACACCAAAGTAAGGGATAGTGTGCACAGAGTCTAGTGTACCCCCAGAGGCTATACAGGAGCTAAAGTAGATAATACCTTACTTTCTTTTGTGGTAGTGTGGTTGAGCAGTTGGGTTTATCAGGGGGATATATGTTTAACCAAGTCTAAGGACTAAACCTTTGGAAAAACATACATCTATATATATATATATATATATATATATATATATATATATATATATATATATATATATATATATATATATATATAATTATGCAGCCTAAACAACCCAAATTATGCTCAAATATGGCAATATTGCATTGTATTTTCTCATTTAAAATAAAGCATATATAGCAACATTTACATGACATAGAGAAATGTACTCTTAATTTATCTGAAAACAGCCTTTATTTTCAAGGAAAAAGGCAAGGTACTATCAGGCAGATTAGTCCATAAGGCTCGATATAGAACACTCCTAAAAAAACAAACTGGCGCCGTGCCTTTAAGACCTCCAGGCTCCCATCATGCCCCACAGGTGACAGTTAGGTCAGGTCTTTTTAACAGCGTATTACATTGTATAGTGATCATCAGGAGACAGAGTGCTGTTATAAACATGGTATTCGTCCAGGGAGGAGGGAGGGTTGCTTATGACTTTGATGAGTATACCCCTGGAAGAGAACTAGGATTACAGGTAAGTAACTTATCCTTCTCTTCCAGGGGATACTCATCAATAGTCATAAGCACTGAATAGAGTAGCAAGCCCATACCCAGAATCCTGCGGACGAACACCAGTACAGCGAACACCCTCTGAACAATATTTTAACCAAACAAATTCCTCAAGGAAGCTTGCCCAAACTGGGCATCCGCCTGGATATTAGAATCTCGGCAGTAATGGCGGGCAAAGGTGTGAACCGATTGCCATGTAGCCGATTTACATATTTCTTGAATGGGTACATTCCTGAGAAGGGCCGTAGTGGCGGCTTTGCCTCTCGTGGAGTGAGCATTCGGCCTACCAGTGAGCTGTTTGTTAGCTAAATGATAAAATAAAGTGATACAAGACACTATCCATCTAGAGATGGACTGTTTAGAAGAAGGGAAACCAGTGCGCATCGGACCACAGTTCACAAAGAGACGATCCGATTTTCTTATGCTCTTAGTTTTATCCAGGTAGAATTTTAGAACCCTTTTTAGATCAAGGGAATGTAACGCCCTTTCAGGGGGAGTGGTAGGATTTGGAGAGAATGTGGGCAGAGTAATAGACTGATTGATATGAAAATCTGAGATCACCTTAGGCAGGAAACTCTGATGTGTTCTCAGGACCACTCTGTTAGCATGGAAAACGAGATAAGGCTCCGTAGCACGTTGGGCCTGAATCTCGCTCACTCTGCGAGCAGAGGTATTTGCCACCAGGAAAGCGATCTTCCAAGACAGATGCTGCAATGAGGCTTTATGAATGGGTTCAAAGGGTGGACCCATTAATTTAGAGAGGACTACATTAAGTTCCCAGGGAGGGGAAGGAGATCTAATTGGTGGGTAGACCTTTTTTTAGCCCTTCCAGGAAGTCCTTAACAACTGGCATCTGAAAAAAAGAAGCCTGAGTAGGTGAATTTCTATAAGCTGTAATCGCTGCCAGGTGTGCTTTAATAGAAGTAAACTGTAAGCCTGATCTGGCCAAGTACAAAAGATATGAGAGAATAACCTTTTCCTGGTCAAGAATGGGATTATGTCAGTTAGCTGTACACCATAGATAGAAAGCTTCCATTTGAAAGTGTATGATTTCCTCGTAGAAAGCCTTCTCACTTCTTTCAAAATCTGCATACAGACCGGCGAGAGGCCTAAATGACCATATTGGAGAAACTTAGGCGTCATACTGTCAATCTCAGTGATGGAAGGCTGGGATGAAAAACCTTCCCTCCGAACTTGGTTAACAGATCCGGATGGCATGGTAATCTCCTGTGTGGCATCTTGGAAAGATGCAGAAGGTCCGGATACCACCACTGGCGAGGCCACTCTTGCGCAATCACGATCATCTCGGTCCTGGATCTGTAGAGTTTGTTGATCACCAGTGGTATGAGAGGGACTGGTGGAAAAGCATAGAGTAATTTCTCTGACCAATCGATCAAAAGTGTATTCCCTCTGGAGCCTGGTTGAGGGTACCTGGATGCGAAGACGCAGCATTTTGCGTTTTCCGCATCCGCAAACAGATCGATGTCTGGGTAACCTCATTTTTAAAAAATGTTCTGTGCTACCTCGTCTTTTAGCACCCAGTCGTGCGCTTCAACGAAGTTGCGACTTAGCGCGTCCGCATGCACGTTGAGAGTCCCTGGGAGGTGAATTGCCGATATGGACAGGTTCCTCGCCAGTAGCCACCTCCAAATCGTTTGAGCCTCCGGAGATAGAGGTCTGGATCTGGTCCCTCCCTGTTTGTTCAAGTAATACATAGTTGTGGTATTGTCCGTCTGAACTAAGAGGGAACGTATCTTTATGGAGCGAAAGAACGCTTTGTGCGCCAGATGTACAGCTCTTAGTTCCAACATATTGATGTAGTAGGTTTTCTCCTTCTTTGACCACATCCCTTGAATCTGAAGAGGTCCCATGTGAGCTCCCCAGCCTTAGAGGGACGCGTCTGTGACAAGTGTTTGTTTGGGGAGCTCCTGGTGGAACATGACTTCTTTCAACAAATGATGACTCTGCATCCACCATCTTAGGGAGACTTGGACTGCGTGGGAAAGATTTATGGTGTCCTCCCAGCAGTTGGAGACTTGAGACCACTGATCTTCTAATGCCTGCTGTAACGGTCTCATCTGTAGTCTGGCATTGGGGACAATGAATAAGCAAGATGCCATTGAGCCCAGCAGAGAAGATACCTGTCTGGCCGTGGGCTGAAGCATGCGGAGTAGAGTGCGACATTTGTGGAGAATTGAGGATAGCCTCTCCGCCGAAGGACACGCGCTTGCGTAGTCTAGAGTCGCGCCCAGGTAGTGGATTCTCTGAGTTGGATTGAGAATAGACTTCTTATAGTTGACGCACAGACCCAACTGATTTAGAACTTGAATGCAGTATTGCAGGTGTTCTTGCAGAAGACGAGGAGAAGCACTCGAGCAGCCAGTCGTCTAGATATGGATAGACGAAAATCTTCTGCTTTCGCAGGAAAGCAGCTACAACCGCCATGCATTTTAAAAAAGTGTAGGGGGGCTGATTTGAGTCCGAAAGGGAGGACTTTGTACTGGAAGTGTTCTGACTCCACCTTGAATCGCAGAAATTTCAGATGCTTTTGGAAAATTGGGATGTGAAAATAAGCGTCCTGAAGGTCTATGGAGCACATCCAGTCTCCTTGATGGATTTGTGGAACAATTTGGTGTAGTGCCAACATCCTGAATCTTTCCTTGAGAACAAATTTGTTTAAGAGCCTGAGATCTAGCCGATCGTCTACGAGTCTGCATACAAGACCTGGTTCATTTAGATCAATCTGGCTTTATGCCACACCGGGCTACCCGCCACAACATTCGCCGGGTCCACAACGCTATGGCTTTGGCCCCAGAGCTGGGACGCCCCGCAGCCATACTACTTGCCGACATTGACAAGGCATTTGACTCCCTTAGTTGGGAGTACCTTTTTCAACTCCTTGAGGCGGTCAATCTCGGCCCGCGTTTTCTAGCATATACTCGCCTACTTTATACAGAACCAGCCGCTTCAGTTCGTATTGCGGGACACCGTTCGGCCCCCTTCCCCGTCTGTCGGGGCAGGAGACGGGGCTGCCCACTGTCTCCTCTTTTATTTGCCCTAGCGATCGAACCCTTGGCGGTTTGGGTACGTAGAGATCCTGTGCTCCGGGGATTCGAGTGGCCTTGGTCACAACCTGATCGGATCGCACTATATGCGGACGATGTCCTTTTCTTTATGACGGACCTGTGGATTTCGGGGCCACGGATCCTACAGATCCTCCGGGTATTCGACCAAACCTCGGGGCTCCACACCAACCCCTCCAAATCTGTATTGTTTCCGGTCTGCGGTAACCAGGGGAGGAGTACATGGGCGGCCCAGTTGATGCTTGCGACAGAGGGCTTTAAATACCTAGGTATTTTCATGTCCCCATACCCAAAGACCTCATGGACACATAACATGAACCCACTTTTGACTGGCCTTCGTGATGAGACAAATATATGGTCATCCCTTCCCCTCTCGTTGTATGGGCGCTCAGCGATATTTAAGATGGTCTCTCTCCCTAGATTATTATATCGGCTACAGAACTTTCCATATCATATACCGCGGTCATGGTTTGCGCAAATTAACGCTATCCGTAATAAGTTCCTATGGAATGGAGGGGCTGTTCGGGTGGCGCTACAAACTTGTGCACAATCTACGTATTGTGGTGGCATTGCAGCGGCGGATGTTTACGCCTACTATGCAGCCTCTCACCTTTTAATTATCAATGAATGGTGGTATAGTACACCATTGGATCCGGCGTTCGCTTTGGAACGAGCGGTGATGGAGGGGGTCCCCCTCCTCCGGTTGCTATACAGTAAACAGAATCTTGGTTTCCTTCCACATGCCAGTAGAACAACGATCCGACTCTGGAGGTATACTGTCGGGCAGATGGGGTGGCAAGGACGCTTGACTCAGGCGACTACCTTATGGCACAGCACCCATCTGCGCCAGGTGGTCGACATAACGGGATTTCGCAAATGGGACCTGATAGGTACCTCCACCCTTGGTGATGTGATGAAGGGCACCACACTGAAGTCTTTCCAGCAGCTACAGTCGGAATTTCAATTACATAAAACGCAATTCTTTAAGTACCTACAGCTACGCCACGCCCTCACTCCCACAATTCTCACCCTGGACACCCTTCCAGAGTTCCACCCCTTGGAGGGTCGCCTTCTCATGGGGGATTTGGCAGCTCATAAAATTGGACAGATATACCAGACCCTGACGACACACACCAAAACTACCCTACATAAGACCAGAGGGGCGTGGGAGGCGGATATTCCGGACATGTCTGACGATGACTGGGCCGAGGCCGTAGCCAGTCCTCGGGGCGCCGCCGTGTCCTCTCGATACCGCCTCATACAATTTAAATACATACACCGAGTGTATTATACCCAACTACGTCTCTGGAAGATGGGAGTCATTCAATCCCTCCAATGTCTACGCTGTGGTAGAGATGAGGGAACGTTTATGCACACGGTTTGGGACTGTACTGTACTACAGCCCTTCTGGTGTAGGGTTTCGGCCTGCCTGGGTGAGGTGCTATCCTGGGATCTCCCATTCGACCCCAAGCTATTTTTATTACATAGCACTGACGGGATTGGGGGAAATCGGTATAAACAACACCTACTATTCCTGGCCCTTACTATAGCTAAGCGTGATATTGCTCTACTGTGGAAGGGAACTTCCCCGCCGACGATAGGGAAATGGCGAACGGAACTGGATAGATGCATGGGAGCAGAGATTGCGGTCTTCCAGGCGAGAGGTTGTCCCTTGAAACACAGGAAAATATGGTACCGATGGGCAGCATACCGGGGTATAGATCTTCCCCCCTTCCCTCCCAGACCCCCTGATGTATGTGTTTCCCCGTACGTCCCGGGTCACAACACGCCTCATTCAATACCATATCTCAGGCGACGCAAGAACTCTAACATATTTACTAAATTTTATGGGTAATGGGATTGTCCGCGCAAAGTTTTTATTGTTATATCTGTTACTGGTGCTAATTTTGTACACAAATCTGGTACTCTTGAATTATCCGATGTTTCAATGTGTATATGCAGGGCTGCTGCCTAGATGGTACCATACCAACTCAATAAAATATGTTTAAAAAAAAAGAAAAGACTGAGATCGAGTATAGGCCTGTACTCCTTGGTTGGACCTTTCTTTGGAACCAAGAAGTAACTGGAATAAATCCACTGTCGATGTTTAGCAGGTGGCGGGGATTTGAATTTGATTGAGTACCCATTCCACACAATATTGAGCACCCAATAGTCTTTTGTGATTTTGTGCCACTCGTCCAAATGAAACATTATACTTCACCCCACCAGAGTGGGTAACAGAGATGGGGGAAGCAAGCTCTCACTGTTTCGGCTGCTGTTTAGCAGAGGGAGTTGTTTGCCTTGAGGCCCCTCGTCCAGGTCGGCGCTTGTGATAGTGTGATCTGGCATGATGTTGCTGCAGTGACCAGTGAGGGGTTTGAACCCTCTGTTTGTATTGGCGGCAGTCATAAGGACAGTATCTGTGTCTGAAGTCCTTACGTTTCTCCAGGCCTACTGCCTTCAAAGTGTCAAGTTCGGACTTCATTCTGGACAGCTCGTCGAATGCATGAGAGCTAAAAAGTGAAGTTCCGTTGAAAGGCAGATTTAGAATCCTGTGTTGGGCCTCAGGTTTTAGGCCTGTGAGTCTCAGCCAGAAGGAGCATCTAGCGCAGATGCCATGTGAATAGCCATGAGCCGCCAGATCTGATGCATCAGCTGCTGTGCTAATGACCTGGTTCGCTACAAGGCCTCCTTTGTGTAGAATCTCTTGAAATCCTGCCAGTCTTCTTTTGGTAGTTTGCCAACGAACCGTGAGAGTGAGTCCCTTAGTGAACGGTCATATCGTCACTGTGCGAGGCGGAGAGAGTGAGTGAAAGGGAGTTGGGGCCCTTCTGTGCAGTAGCCCTGGGGGGGGGGGGGCATGAGTACCTCCGCATACATGCCAATATTTACAGCAATCAAGGGGGGGCATCAGAAATAGAGGGGTTTACTTGTGTGTTTACAGGCTTGTTTCAGAAAGAGGGATAATTTGCACTGAGGGTCCGGTCTCCCTGCTGAGTACAAGTCGCGAGGGCATAAGGAGGAGGCTGTTGAGGAGGAACGGAGGGCCACACCGGTCTCCCTGACTTCGAGGGAGTCTCCCTGAGTGACCAGTGACATCTTTGTGCTTGATAACACGAGCCTCCATATCTCACAAGTCTCCCTGACTTTGCGGGAGTCTCCCTGAAAGGCCAGTGACCTCTCTCTGCCTGATGACTCACCCCCACTACCCCATATCTCGCGTCACTGTATTAGCCTTCCAAATGTCACTGAGAAAATGCTTCAAAGCCACACAGGTCTCCAGGAAAGGGCCCTCCTATTCGAGGTGCACCGTCGAATAGTTCTCAACATACATGGGCACCCCCACTGCTGTTCTCTCTCACTCCTAAACTTTTTCTCAGCGTTTTGAAGCGGCCTCTTGGCACCAATAGCTATTATTTAGCCGGCGCCGTGCATTATGGGATGCTAAAAAAACAATATAAACTGATAACTGAGCCTTCTTGAACTGGCGGGATTTCCACCAGGTGGCCCCATGGAGGGAATCTGAGGTGTGCCGGCTCACCTGGCTCCAGCCTCGGCGAGGAAGGGGCGCGTCCAGGTGTGGGAAGCTGGGATGTGTGCGCGCCTCGAAACAGAGAAAAGCAGAATTGGATTGGGGGGCAAAACATGCCCGGGGATTAAAATAAAAGTGGCCCACATTTATGAACTTGGTGGCTTAAAAAAGAGTGACCCACATTTGTAAATATAGCAATTCTTGACTTTTTATGACCAAGTGTGTTTGCGCGTGCTGCGGTTTGAGCGTGTGGTAATGTTCTACAAATATTGGCACTTCCCAGCTCTGCTACCCACAAACTGCGATTGGTCCATGCGCGCTGCTTGTGACGAGGTGACAGCATTCACCCCGCATAGTGCTGCTTGCTACTGCCCCCAAGTCTTTATTAAAGATGTTTACAACACAAGTACAAACCGCCACAAAACATGGTCACCCCACAGCCACAAATGTGACCCACCACACAACCTGCCCACACACAGCCACAAAACTGATCCACCACCCCACAAAACTGCCCGCCACATAGTCTCAAAACTGACCCACCACCCCACAACACTGGCCCCCACACAGCCACACTACTGACCCCCGCACAGCCACACAACTGCCCCCCACACAGCCACACAACTGCCCCCCACACAGCCACAAAACTGGCCCCTACGCAGCCACAAAACTGGCTCATCACCTCACAAAACTGACCCATCCCATCACAAAACCAGCCAACACAGTCACAATACTAGCCCACCACCACACCATAAAACTGGCCTACCGCCACACCATGAAATTGGTCCACCACACAACAATTCTGGCTCACCACCCCACATAATTGGCCCACACAACATCCTGAATGGTACAAAAAGTGATCGTCCCGAAGCTGCCAAACATAATTACATATGTAAGTTCATTACTCAGCCACACAACATTTACAGCTTCACAAATGTGCACGCCAACACGAAGTATGGAAAACCAACAGGCTTCTAGAACTGACCGTGTTACCACAACAGAATTAGGCAAAAATCCCATATATTACACAGTGATCCCTGCATGACCAAGCAGTCTACTCTGTAAAAAGGACGAGTTGTCCTCACCCAGACACGTGACCTTCTTCCTCATCGGGCTCTCTCTCCCTCCCTCTCTCTCTCCCTCCTCTCTCAACCCTCTCTCCGTCTCTCCTTGTCTCTCTCTCTCTCCCTCTCCTCCCTCCAGCTCTCTCCCCTCCCTCTCTCCTCTCACTCTTTAACCCTCTCTCTCTCACACACACTCACTCTCTCACCTCACCTTCAGAGCTCTCAGTATTTCAACAGCTCTGTGCACATCATTCACACACTTTCTTGTAAAATGGAAAGTGCAGTTGGCACATGTGACCATAAGCCTGTGCACTCTGCAGAGGCCAAGGATTGGATGAGCATGCACTTGGAAAATCTTTATGAACCACTGACAGGCGCTGTGAGAAATCTTCCCCTTTTTCAGCCTGAACTCCGGAGCTCTCCATTTGTGCCTCGTTGTGAGCACTCACCCACAAACTGAACTCACCCACACACTGGGAGGTGACTCATATCACAGTATGCACTACACATGAGTCATATATTGCATGAGAAAATTACAGAAACACACCATCTGGAAAAAGCAAATACCCCAGGCAATGCAAGTTGAGATAACCTTGGTGACACTAAAGAATCGATTAGATTTATCCATGAAAACTGTGACTGCTGCAGGGAAGGGAGGTATGGGGTGACCCTCTGAGCTCAAACAGTGTCTTTTCCTCAGCTCAAGCGTTCCATGTTCAGGGATGGCTCTGCAGGACTCTGTAGAATAGAAGTTGTGACAAACACAAAAGACACCCCTTTCTTGCAGAGGCAAGAGGAATGCTTTGGCCAAGAGATGGCCATTACTCTTCGTTGGAATAAAGCCCTCCTGGGCCTATTGGTAGTGGGCCAGGTCATGCCCTCTTTAAGTCGAGCCTGGGCAGCACATGCGCTGCTCTGCGAGGCATACTGTATTCAGGTAGGGACTTGAAGCTCTGCCCACTCTACGCCCATATTTTTCATTGGCTTGTGTAATTGTCCATTGTAAACTGTGGCTGTTCATTGGTCCATAGGCTTAGTAGTCCCTCCTTAGTACCGTCTTGTCTCATTTTGTAACCTCCCACGGCGACACCCCGTTACGTGTGTTGTTACTTGGTAGGCTTTAATTACAGTCTTCGAGCACTATTTTCTCAAATAGCTCTGTCCTGCCTGCTGTTGCAGGCAGGACAGGCTCTTTACTAACTCTTTTTTAAAAAAAATTACATTTTAGCTCGGGTGCTGGCATTTGCAATGCAATGTCTCGCATTTGCGAGGGTTCAAGCTATTGGCATTGTAAATGACAATGCCTTTTATTTATCTGTTTTAAAAACAACACAAAAATAAAAGGCATTGTCATTTACAATGCCAATAGCTCAAACTCTCGTAAATGCGAGACCTATCGCATTGCAAATGCTTGTTTATTATGCGCGGCGGCACTGCTCCTATTGATGAAGGAGTGAGAAAGGTATGAAGCGACGGTTCTAGTAGCCCAGGAACAAAAAGAAGCAGAGGCCTAGTGGACGAACTGTGATGGAGGGTTTCAAAGATGACAGATGCCGACGGGGTCTTGGATGGCATCTCAATGTTGAGTATCGCAGCCCCCCTACAAAGGACCTCGTTGAAAGTCATGATGTCGTCCACTTGTGACACTCTGGTGGGAGGAGTGGCCGACAAGGTAGGAGAATAATCTTCCACTGAGGATCTGGAAGTGTTGGTAGACCATGATGGAGATTTGTGTGTACGCTCCCGAGGCCTTGAGGAATGGGATTGTCGTGATCTAGACTGGGAGCGCCTAAGAGGCGACCAAGATCAACGTCTCCTTGTAGCTGGAGATTGTTGTCGTGGAGATTTCCGAGGAGACCTTGCAGCTGGCGTCAGTGGACGCACCTCTCTATCAGGTGTACGAGAGGGGGAATATATTTGAGAGTAGTCAGACCCTGGACTACGTCTTGGTACTCTCCACTCCTTCACACTCTTCAGCCATCTAGGGGATAGGTTGATCGGAGGTGTATGTTGTTCTCGAACTGGGGAACCCTCTGGCGTAATTTGTACAATTCTCAGGCCAGGAGAGGATGATGCACTCCTTGAGGTAGACCGTCTAGACGTCGGTTCTTGAGGTTCCACCTCTTGAATATCCCTCTAAGTCGAAGGGTCTCTCGACGTCGGCACAGGTGAACGAGTCAATCTCTGCCTCTTTGCTGGTGGGGACGAGTGAGAGGACAGAGGTCTCGACGTCGATCGAACTCACCCTGACGTCGGTGATGGTGAAGCCGAGCGTCTTTGATCATGACTTGCCGTCGGCGGAGTCTTCGACGTCGGAAGTGTTTTCAACGTCGGTGGCGTCTTAGACCTCTGAGGTGTCCTCGACGCCGGTGGTGTCTTCGACATCGGCAGAGGGGACCTCGACGGTGACCGCCCATGCCGGTGTTGGCGGTGTGACTTCGATGTCAAGCATCTGTGTTCCGTCATAGGAGGTGAAGCGGACCTGGACCGTCGACGAGGAACAGTCAACGTTGGCCGTTGAGTAGCTGGCACTTGTCTAGACTTAGACTTACTTGGCTTCGACGGCGATTGATCTTTTGGCGTCAACTGCGGTAAAGGTTTTCCTGTTGACGACTTGGAAACCGACGGTGAGCATGGAAGTATCTGCGATGCCGATCTTTTCTCTGTCGACAGTGAACCTGACCGATGTCGTCTTTTTCCCCCCTTTTTCTTATGCTCAGACCTTACTTGAGAGGAGGGCTCTTTAGAAGGATGTCTTTCCAGGCCACTTGTAGATCCTTTTCCTCTCTCCTGCATGGCATGGAGTTTGATCCTTTCCCTGTCACGAAGGGTCCTTCTAGAGAACTGCTGGCAGTAGTAACACTTGTCAGGTCTGTGTGAGGATGGTAAGCACACAATACAGACCGAGTATGGGTCGGATTTAGCTATTTTCTTCCCACATGAAGGACACTTATTAAACAGGGCTGGCATTTCTGACTAAAAAAAAAACAGGAAAGTCAGAAAAAATGGTAGAAAAGTAACGCTTGTACTACAAGACGTCGAATGAAGTCAAAAAATTCAACTTCTCAAAACCAATTAGTGACAGAAATTTACTAACTGACGAGCTCAAGCTCCAGGATCCTCACAGAAGGAGCCGGAAAAAAGAACTGACCTAACTGTCACCTGTGGGGCATGATGGGAGCCTGGAGGTCTTACAGACACGGCACCAGTTTTTTGAGGAGTGTTCTATATGCAGCCTTATGGGCTAATATGCCTGATATTGCCTTGCCTTTTTCCTTGAAAATAAAGGCTGTTTTCAAATAAATTAAGAGTACATTTCTCTATGTCATGGAAATGTTGCTATATATGCTTTATTTTAAATGAGTTGATAGTTGCGCTTCCCCCCTGGTCCCTTTAGTGCACTGCCAGGGATCACAATTGAAGAACTTTGGGTAAAAGTATTTATCAAATTCAATCTCAAAGTACACCTCTGTTTTCAGTTGAGATTATTTATTTTCAAAACACATGATATTTTCTCACCAAACGAAGATTAAAGATGTCCCCTATTTTAAATGAGAAAATGCAATGTAATATTGGCATATTTGAGCTTAATTGGGGTTTTTAGGCTGCATAATTATATGTGTGTATATATATATATATATATATATATATATATATATATATATATATATATATATATATATATATATATATATATATAGTATATATGTTTTTCCACAGGTCTAGTCCTTAGACTTGGTTAAACATGCATTAATATATATATATACATATATATATATCCAGCTCCAAAGTACCCGCAGGCAAGGATGCACTCAACAGCAGTTAAAATCACGGGTAAGAGTGAACTCGACAATCCGATTCATTTTACAGCTCTCATGCCAGAAATATTAGCCTGACGCGTTTCTGAACTCCTGTTCTCATCAGAGGCTCGACAATGAGTAGGTGCTGACACACCCACGTATTTTATGCATGATTAGGCGCCCTCTAATGGGCTACTTCAATAAGTTTAATGCAATGTTTTCTGGGCCCCGTAGTGTGTGTCAAAGTCATTAGTCCACAAATGGATGCACAATTAATTTCAGGGGGCCCCTTGCAGATGCAGCTGCAGGCATCTTCATGGAGTCCAGGAGAGGTAAGTCACTGATGGTGTCGAGGTCAGGATCGCTGTGGAGTCTTCACTGGAGAGGTGAGCCTCTAGACTCATGTCGTGGGCGTCAGGTGCAGAGTAGGCACGGATCGCAGTTCCAGACCTTGTAGTTGGATTCTTCTTGACAGGGCCGCTGGAGATCAGGTCTTTGTTGAAGAGTAGGCAGTCTTCCTCGGGTGCCTGGAAGTCGCTGGCTACAGGACAGGCATTGTCTTTTTTGTAGAGTCTTTAAAGCTGGAGACAGGCCGTTAGGGCTGAGACCAAGTCAGTCGTCATCTTCAGGCTTTGCTGCATGGCGTCTTCTTTGTAGGTTGCAGGAATCTGAGGATCAAGGTTCAGGGGTGCCCATAAATACTGAATTGAGGGGTGTTACAGGCACCACCAGGTAGGAGCCAATGGGATACTTACCTTTAGGGTGACTGAGGGGGCATTCCCTGATCCTATTGGCTAAAATCCCTCCAACATGGGGGATTTTCTAAGGAGAGGGTCGCTTCAGCTCGGGACACCTTAGGGGTGGTCCTGGCTGAGAAGGTACACACCTCTCCTGGCTACTTATTTTCCCACCGACCTCGCCACCAAAAGTGGGGCTTGGTCAAAGGGGCGCGCATCTCCACTAGCTGGAGAGGCCCCTGTCAGCATAACAAAAGGCAGGAAGCCTTTGAGGCTCACCCCCCTAAATGCTGTTCCTGCTTGGGGCTAGGTAAGAAGCACCTCCACCCCAAGCGGGCTTTGTTCCTGACCCACAAGAGCACAAGGGCTCCCACCTCAGGGGGTCAGAAACATGTCTGAGTGTGGCAGGCTGGTGCAGACTAGTCAGCTGGACACGAGGGGGTTGGTCGTTTTTCAGGGGGTATCTCTAAGATACCCTCTGAGTGCATTTTGTAATAAATCCAGCACTGACATCAGTGTGAGTTTATTATGCTGAGAAGTTTGATACCAAACCTCTTAGCATTCAGTAAAGCCATCATGGAGCGGTGGAGTTCGTAATGACAAACTTCAACCCCATGCACTTAATATGGCTTCACTGCACTTACAATGTCTAAGAATGGACTTCGACACTGTAGGGCAGACATCTTAAATCTGTGGGGTGCGATCCCCAGAGGGGCCGTGAAGTCCTGGGAAGGAGGTCATGCATTCCCCCGCCTCACTTGTGCCTGGAATCCAAAACGTTTGCTTTCGTTTTGGAAAAAGACCTGCCGTCCTGCGACGGATAATTTCGATCGTTAAGATGCTTCAGCTGAAGTTTCATTAATTGAGTCGCTGTACTGTGAAAAGCTTTTGTGCCTGCCTGCTTGCCTGAATGAAATGCAAATGTGTGCTATTAGTTAATCTGCAAGTGTAAAGGGTGCTTAGGAGCCTGTTCTGGCTTTAATTGATCAAATCACTCCAAGCTTTGTGATGACAAAGATTTGTTTTTTTGTGTGGTAGTGCAAAGAGTTAATAACTGGGCTTGCTTTTAATCGGAACTGTATTTACACAGCCCTTAGTACCCCTAACAAGGTGTTGAAGGGACAGTTATGTAAACAAAACGCATTACATACGCTCTGGTAATACTAAAATCTACATTTTAACGTAAAACTATTTGCACATTTTGTATCAGTCTATACTGTGTGTAATGCAAGTGTAAAACAATGACTTACATATTCACATTGCTTTCTGTCACGGACTGTGACCTCGTAGCACTAAAAATTCACAAGTCACTATTCTCCACTGCACCAACCAAGATTTAATTCTGTGGCTCTCGTTATACACAGACCTCTGCAGTGCATTACCTAATAGAGGTTTCAGAAAGTACTACAGTGCATTTCCCACTGAGTAACAACTTCTTAAATTTATTTTTCATTTACACTGCCCATTATTTTATATATAGCTACCTGATGGTGTAAGAGCTAAAAATCTTACAGAATATTTTTGGGGTTATTTGTGAGAGGCTTGCGCTGCCAGAGCATCACTTTTATTGATGCTCTGGCGGCGCAAGCGTCTCAACCATACTTATGAAGCAGAGCAAAGTCACCCTGCATGCCTTTGAATGGCCTCATAGATATGGAGTAAGACAAAGCAGTGCAAGTCACTTGCTCGCCTTACCCTGCGTCAAGCAGGTGTTCCATGGGCGTTGCGACGCAACACCTGTTGCAGGGATTCTGTGAAATCACAGAACTATGCTAGGGACCATAGAACCGTAGTAGGCAGGGCCTGAGTTATCCTCCCACCTTAGTACCCATGAACCCAGGACCGACTAGCTATAGTGTCTCACCTGCCCTCCTACTCACTCATAGAGGAACAAGTGATTAGACACCCCAGAACACAACACTCCTGACTGTCTCAGGAATCACAGTGACAGAACACACCCTTTCGTTCTCACACTCTTACTTATCCACAATAAGATCTCACAGAGACACAAGAAAATATTAAAATATTTATTTTAACTATTGTGCTCTAGTATGCAGTATACATGCCACAATAAGTAAGAATATGCCTAACACACATACGGTCAGCATAGTAATTAATCCATAAATCATAAAGAAGCTGTCATGGTATCAGACAGGGTAAACTAACCCCCCTCCCTTCTACAGAACCAAAGTGACTATATATCAGAAGATCTCTGGGTGTTTGCAGCGGACCCCATACCTTAGCATACAAAGATGAAGGTTCTACATCTCGGATCTCGGGTGTAGTTGTTTGCCTGGTTTCATCTCTGTGCATACCTATATGACAAAGAGTACGTGTTCCCAAACAACAGCTGCATTTGTATGTTTTGTCTATGTGCTAGATCCTGGCCAAAACAGAATAACAAGCGTCATTGTTGTTTGACCTTGTTTACAGCGTTCAGACTAAATCCCAGGAAATAACAGAACACAAAAATAACAGTAGGTTCTGTGTTAAAGTACAGTGTAGCACAAAGCAAAATACGTGTGCAAAGCAAAGTAAAGACTGCACAGGACATATGACACCCTTCCCTTGGTCAGGATGGTAGCACCAAAAGTGATGACAGAATTCAGGCGATAAGTAGTCCCAAAGCGTTTGAACGTAGAGCAGTTAACGTTTCATATGCCGAATGGTAATGCAAGGTTAATAGTGGGAGAAAAAGAAGAAAGAAAAATCTTTTTGTTTCGTACCATTGGAATGTTTCAAAGCGTGTCGCCGGGACCCAAAACCTGTGATGCCAACTGAGAGGCCAACGATTCCATTATGAAATCTGCTTCTTCCGAGATACAAACATCAGTGATCCAATTGAGTAGGTCAAAGGAACAAACATGCTCCTGATCTGCCAGATGTTGATAAGACTATCATGAGGCAACCTGTGTTGATTTAGATGAAACTGAGATCAAGAAGATGCTGTGCCGTTGCACAGGAACCATTTCCAGCCACTGGCCATAACGCCAGGTTTGAAATCGAGGCCAGCATGTGACGGCGTAGCCAGGCAGATGTCCAGAGCCCATTGAAAGGGGCACTGGATGCAATGAAACACAGGTTACACACAGATGAAGTAGGCATAGCGGACGGTTAAACAGAACTCGGCGTCCAGGGCTACCACTCCAAAAAGCGGTAGCATGCGCTCACGGTACAGCTGCAGCCATGCCTGCCATGGAAAGACCACAAATGGAGCATCCATCGCAGAATAGCAGGAACAGCACTATTATGCCCAAAAGTAAGACCAGCAGCAGCGGGAACCCCCTGAACACGCTTGAAAAAATAGAATGTATAAAAGCTGGTATCACTCCAAAAATAGTTTGAAAAGATGTAATGAGGCCGGAGCCCACAAGTTTAAAAAAGTGGGCCAGGCCCGTGGTATTTGATGCATCAGTTCACTGAAATGTAGGGGGAGATTTGGGTTTAACAATGACTGTATTTCATTGGAAGTTCTCGCCACCTGCAACAAAAGTTTCGCGAGTTGAAGTGAGAGCCATTTCTTGTTGAAACAATAACTCTTTGAGTTTGATTCTGCTTAGCTTATTGAAATCTGTTTTCAAAGTTGGAATGGAAGGCCACAATGAACTATCAACACTCCAGTGCGGAGGGGGAAACAGGACGTTGTTGCAGCAAGTGACTATTTGAGAAACCGACAACACATACGAGATTCCTGCCCGCAGACTGCAATAGTCCTGATTATTAAGGATAAGATGGCTTCCATTCGAAAGCAATGTGGGAGTGGGAATAGTTACGGGAACCAGAATTCCTTTTAAATAAGCCAAATTAGGGGCAGATACATTACAGGCTCCATGAATCTTTACATTTTGACAAACAAGGGAATGACCAGCAGTGGAGTCGCATTCCTCCCCTGTAAGAAAAACTTCTCTTTCAGCCGGTTGACAACAATACGTAAATGGCAGGGAGAACAATTCGTGTATGTAACTGCTCCCAAGAGGTTCGTATGTACCTACCGAGAAGTGTTTCATGCAAACAGTGAACTGTTAAGTAGAGCTAGGTAACAAAATAACCCTTTGTATTAAGCAGACTGCAGATTGTGTTTTTGCTATTGTAAATGGAAGCTGTTCAAGTTCTATGTGCAACATAGTATAACTAGCATCTTTCATAGCCATTGATTGCTGTCTACTTTTCAAATTAAATGGTAAGACCAAAACAATGTAATTGATTCAATGCCAGGGAACGCTCCCGTTCTTAAGTGTTTGGAGACTCCAACTAAATTGCATGATGGACCTAAGTTGATTCTGACCATGATATAATGTAGACATAGCATTTTGCACAATATCAATAACAGATGATACAATATTATCTAAGCTATAAATGCGATATGACAAGGTATTAATACTGTTGTCTACCACAGCAAGCACTTTATCCAAATTATCTTGATCAATTTGGCGTAAACATACTGCAGCTTCCATTTGCGACAAATTCCATTCTAAGCAGCATAAACAAATAGTTTTGAACGGGGGGATTTTGGACCCAAAAGGAAATCAGACAGATTTATATCTTCTGATAGGAGGGGAAGATGGTGTTTCACTGCAGACAATGTGGAATGTTCTAACCATTGTTGACATAATTTACCCACAGAGTAAGTAGTAACAGTGTTATGGTGCGCGGATTGTGAATATAGGGGATTGGGGGCGACTCTCAAAATAGTGTTTTGCGACTCGCTATTAGGAAGGGGTGTTCCCTTCCTAATAGCGACGCTCTAGCCATGTATGAATGTTTTGCAAAACACTCGCAATTTACCGCCCTCTTCAAGAGGGTGGTAATGGAGTCACAAATGGAAAGGGGTACCCAGGGGACCCCTTCCCCTTTGTGACTGGCTCTAAAAATATTTTTTAAGGGCAGGCAGTGGTCCCAGGGACCACTACCTGCCCTTAAAAAATGAAACGAAAACGTTTCATTTTTTTTTTAAAATGCATCCCATTTTACTTTAAGGAAAACGGGCTGCATTTAAAAAAAAAAATAACACTGCTTTATTGACAAGCAGTCCCAGACATGGAGGTCTGCTGAGCCCAGCAGGCCACCATCTCTGGGAGGGCCAGCCATTCCCAATGGGGTCGCAAATTGCGAGTGTCTCATTAATATTCATGGGCCTCGCATTTTGCGACCCCATTGGGAATCGCAGTCAGTGTCTCAGACACTGTTGCACATTCCAAATTGCGACTCGCAATTGAGAGCAAATTGCGAGCCGCAATTTGAAATGGTCATACATCTGGCCCGAGGTCTTTTTGATTTGAACCCAGATGTGGAGTTTAAAATAGGAGCATGACAAACATAAGTATCTATCGGCCATAGTAACCACCCATCAGGAGTCATAACTGAATAATTAAATGTACCATTTAGTATCATACTATTTAATTGGCCTTCAGTATAATTTGTATAAGATTGCCAATTATCAAAAGGGTCAAGGGATGGGATAGCTGGAGTATTCAATTCTTTAATTTTAGCTAGTCCCAGACAACTAGTCTGTTGGATTGTATCATTTAAAAAAAATATTTGCATAGGTATTAGACATGCACAAAATAGAGATTCTGTACCTTGGACTTGCCAGGACTTAGTGCCCCAAACTGACTTCAAGTCTATATTATTTTTCCAATAGTCATAGCCCTTCAGGGCTACTTCATCAACGAAGGACGCCATATAGATTAGCTTAGATTGACTAAGCATATATTTCTTTGGGGCAGTAGGAACTAATCTGAAATAGTATGATTTCGGGTCTGAAGCAATATAATTGGTGAAATAAGTAATTTCATTTTTTGTATTCTTGAGCTATCTTGAGGTGGAATTGGGCAATGCTCCCATTGAGTATAATTATATTGGGGACGTTGTCCACTAGCTCTATGCAAAAAATGATGTCCATAATGTTGGCTCTTTGTTTTTAGCTAAACCTTTGATCATGCACCCACGCTCACTGACCTTTAATTTGCTAAACACTGCTTAATATTATTTCCCCACCGTAAAAATGATTTGCTGTGGGAATTGGGGGCGTTTATGGTTGTCAATAGTTGTCGATGATGAGAATTACCAGGTTCTAGACATTTTTGTCAGGAGGGAGTCCTTACACCTAAAATATTTTGACAAGGGGTTCTCAGCATCAAAACTTTTGAAGACCTCTGCTGTAGGGGCATATTGCTCATGCAGCTAAGCCTTCACCTGTGGTACAGTGCACTCTGCCTTGGGGCTGTGAGGCCTGCTAGAGTGGTGACTTAACTATGCCACAGGCAGTGTTTGTGGGCATGGCACACAGGGACGTGTGCCATGTCGACTCGCAGGTTTTGTCTGCACCAAAACTCACAGTCTGCAATGGCAGTGTGTATGTGTTTGGTGGGGATCTCTTAGGGTGGCACAATACATGCTGCAGCCCTTAGAGCCCTCTCTGGTCACAAGGCCCTTGGTACCAGCAGTACCTTTTACAAGGGACTTTTATGTGGGCCAGAGGTGTGCCAATGATGGAAACAAAGGTACAGTTTTGGGAACGAACACAGGCATTGGGAACCTGATTAGCAGGGACCCAGTGCATATTCAGTCAAAGAAAGTGCATCAGACAAAAAGTGGGGGGTAACCATGCAAAAATGGGGCACTCCCTACACAGGCTATGGGAGTGACTAGAATTCACAACTGGATGTCAGCCACATTAATATGTACATCAAAGGTTAATCCTGAGCTTCCAGTCCTACTCTTTATGATTCCCCTACCAGCCCCATCTTCTTCCTGTCGTGTCCAGGCCCCTTCCTTCTGATCTCTCACTGAATCAAAGAGCACCCTTTGAAGTATTCAGTGGGAGTCTCTCTCTGTCCCTTCTCCACTGTGTCCCACCAGCTCACATGAATGCAGCAATACTCAAATCTGTATGGCAATTCCTCTATCTCCTTATGTCTTCACCAGGCAGGCCTAGGCTTCCCAAAATAGAACCAAAAGTCCTCCATGTAATGTACAATTACAGGTACACTTGCACTCAGTGTATATACACAGTGCACACACAATCCAGCACTGTTACCTCCATGTATGGTGCCACCACAGACACACATACATTCAGCACACACACATTCACACTCTGCGCATTGTTCAGTACTGTAGCCTTTCTGTATTGTGTAACTTGTAGACACACAAACAGCCAGCGCACACATTCACCATGCACATGCTGCTCAACACTACACCCTTATTGTACTGTACTTCTCACAGGTACACATACATCCAGTACATGCATTCACCATGCACACACTGTACAGTACCTCTCTAACCCTTTACTGTACCCTTCCCAGGCACACATACAACCAGTGCAGAGTCACCACTCCTGCAGTGCGCATCACTTCATACCTAACTGATGTAGGCCAAGAGTGAGTTAAGCACTCAGCAGCGGCACTTTAAAAAGGTGAGTGAGCCTGTAGGCCTTACTAGTGACACAGGTAAAAAAGGAGCTATTCACTCCTACTGATCACACTACACAGTATGCTGCCCCCACTGCGCTTGTACGGCTTAACTCCTGGGGAACGCAGTCGCTTTCCACAACTATGTGGGTAGCACATTGGTACCCCTCCCTCGCCCTGTTCAACAAGACCGCAATCAGTGAGACAGTCCTATGTAATGGCGCATCTGCATGATCTGTGTTTGCCTATGACAACAAAAATCAGCAGTAGGAATCTAGACAATAGGCAGGGGTATACGTTCATTACCATACATTAGGACTTTTCCATCCCAACACCTGGGATTTCATAGTGTCATATTGGGATTATGCCGAAGCCACAATTCATGAACTTCAATTTGGGATAATCAGCTGTTTTTGGAAAAAGGGTACAGTTCTGACATTTCAACAATATCTTACTGTGTTTTATTTGAAAGTGGAACATAGATATACACCCCTAGCAGTGCTCATCAGGTGTTGAATTTCATCAATCTACAGGATTCTTCAAGGTATTATTTCTATTTGGACAGTGGTGTGAACCTACATGTGCTTGAGGAAGTACCTTGCCACCAGCTTTCTAAACAGCTCTTGTTAAAAACTGGGTTACTGGTTGGCTGGAGTATGAGCCCTGGTTGAGCAGTAACCACAATCCTAGTCAGGCTAAGGCACAAGCAAACCCCAAATTAACCTGTGCTCAACCGCCTGAGCACAGAGCAGTCAGGCCAAACTTAGAAGCAATGTGTAAAGTATTTGTGCAACCCTTCAAACAGTAAAACAGTGAAAATGCCACACAAAAAGATCCCACACTATGTTAGAAAAAAGAGCTTTCTTTAATAAATAAAAGAAGACCAAAATGACAATAATCCAATTAGAAGAACCAGAGATATGGATTTTTAGAGTTTTCAGTGAAAATACCACCAAAAAAAGCGCAAACTGGGGATATCTGGTCGTGCCAGACCGGGACAAAGTCACAAGTTCAGGCCGACTGCGATGGAGCGACGGTCTCTTACAGGGACCCAGTTAGGCCTGCTGAACAGAGTACCTTAAATCCTGGTAGCAGAGCATTCAAACCGGGGTTTGTTAAATCGCGACTACTCACCCGTAAGGGTCTCAAGGCGCTAGGGGTGGGGGTGGGGGGGGGTGCAGGTTCCATTCCATCAAGGAGGGGGTCTGTCGAAGAGCCAGGTTTTGAGGTTTCTTGCGAAGATGGGGAGCGATGTCTGTCTGAGGTGGAGCGGAAGGGCGTTCCATGCTTTGGCCGCGAGGAAGGAGAAGGAGCGGCCTCCCGATCTGGTCTTTCTGGTGCGGGGGACCACGGCGTAGGAGAGCTGGGCTGATCGTAGGGTCCTTTGGGGTGCGTGGAATTTGAGTCGGCTGTTCAGGTATGCTGGTCCGGTGCCGTGGAGGGCCTTGTGTGCATGGGTGAGCATCTTGAAGGTGATTCTCGCCTCGACGGGGAGCCAGTGGAGTGTGCGCAGGTGCTGGGAGATGTGGCAGTGTTTTGGCAGGTTGAGGACCAGTCTTGCGGCGGCGTTCTGGATGTTCTGTAGCTTGCGGGTGAGGTTTTTGTTTATTCCGGCATAGAGTGTGTTGCCGTAGTCGAGTCTGCTGGTGACCAGGGCGTGAGTGACGGTCTTTCGGTGTTCGAGGGGGATCCATTTGAAGGTCTTACGAAGGAGGCGGAGGGTGTGGAAGCAGGAAGACGAGACAGAGTTGATCTGGCGGTCCATTTTGAGCTCGGAGTCCAGGATGATTCCCAGGTTGCGTGCGTGGTCTGTGGGGGTTGGCGGGTTTCCGAGGGCGGGGGGCCACCAGGTGTCGCTCCAGGCGTCGGGGTTTGGGCCCATGATGAGTACTTCTGTTTTGTTGGTGTTTAGTTGTAGGCAGCTGTTTTTCATCCATTTGGCGACGGCTTCCATGCCTTCTCGAAAGTTGCGTCTGGCGGTGTTGGGCTCGTTGGATAGGGAGAGGATGAGCTGGGTGTCGCCTGCGTATGACACGATGTTGAGTCCGTAGGTTCTGACGATGGGGGCAAGTGGAGCCATGTAGACGTTGAAGAGCGTCGGGCTGAGGGAGGAGCCCTTGGGGACTCCGCAGGTGGTAGGTGTGGGGTCCGAGAGGAAAGGGGGAGTCTGACCCGCTGCGTCCTGCCGGAGAGGAAGGAGCGGATCCAGTCGAGGGCCTTGTCCTGGATTCCTGCGTCGTAGAGTCTGCGTATTAGGGTGCGGTGGGAGACTGTGTCGAACGCCGCTGATAGGTCGAGGAGGATGAGGGCTACTGTTTCTCCTTTGTCCAGTAGGGTGCGGATGTCGTCTGTTGCGGCGAGGAGGGCGGTTTCCGTACTGTGGTTTTTTCTGAAGCCGGATTGGGAGGAGTCGAGGATGTTGTGTTCTTCAATGAATGTGGCGAGTTGGCTGTTGATGGCTTTCTCGATGACTTTCGCTGGGAACGGGAGCAGGGAGATGGGTCTGTAGTTTTTGAGGTCGGTGGGGTCCGCTGAGGGTTTCTTTAGGAGGGGGTTGACCTCGGCGTGTTTCCAGTCGTCGGGGAACGAGGCGGTCGCCAGGGAGCGGTTGATGGTGTGGCGGAGCATGGGTGCGATGGTGTCGGCGGCTCTGTTGAAGATGTGGTGGGGGCAGGGGTCCGTGGGGGCCCCTGAGTGGTTTGACTTCATTGTCTTCAGTGTGTCTTCGGTGGTGAGGGCTGTCCAGTCGTCAATCACTATTTTCCGGGTGTCGGGGGTGGTTGGTGAGGGTTCAGTGTGTTGGTTGTCTTCGTCGAAGTTGTCGTAAATGCTCTTGATTTTGTGGTGGAAAAAGGTGCTGAGTTTGTCGCAGAGGTCTTGTGAGGGAGGGATGTTGGTAGACTCGCTGGTGGGTTGGGCGAACTCCTTGATGATGCTGAAGAGTTCCTTGCTGTTGTGCGCGTGGGTGTAGATTCTGTCTTCAATCGCTTTTTTCCTCGTTTCTCTGATGAGTTGATGGTGGGCGTTGGTGGCGGCTCTGAAGTTGTTGTGGGCTTCTGTGGATTTGGTGTTCCTCCAAGCCTTTTCGAGGCGGCGGCATGTGCGTCTGGACTCTCGAAGTTCGGTGGTAAACCATCTGGCTTCCTTGGCGCGGGTATTGTTGTTTTTCTTGAGGGGGGCTATGGTGTTGGTGCTGTCCGAGATCCATCTATGCAGGGTTCGGGCTGCGGTGTTGGGGTCATCGTTTTCCGCGATGGTTGGGGTGGAGTTGTTGTGTGAGGAGGTGAGCTGGTCGTCGGTGATTTTGGTCCAGTTTCTTCGTGGAAGCAGGTGCTGGTGTCTGTGGATGGTGGGTGTTCTGAAGGTGAAGTGGACGCAACGATGGTCGGTCCATGGGAGTTCGGTGGTGTGGCTGAAGGTGATGGAGTTTCCTGTAGTGAAGAGGGGGTCGAGGGTGTGTCCTTCTGAGTGCGTGGGCTCGGTCACGATCTGGCGGAGTCCAATGTTGTGGAGGTTGTCCAGGAGGGATGTGGTGTTGGGGTCCAGTTGGTTGTCGAGAGCATTGTGAGGATCCACGTCGAAGATGCGCCGTGCAGCCGAAGTATCGGTTTCGAGATGCGGCGAGGCTGAGGTGCAAGGTCTTGTAGCGTCATCCTCGAGGATCATGTCAACATAGCTTGCGATGCAAAGTCCCGCGTCGGTGATGCGGCGCGCAACTGGCAATGTGTTGGTTCAGAGGAACTGCGAAGCAGTGATGTGGAGTCCATCGGCGATGCTACTGTCGATGAGAGATGCAAGGACCTGGCAGTGGATGTAGCACGCCGTTGAGGCGATGCGTCGGTTCCGAAGACTGCGGGGGCGACGCAGGTATTTGGGACGGGTACTATCCATGCAGCAGCAGTGATATTGGTTCTGCTCAGGAGTAGGCCGGTCAGCCGAGGAGATGCTTCGGTTCTGCCCGGGGATGCGTCGCTCAGCAGAGAAGATAGGCTGGTTCCGCTGGCAAGCACCTTAGGCTCACTTCCAAGACTGGGATGGCACCACTTGGCAGGATAGACTCACAGATGGATGAGTCCAGGTGCAGGTGCATGTAGTTGGAAGTCTGTTATGTCCCTGAAGCTTCAGATCAGGAAGCCAGCCAACTATCCTTGGAGTCACTCTGGCTCCTGGTTTCAAGAGATGCAGGTCCAGTCCTTCTCACACAGGCAAGAGGGCAGCAGGCAGTAGTTCAGCACAGCAAAGCAGGAGCCCAGGAGAGTACAGTCCAGCAGAGTGTCAGTCCTTCAGCAGCACAGCAGTCCTACTTCCTGGCAGAGTATCCACAGGTCCAGAAGTGCACTGAACTGGTGGTGTCTGAGGTCCTTCGTTTATACACAGTTGTGTCTTTGAAGTGGGGAGAAACTTCTAGAGGCATGTCTCAGGTGTAAGTGAGGCTGGGCCCAAATCCTCCCTCTCATCCTGCCAGTGGTGGCCTACTCAGTCACACCTAAGCTCCCATTGTGTGTGGCTGTCTGGGAGGAAAACACAAAGCCAAACTGCCAACTACATCCAGTCATGTGACCAGAGACAGGCTGCAGGCACCAAAGGGCTAAGGCAAGAAAATTCCAACTTTCTAAAGGTGGCATTTTCAAGAATTGCAATTTAAATACAGACTTGACCATAATTTAGGATTTTAAATTGTGATTCCAGAGACACAAAACTTTACCCAATCATATCTTCCCACTTGGAAGTTGCACTTATAAAATGTAATAAGGCAACTCCAATGTTATCCTATGGGAGAGATAGGCCTTGCAGTAGTGAAAAACGAATTTGAGTTTTTAACTACCAGGATATGTAAAATTTAAAAGTATATGTACAACTTTTTTAAGTACACTGCACCCTGCCCTTAGGGCTGTCTAGGGCCTACTTTAGGGGTGACTTATATGTATTGAAAAGGAAGTTCTGGGCCAGGCAAAAGGTTTATTTTGCCAGTTCGACATGGCAGGTTAAAACTGCACATACAGGCTCTGCAATGGTAGGCCTGAGAGATGTTTAAAAGGGCTACTTAAGTGGGTGGCACAATCGGTTTTGAAGGCTCACTAGTAGCTTTTTATTGACTGGCCCTGGCACATGTGGTTCACTTTACTAGGGACTTATGAGTAAATTAAGTATGTCAATTTGGTATAAGCCAATTCTACCATGTTTTAGAGAAAGAGCACAATCACCTTAGCACTGGGTAGCAGTGGTAAAGTGCGCAGAGTCCTAAGGCCAGCAAAAACGAAGTCAGCAAACACAGGAGGTTTGAAGACAAAAGTTAAGGAGAAACAACGCCAAGGATGCCAGTTCTAACAGCTCTTGACTCTTAGATAGGGTTTCCTGATGTAACTGTCAGATGGCACCCATTAGAGAGGAAAGACTCTTCTTTCTAATGGTTGCACTTGCGCCTCAAAGCTAGAGCTCTTCCACTCTTTTATTGATGTAATGTGCTGCAGGGCCTAGGGAGTGATGGCTACATTTTGAGTACAGGTGTGGACGGATGCCTAGAAAAGTCCATCTTATTGCTTAATGAACAGCAGGCTCAAACATGGTAAAATCACAGTGTCTTTGCTAAACCAAGTATCTTCGGGTGAACGTTCAAACAAGTGGTGCATAAACATCTCCAACATATTTCAGTAGGCTTTAAATCCAATTCCGAAGTGATAGTCATGAACAACTCACATAATTTAGAATCTTCCTAGCTAGCACGACCCTTCCCATAGAGGTTGGGGGGTAAGAGATTGGTCTATTTGCTTAATGTGGCAACAATTGAGCTAAACTGTCCATTTTCAGCACAATTTTCTAATAATATTTTATTAAAAACTGAGCTTTATTAATAGGTTCCATGGGTAAATCTGGAAAAATACTCCCCCTCTTCGGGGGTGCCCAGGCGATTTGGGACAATAGTTGGTGGCCCCAGGCACTAGGCACCGCCCCAGAATCCAAGCGAGCGGCAAAAAATCTTGGCATCATCTTTGATGACACTCTATCTATGCAGGACCAAGTACGCACTCTGTGCGGAAAAGCCTTTTCTACACTGAAACTGTTCAGACGACTCTTTCCCTGGATCCCATCTAATTGCAGACAAACGGTAACACAGGCTCTGCTCTTGAGCAGACTGGACTACGGCAATGCCCTTTATGTTGGCATGGCCGACTATCTTTCTCTAGACTCCAGGTGGTCCAGAACGCCGCCGCAAAATTAATTTGCAATAAAAAAAAATACAGTTCAGCATCCCACTGCTTGAAGGAATTACATTGGCTACCTGTTCGCCAGAGAGCCAGTTTCAAGCTCCTTTGTTTTGCGCATAAAACCTTGCATAAAAAAGGACCACACATTTTGCAAGATAAGCTACAATTCCATGTCCCTTCGCGCAACCTGAGATCATGTCATCAAGCTCTCGCCTCAGTCAAACGCACATCCAAGGTCAGGATGGGCGACCAGTCCTTTTCCAAATTAGCTGCGGTCTTTTGGAACAACCTACCCCTTGATCTTCACCTGACAGATGACTACTTGCTGTTTAGGAAAAAATTGAAAACCAGCCTGTTCCCTAGATACTGATCCTATCAAAGACCAACTCGCATTACACTAAATTTCGTCCGAGCGCCGTGATGTCCTTCGGGATAAATGATGTGCTTTATAAATACTAATAAATACAAATACAAATTCACAGTGCACACATGCATACTTTCTCCATAGCCAGAAATCATGTATGTGCTTATTAGAATATTGCACACTTGATAAAACCTCCTGATGCACAGCAGGTACATGTGCCAGATTCAGTGTGCTATTGCAACACCAAAAATAAACTGGAAATCATAAATCAAATATTGGTAGAAATTACACAATTGTCTATTTAACTCCACGTCACAGAAAACAGACTTGCAGCTATTATGCCAGAGTATTTCCCATATAAATATAGTGAAGGGTTGACAATAACATTAGAGATATTCTATAACACTGTTAATAATAAAACATTCTTTGTTGCGGCCTGTCAGTGGTGTTGCTCAATTATACCTGCATACATTGGAAATAAGCTGCTGTTGTGTTCACTCTCTAGGGCTACTAGTTTCTAAACGACTTCATGCTACACCAGTTTAACAGAGATTGCAATGCTTATTTTCAAATTCCTACCAGAAACGTCCCATGGCAGTTTCTCAAATTTCCCAGTTTAAACACATATTATTATTCCCATTTCTACACTGCCCCTAGTGAAAGTCCACCACAGTTGCCCGATTGTCATTCCGGTTTTACATTCCACAGGTTATGCACACCGTGATGATCAAGTTACTTACCTTCGGTAACAATATATCTGTAAGAGACATATATTAGTTATGGATTCCTTACCTTAGAATTACCCCCAGGCGTCAGACTGGATCCGGAGAATGTTTCTTCAGCAGTACCCCTGCGCGTCGGTAGGTGGCGTTGGTTGACTCCGCGTTGGTCGTTGGCGTCGTGATCGTCGGAATGACGTCGTGGTATCTACTTAGACGCCGCCCCTGCGTGCTGATCTCAGTTCTTTACACGACATTCCATGCCAGAAGCGCAGAGCCATAAGAGACACTGACCACTGGTGCATAAAACTAGGGCCCTGAAAGGGAGTCCCTTATACTAGAAGTCACTTTGCAGAACGGGGAGGATGGGTGGGGCGGTAAGGAATCCATACTTATATATGTCTCTTACAGATATATCGTTACCGACGATAAGTAACTTGTTCATCTGAAAGAGACTATTAGTTATGGATTCCTTACCTTAGAATAGATACCCCAGCAATACCAACCCCGGAGGTGGGTCTGCGAACCAAGTTCACACCAGGAAGTCCTGAAGAACGGAGCGGCCAAAGAAGCCGTCCCTCTGGACTTGGCTGTCCAGGCAGTAATGTTTAGTGAACGCGTGCAATGAAGCCCATGTGGCTGCCTGGCAGATGTCATGAAGGGGAACTCCACGTCCCAAAGCAGTAGTGGCTGCCGTCGCCCTGGTGGAATGGGCGAGCAACCCTACTGGAGGTTCCTTTTTCGCCAAGGAATAACACATTTTAATGCAAAGAACGATCCATCGAGAGATGGTTCATTTTTGCACGGCCCAACCTTTCTTGGCGCCCACATAGCCAACAAAGAGCTGATCATCCACCCGGAATTGTCTTGTGCGATCCAGATAAAGTGAGAGCGTACGTTTTGGATCCAGACGGTGGAGCATCTCCTCCTCTTTAGAAGGGGGGGGAAGAAGGTGGGCATAGTGATGGTCTGTCCTATGTGGAAAGAGGTAACCACTTTGGGAAGAAAAGAAGGTATAGAACGAAGGACTACCTTGTCCAGATGAACAGCCAGGAAAGGAGGCTTAGAAGAAAGAGTCTGAAGCTCACTCACCCTGCGAGCAGAGGTAATGGCAACCAGAAAAGCAGTCTTTAAGGTCAAAAGTCTGAGAGGACAATTATGTAGTGGCTTGAAAGGAGCACACATAAGATAGGTTAAGACCAGATTCAAGTCCCACTGGGGCATTATGAAAGGAATTGGAGGAAACAGGTGAGTGATGCCCTTAAGGAAGCGATTTACAATGGGGGACTTGAAAAGAGAAGCCTGATCAGGAAGGCAAGGAAAGGCCGAAATGGCCGAAACATAGCCTTTAAGAGTGCCCAGAGCAGAGCCCTGCTGGGCCAAAGAAAGAATGAAGAGGAGAACCTCTGAAAGAGGGGCTGAAAGGGGATCCACAGCCTTTGCTGTGCACCATGCCACAAATTTGTTCCATCTACAGGCGTATACCGTTTTTGTGGAGGGACGCCTGGCTGCCAAGATAACATTACAGACTTCGGGAGGAAGGTCGAAAGCTGTCAACTGTCGCCACTAAGGGCCAGATGTATCAAAGGGTTTTGCCCATTCTGTGTCTATGGGGAAATGTGTTGATACATATGGCCCTAAATCTCTACGCAAGGAGGTGGAGGCTGGACAGGTTCGGGTGAAGGACCGTCCCCTGCTGCTGCGACAGAAGATCCTCCCGAAGAGGCAGTCGGATCAGAGGATCGATTGCCAGGTCCAAGAGCTCGGGATACCAGACTTTTCATGCCCAGTCCAGAGCCACATGAATTACTTGGGCCTGCTCGCGCTTGATCTTCTTCAGCAGTCTGGGCAGAAGTGGTATAGGCGGAAAGGTGCATAGAAGACCACAACTCCACAAGCGACGAAAAGCATTGTTTAGCGAGTGCCGCCTTGGAAATTCCAACGTGCAGAACTGCTGACATTGCGCGTTCTCTTCGGTGGCAAATATACCAAGGCTCTCCCCTCTGTTGAAAGAGACCTTGCACCACCTCCGAGTGAAGGCGCCATTTGTGATCCATCATGCACCGGCGGCTGAGTTTGTCCGACCTGGCGTTCAAGGAACCCGCCAGGTGTTGAACCACTGGGACATGCCCTGATGTTTCAGCCACTTCCAAAGGTGAAGGGCCTCCTGACAGAGGGTCCACGACCCACCCCGCCCTGTTTGTTGCAGTACCACATGGTGGTGGTGTTGTCCGTGAACACCTGCACTACCCTTCCACTGACAGAAGGAAGGAATGCCTTCAGTGCAAGACGAATCGCCCGGAGCTCCAGAAGGTTGATGTGGAACCCGGACTCCGCCGGAGACCAGAGGCTTCTGATCTCCGCCTCTCCCATTGTGGCCGCCCCACCCCTGAAGTGACCAGACACCACTGTGAACTCTGGTTGAGGAAGGGAGAGGGATTTGCCACCCCTGCAATTGGTGTGCAGTGCCCTCTGAGATCTGGACGCAATCGGAGAGATTCCCCTGATGCTGTGCCCACTGGAACTTCAGGTCCCATTGCAGAGCCCGCATATGCCACCTGGCATGGTCCACCAGCAGGATGCAAGAGGCCATGAGGCCCAGCAGCCTCAGGGTCATCCTGACCGAAACCCGGGATAGAGGCTGAAAGATCGGAATCATAGCCCGAATATCCCAGATTTGCTGTTTGGGAGGATAAACCCGAAACTGCGCTGTGTCCAGAACCGCCCCGATGAAAAGGAGCTTCTGAGAGGGAGTCAGGTGTGACTTCGGCACGTTGACTGTGAACCCCAGCGAATACAGGGGGTCCGCTGTAGTCTGGAGGTGGGAGATGACAGCCTGGGGCGAACTCGCCTTCAACAGCCAGTCGTCGAGATAGGGGAAGAACGGAACCCCTGATCTGCGCAGATGAGCTGCGACCACCGCCATCACTTTCGTGAACACCCGAGGGGCGCTGGTAAGGCCAAAGGGGAGCACGGTGAACTGAAAATGCTCATGGCCTACCACCGGTGGGCAGGCAGGACGGGGATGTGAAAATAGGCGCCCTGTAAGTCCAAAGCTACCATTCAGTCTCCAGGGTCGAGGGCAGACAGGACCTGAGCCAATGTCAACATTTTGAACTTCTCCTTCCGGAGGAAGCGGTTGACGTCCCTGAGATCCAAGATAGGACGCCTTTGCCCTTCTTGGGTACCAGGAAGTAGTGGGAATAACAACCACGACCTACTTCTGGCACAGGGACTCGCTCGATGGCTCCCTTGGCTAAGAGAGCCGCAACTTCCTGACGGAGAAGGGCCAAGTGATCCTCCGACATGCGATGGAAAACAGGTGGCATGGAGGGAGGAGTAGTCTCGAAGGGGAGGGAGTAGCCCATCGGACTATCTGCAAAACCCACCTGTCCGACGTAATGTTGTGCCAGTGGGGGAGGTGATGGCGAATCCTGCAACCCACTGGCAACTGGTGGCCCTGAAAGGTGGGACTAGGAAGGCTTGGAGGCTGGTGCAGAGGGGTACTGGTGGACTGTCGCGCCTGCTGGCCCCCAGACCCACGGCGGTGGGTCCCACGTCCTCGGCCCCGCTGAGGCTGGACAGCCTGCGCGGGCCTGTGGGTCTGGGCAGAACGTGGCGGGGCACCCCTTCCGTAGCCACGAAAGGGGCCAAAAGCAGACTGCACTGGGCGAGAGGTGGTAGCGAGGCCCAAGGATCTGGCCTTAGCCCTAGAATCCTTAAAGCACTCGAGCGCGTTGTCCGCTTTGTTGCAAATCAAGCGACAGCCATCAAAGGGCATGCACAAAAGAGTCGATTGGACATCACCCGAAAAGCCAGTGGACCTCAGCCAGGCGTAGCTTCGCAGGGCTACCGATGTTGAAATCATCCTGCCTAGCGAGTCGGCCGTTTCCAGCCCACATCGTATGGCGAACTTCGCTGTATCTCTACCCTCAGCAACGGCACGGGAGAGCACGGCCCGGGCCTCGTCCGGGCACTGTGGCAGCACCTGCGCGACCGTGTCCCACACAGAGTGGGTGTAACGGCCCAAGAGACATGCGGTGTTCACCGACTGAAGTCCTAAGCTGGCGGAAGAAAACATCTTCTTCCCAAGGTGATTCAGCTTCTTGGATTCCCTATCAGGTGGAGCAGTAGGGAATGCGCCCTTGGAAGTTGAGGCTTGGACCACCAAGCTCTCGGGGGTAGGGTGTTGGGAGAGGAAAATGGGGTCTCCCGGTGCCGGGCGGTGGCGTTGGGCAATCATCCTATCCACAGGGGCCCCTGTGCTGGGCTTGGGCCAAGTGCCCAGAAGGATGTCCGTGGGGGCCTCATTGAATGGCAGCAGGGGCTCCGAAGAGGCCGCTGCCGGCTGAAGCACCTTGGTCAGAAGGTTAGTCCTGACCGCCACCGTAGGAAGCTCAAGGTTCAAGGCCTCAGCTGCCCTACGCAACACCACTGCATAAGAGGCTCCCTCCTCCGTAGCCACGGTAGGGGGAGAAAGCACGCCAAGGTCTGGAGAAGTGTCCAGACCACTGGCCTCACCCAACTCCTCTCTCCAGTCCGCTTCTTCCAACCGGTCTGCCAGAGGGTCCACAGACCCCTACCAGTCCTCCTCACCTTCCTCTGGTTGCCACTCAGGGTGATAGGGAACACCAGGGTAGAACAGAGGCACAAAAGTACCACCCGGCGCCGGTACCGGCGTCGGTTGACGCCAGTCCGGCTCCGTGTCCATGTCAAGGGGGAGGCTGGGGTCGACGTCAGCTGGGGAAACAACCGGTGTCGGAGGGGGCGAAGGTGTCGCCAATGGATTCAGCGCCGGAGGAGGTGTCGTAAGGTCGACCGGCGCCGATCCGGATCCAGGCCTGGATCCCTGGGGGCCCTGCGGCGCCGGGGCCGAAGACGCCGGCATCGAAGGCCTAGAACCCCCAGCCGAGTCCACAGGGCCCGAAGGCGCACCAGCGGAGTCGGGCTGCCCAAAGATGGAGTGGAGGGCCTCCTAAAAACTACGAAGTTAGGCAGGGGTCGCTCCGGCTCCCGGGAAGGGAGGGAAGCTCAGAGCAGACCCAACAGGCTCCGCGGGTGGAGCCGAACGACTACCGTCCGCATCCCGCGTCGGCCGACGGACGGGGGGAACGCGAAAAGCAACGGTGCTTCTTTGCCTTCTTTTTGTGCTTCGACTTACCCGAAGACAAAGACTTTGAAGAGAAGTGATGGTGGTGACTCCGCGACCGGTCCCGCGACTTCCCTCTTGACCGGGACCTCGAGCAGCGCGGAGCCAACTGCCGGGCCTCCAGAAGCTTTCAGGACCGCTCCCGCAAAGACTTTGGGTCGTGGTCACTCTCCAAGCACCACAGGCACACAAGGTGCGGATCAGTAACCGACATCAACTTGTGACAAGAGTCACAAGGTTTGAAGCCTGTCCGCCGATGTGACATCCCTGTGCACCAGGAGTCGAACGACTCGAAAAAAGATGTCGACAAAAGTCGAAAAATGACAGTCAAAAAGTGACTAGAGGTACCGCTCTCTCCGGATCTGCGCTGGCTGGCACGGAAAAAGAAAGAACTGACGTCAGCGCGCAGGGGCGGCGTCTAAGTAGATACCCCAACGCCATTCCGGCGATCACGACGCCAATGGCGAACGCGGAGACGACCGACGCCACCTACTGACGCACAGGGGTACTGCTGAAGAAAAATTCTCCGGATCCAGTCTGACGCCTGGGGGTAATTCTAAGGTAACCTATTACAACTTTTCAGAGGTACTGTGTCCAGACGGCTTTATTTTGCAACTGTCATTTTCACCACCACTCCTATATTTGGATCCCCTTTGTGCAACTAATTTCCTTCTATTCTCATCCTTGTCAACGCGATATAAAAAATATCTGTCACTTAATTACTCTTACAGTAGTGTTAAAAAGTTAGCATACTCACTTTGAAATATATTTTGCTGCGTTCTAGAAGAAGGTTCCATTTTAATGATGTTTTCTGGTCCTCAGTGAGAGCAAGAAATTCCACAACCTAATAAAAGATGCATCCATTTACACATCGACAACATAAAAAGATAAGAATCGTGATGAAGACTTCTGCAATCACATCAAAAGTAGCTAATGTATACTATTATATGGCAGGTAATGGTGATTTGAAATTCTGAGGAAATGTAGTTAGAATCAGTGAGCTTTATCTCCATTGAATACAAATCCCCTTTTTAGGTTTCACCTGCACAGCGGTTGCGCTGTGCTTGTGAAATCTCTTGTATTTAATGTATCTTAAAAGGGGATTCTTATCAGTTCCCAACGCCAAACTACTGTGCTCATTTGCTTTTGTGTGGAACTTTTTTTTTTTTTACTTCCCCTGGCTGCACACATTTACGAAACGTCTACTAAAGCTGTTCATACTGTTTAAGACCCATTCACTGTTAAGATAAGATCTCTTCCCACAGAAAAGGCAGACAGCTTCTAACAGTATACTGGAATGCTTGCTTTTTATTACTTAGTTGTGTGAAGCATATACTTTAGCCTTAGAACGTTTGTGGCGTTTCCCTTTTCATGCCTCAGTACCTTTTTCTGCCCTTTCTAGGCATTATCGGGTTGATTTTTTCAACTTAATCTATTTGGGCATAATGATCAAATTCTAAATGTTGTAATAATCATTGCGCGTTAAATATAAAGTTAATATACGAGCTATGCTATATTTTACTACTAAACAGGCAGCATTAGGGGCAGTTACTTTGCAGACAACAGGGTCATGATTTGAATGGTGCAGCAGGTGCAGTAGCACTGGGCCCAAAAGTTGTCGGAACTTATCTAAGCACATAATATTGCTATATTTGACTACTAAACAGGCAGTCACAATTGTAGTTACCTTACAGTTAAAAGGGACTTGATTTGAATGGTGCAGCAGGTGCAGTGGCACCGGGGCCAAAATCTCTAGGGACCCCACTAAATGCAGAATTTTGCTAAATTCTACAACTAAATAGGCAGTCGCAAGTGCAGTTATCTAACAGGCACTAGGGCCATGATTTCAATGGTGCTGCAGGTGCAGTGGGACGGGGGCCAAAAGTTGTCACACCTTCTCTAAACACCATATATTGCCATATTTAACTACTAAATGAGCAGTCACAAGTGCAATTACCTTGCAGGCACTAAGGTCATGATTTTGGTGCAGCAGGTGCAGTGACACCGGGGCCCATAGCTCTAGGAACCTCTCAAAACACCAAATATTGCAATATTTTACTACTAACAGGCAGTCACAAGTGCAGTTACCTTACAGGCAATATGGTCATGATTTGAATGGTGCAGCAGGTGCAGTGGCACCAGGGCCAAAAGTTGTCATAACTCCTCTAAACACCAAATATTGCTCTTACATCAATTAATTCTATTATTTCCCTTTCATTTCATTTTTCAAAATGTTGCTATTACTCACCTGAACTATACCACTAGTAACAGCACAATATATTGCCTTTTTGTACATAAACACTTTAACAGACTTTCTGTAACTTACATAGTGCAACTACTCAGCAAGCTGCAACTTACAACAAAAAAACAGCTTATTATTATTATTCACATATGCAAAACCTAATGCAATTACCAATGCTTGTTGTTAACTGGTCATCGCAATAATAATATTTTTTCTGGTTACCAATCATGCTTATATTTAAAATATCGCTAACATGATCTAGGTGCTTTGTAATGTACGGATTTGTGACAAACTCCACAGTACTAATTTTTGTTCTGCCCACTCTACTGGATGCTAACACACCGGACACACACTATTGTTTCTCTGTTTTATTTTCTTCATACATATGTGGTAAGTGTTTTTAATGGTACCATCTAGGCATTTAATCTCCAGTGTACTGTAAAGTGCTGAGATTCAGAGAGGAAAATATAACGCCTAAAACAAAAGTTGATTGATTGTACATCCCAGTTGAGATACCTTCTATTGTAACAATAGAGGTTCAGTTTTAGTATCTGTTTGCGTGTGCACTAAAGTGACACAAGGCAGCGCAGTTCTGGGCAAAGAACAGCACTGATTTTGCTCTCCGATGAACAAGTTAGTTACCTTCTGTAGCTCTCTTTCTGGTGTATACTCTATCTAACTGCATATTCTTGACCTTTGTATATTTCCCAGGCATTAGAATGGATCCAGAAAATCTTAAGCAGTACTCCTGTGCACCGGTCTGTGGGGTCATGTGGCTCAGTGCCAATGTCGTTCTGCTCCCGAAGTGGCGTGCAGAGCCCCATATAGGCACCAACCTGACGTAAGTTGCTTTCTAGGCTGACCACTTCCACAGGCGCAGAGCCCATTAGCAAATTGGCTGTGACTAGTGGGCAGATCTCTAGACTTGGGACCTTTTTAGATGGAGAAAGGAGCCCAGTTCACAGAATGGGAGCATCAGTGTGGAAAGACTGTTACCAAAGGTAAGAAACGTGTTCATCTGAGGGATATTAACCGCAGATTCTTCAGCATCACCTTTTGAATAGATACCAAAGCAGTACCCCCTGGAGGTGGGTCTATGATTTGGTTTAGACAAAAGATCCTGAATTACCTGTCTGTTCAGGCAGGAGTTGTGTTGTGAACGTAAGAAGCAATGCCCTTGCAGCAGTCTGGCAGATATCGAGAACAGGCACTTCGCATGCCAATGCAGTGGTAGCACCCTTGGCTATTGTGGAGTGAGTTTGGAAGCCTTTTGGGGGCTGCTTCTAGGCTGTTGCGTAGCAGATTTTGATACAAAGTACGATCCAACGGGAGACTGTTCTCTTTTGCACTGCCATGCCATTTTTCGCTCCAGTGAATCTGAAAAAGAGTTGATCATCCACCCAATGGGGTTTGGTACCCTGGGTGTAAAAGCTGAGAGCCCTTTTAGGATCTAAATGATGGAGTCTTTTCTCCCCCTTAGAGGAATGAGGCGGTGATGTTTTGTCCAACATGAAACAGTCACCAATTTCGTGAGAAAGAAGGCTCGAGTCCTCAAGTCCAACTTGTCTAGAAAGAAAGTTCTGTATAGCGGGTTGGTAGAGAAGGCGTGCATATCACTTGCAGGTTGTGTCGATGTTATGGCGAGGAGGAAAACTATCTTGAGCATAAAAAGCTGCAATAGACAGGTGAGCAGAGCTTCAAAGGGTGTACACATGAGGAATGTGAGCACCAAATTCAGATCCCACTGAGGCATAATGAAAAGAGCAGGTAGAAAATGTATGTTGAAACCCTTTAAAAAAACAGGTGATTTAAATAAAGCGGGCTGACCCGGCAACTGCAAAAAGAATGAAGGAACAGAACAGCAACGTTTCACTGTACCCAAGGCAAGTCCTTGATGGTCTCTAGGGACACCACACAAAAAGCAACTCTTTAGAAACTTCGGCCTGCAGTAAGTAAATCAGCCAAATACCTCACCAAGCCACAAATTTGTCTCAGCGGCAGGCGTATACCGATGTAGTGGAGGGATACCCGACTGCCAAGATGAGATCAACAACCTAGGAATGGAAGCCGAATTCAGTCAACTGCTGTTGCTCAAACTCCAAGCACTGAGGAGAAGATTTTCCAGGCCCAGGTGCAAGATCCTGCCCTGCTGTTGCCACAGAAGATCCTCCTGAGGCAGCAGCCTGATCGGAGGACAAATGCTCATGCCCAGGAGTTCCAAGCTGGCTCAGCCACTGAGATGATTTGGGTCCGGTTGTACCTGATCTTCTTTTGAACTTGGGGCTGGAGCAGTAGCAATTGAAAGGCATACAGGTATCCTGAGCTCCACTCTAGGCAAAGTTAGCAAAAAGTTAGTGTCAAGGCTCTTTCCATTTGTGATCTGCTAAGCATCAGCATCTGAGTCAGTCTGCCCTGCCGTTTAGAGATCCAGCTAGGTGGTGTACCTTGAAAATCTCCTGATGTTCTCGCTGCTTCCAGAGGCATAGTGCCTTCTGACATATGGGCCATGATCCCACGCCACCCTCATTGTTGCAGTACCACACGGCGGTGGCATTGTTCATGAGCACCTGCGCAGACCCCTTTGATGGATGCCAGGAAGACTTTCAAAGCCAAGCAGATGGCCCGCAACTCCAGGAGGTTAATATAGAGCCAGATTCGGTCGGAGACCAAATGCCTCTGATCTCCAACTCTCCTAGATGGCCTCACCAAAACTGCACCATGTCCAGAATAACTCCGATGAAAGAGAGCATCTGTAGAGTCAGGTGTGACTTCAGCTTGATGATAGTGAACCCGAAGGAAGTCAAGAGGTTTTCCATAGTCTGGGGGTTGGTGATGACTGTCAGGAGTGAGTTTGCATTCAGCAGCCAGTCGTCGAGGTAAGGGAAGACTGTAACCCCTGGCCTCCGAAGATGCTCTGCAACCACAAACATCACTTTCGTGAGCACCTGAGGGGCACTGGCGAGGCCACAGGGGAGCCCAGCAAACTGATATTGCTCCCTTCTCACCGTGAACCACAGGTAGCACCTGTGGGCCTACAGGACCGGGATGTGTAGACATGGATGTGTAAATAAGTGTCCTGCAGATCCAATGCTATCATCCAGTCTCCAGAGTCGATGGCAGACAAGAACTGGGCCAGAGTGAGCATCATGAACTTGTCCTTCCACAGGGAGGCATTGAGAGGGCATAGATCTAAAATAGGATGACGGCCTACCCATCTTCAGCACAAGTTGTTCTTCTGAGGCCAGAACCCTCTCTATGGCCTCTTTATCCAACGGAGCCTACACTTCCTGCTGCATGAGAAGAGCGTAACCATGCTGGACAACTTGTACGACCCATTTGACCGAAGTGATGGCTTGACACCTTTAGAGAAAATGTTGAATCTTGCCTCAGGCAGGGCCTGGGAGGAGACGCTAGAGAGGTCTTGCAGCTGTGGCAGCTGGGGGAGCTGGAGACTGGGCTGCACTCTGCTCATGTGGTCCATGTTGTCTGTGTGTTATGCGGCCTCTGCCACAAAAGCGCTGTCCGGTCCGCTAGGCTGGTTGCACGAGTGAGTGCAGGCAGTATTGAAAACTCATACCATATCCACAGAGTGGGTGAAACTGCTGGTGGAACAGATGCCTTGGGGCAGCCAGGCCCAAGTAGCGCACTGTGGCCCTGCCTTCTTGAAAATGCTTGAAAGCCAAGTGTGCCTTTCAACCAACGAGACAAGAGCCATCGAAGGATGTGTCCATTTGGAAAGATTGAACATCCCGGAGAAGCCTGCAGACCTTATCCAGGCATGTCTCCTGAGTGTCAGACTGGTTCCAATTGCCTGACCAAGGCAATCTGTAGTATCCAACCCATAACAAATTGTGAATTTTGCTGCATCGCGTGCAACATGCATGGCTTGCGTAAGGGTGGGGTGCAAGTCATCAGGCACAGCAGGCAGGACCTGAGCAACGGAATCCCAAAGGGCATGAGCATAGTGGCCCAACAGGCAGGTGTTGCTGACGGACTGCAATGCCAGGCTGGTGAAGAATAACATGTGTTACCCAAAACTTTCAAGGAGCTTGGTTTCTCTATCCAGTGGGATGATTGGGAAGGCATTGGGGTTGACTTTGCTCATAGATGCTTGTACTACCAAACTTTCTGGAGTCTGATGCTGTGTTAGGAAAGCCGGATAGCCTGTGGCAGGGTGGTGGGGCTTCGCTAGCTGTCTAGTAACTGGTAGTCCGGAATATGGCTTTGCCCATATGTTAGGAAGAAGTCTATGAGGGCCTCATTGAAAGGTAGTAGGGGCTCAGTATTAGCTTGTCCAGGTTGGAGGACCTCGGTAAGAAAACATTGGTTTTCACTTCCATAGTGGGCAATTAGAGGTCAAGAACCTGAGCTGCTCTCCGCATAACTACTGCAAAAAAGGCATTTTCTTGAGTATCCAGCGTAGGTGGAGAAACCAGCCCAGGGTTTGGAGAAGTATCCTACACACTGACATTCTGTGGTTCGTCATACCAGTTTCCTTAATAAATCCATTCCCTTCACCATAACAGTCATTATTGGAATCTGTGCTAAATACATTGTGAATGATCTGGGCCCTTCAGTAAAGCAAGGGCAATGTATCAGAGTACGATGGGTTGGGAGAGGCCTGCGGCCCAGTGGGATCAGGGCACGGCCTCGGTCAAAGTAGGCTCAGCTCAGAGGGCACTATCAGTTGTGCTTTGTCGTCCGGTGTCAACCTAATCGGTGTTGATGCTCCAGGGTCTGGCCTTGGTTGTGTCGCCAAGACCGAAATTAGCACCAAAGACCGGTGCAGGATCCGTAACAGGTTAAGAGGTTGGACAACCATGTATAATTGCCTGTAGTATTGACTGTAACCGTGTGTTTTTGTGTGTGTGTCTATTTCATGTGTGCGCATGTGTGTCAATATTGTTTGCAGATGTACGTATATGCATGTCCTCCATGTGTGCCTGTACTATTGTCTGTCAGTGTAGCCCCTGTAACATATAGGCTTTTAGAATGCTTTAATTTGATGCTAGACAGTAGAAAGGAAACTGCCATGCTCGTTAGTTAAACACCATCTTTCGCTAAAGGGGTTTGTAAACAAGATATAAACAATGTGGACGTACCCACTGAAGAAACAAAGAATCGTGACTCACTGTGCTAGTAGCAGTGTCACACAACCCTTAGGTTTTATTAAAAGACCCCTCACACACCAACCTAGTTGGTGTCATGCTTCATCATTGGGGTCCCAACCGGGTGGCCTAATGCCGCCCGGTTGTGCTACAACGCCTGATTACAGCGGAGCTGGTGTGGTGTGATAGTGTGATGTGAAATGTGAAATTTAAAAAATATCTCTGGGAATCCTTGCCAATTGTATTTAATTGTGGCGGCCCAGGATATATTAAAATCCAAAGGCGCAACTAATAAAGTTACTTGAAACTCGTAGTTGTCTGTGATGGGTCTACATGTTTCAGCCCCTACAAGAAAGTAGAGGGGGCTTTCATCAGGACCGGGTGAGAAAAAATGTGAATGAGTGGCAAAATGTGGCCACGTGAATAATAAAAATCACAACGCACGCGCTAAGGTAAGTTGGAAAGAATTGAAGGGAGTCGATACTTACGACCCCACTACAAATAGCCTGTAAGGGAAAAAGACAACACAACAACACATAAAGAAGAGCAACATAAAATGCAATCTTTTGTATGATCTTGTACTTGTGTAAGACTATATAGTGGGCAACGGAGTGAGTCCATATGGTCTAGTGGCCTGCTGAAGGAGTAAAATTGAGCTGTGCAAGGCTAGACCGGGTGAGGAAGTGGCATGCTGGACACTGATGATTTTGTGATGTCACGGAAGAGTACTGTGAAGTACATGCAGCATGCTAAAAGTGACATCGTGTAGGGCGTGTGTCACCCTACCAAGTCTACTAAGCACAGCATAGGTATGCAGTATAAGCCGAGCCGGTGTGTTGACCGTATCATGAATAACCGGCATTGTTTTACAGCGTGCAGCAAAAACACGTGTTCTTTAAAAATTCTAAGTAGAAAAGGGGTTAAAAAGAGAACATAATTACACTCGGTTTAAGTGTCTAGCAGGAAATCAGGGCCCGGGAGGGGAATCGTCTGTAGTCACACTCTGTAGCAAAGGAAGAAATGCGGGAAGAAGGGTGAGACGTATAGACAAGTTGCATTAAGGTATACGGAAAACGTATACATGACTAAACATCTCTAACGAACAACGAGGAAGCGCGAGGCTGTACGCGCTCTCGACTTGAAAAGACCTTACTTCATCAAGACCGATATCCCGCTACGACCTATTGCGGTCTCCCGTGGTCCCGGCTGCTGGCGTTAATGCCGGTGCCAGGGGCTATGTAGCAGGAACGTTTGTAAACAAGACACAGATTTTAACAAACACAACATACACAAATCACTTATAAACAATTGTAACTAAAGGACAGGTATTGGTGTTCATTTTGTTTTGGAGTTCTGGAATTTACAGCTAGGTCCAGAAGTGTTAGGTGAAAAAATACATTTTGTAATCGGTCATATTCATACTATCCAAATCTTGCTTAAATGGGGGTACAGTAATAGCCTACCCTAGTAACAACTGGGCTTATACTGCAAATATTTAATTGGTGTCTTTTATAGTTTCAGAGTAAGCACGTAAAACCTGAAAGACATACTAGTTCATAACCGAGTTTCCTGCAATTTGGCTATTGAGCCATATTTGGGGGTCAAGCTGTCAATAATGAAAATAAACTAAAGTAGCGAACAGTTTAATTATTTACCGTGCATGCCAGTGCTTCCTCTGCTACGGTGCTGGACAGGCTACAACACTGAAGTGTGCCCGTATGGTCGGTAAGGTCCACTAACAATTCAAAACTAGTAACCACAGATTTCGCTTCTGAAGACATGTCATTGCAGAAACTATATGTGCATGTGTTTGACTCATCATTAATAATATACCGGCATCTTGAACTGAAAAGAGAATGACAAATGAAATAATTATTTTAGTGTTTGCACAGCACATAGGCTATACACATTCATTTCATCATCATGGTTCGCGCTACAGGGAATACAGTTCAAGTATGCAATGGGAGAAGTACCTACTAACATGTTGACACATACAATAATTTGAATTTACTACTACCATTTTAGCAAGCTTGTTGAAGCTTACGTATGGCATTCCACTTCCGGAAACCTTCTATGAGGTGAAATATGGGAGCACCACTCAACTTTCAGTGCCAAGTGCAAAAGATTAACAATGAGAAACGAAGGCAGATAATCAGAAGCTAGAAGTGTAGTCACAACCGTCTGGGTCAGCTGGCCCCATTAGTGCATCCACAATTATTTGTTTTTGAGAAAGACTCTAAAAAGTTTGCTTTTCAGCTAAGCTGTGTTGCTCCATCTTTACTTTCCTTCTGTCAGTGGTCTCACCTCGGTCAGCTTTAAGCTGCACTCATAGGGTGAAAGATTGCCTTTTTACAAATATTAAATAATAATAGAGGACGACATCAGTCTCGAAGTGCAATGCATAATGTTCTTGACAGCAGCCATTGTGATTCTTGGACGCTACTACTGCAAGCAATAAACATTCCCAAAATCTCACTTTGGAACACTTGGACAAAAGCGTCTTGCTTGGAGGTGGAGACCTACGCTGTGCCTAACCTGGGAAGGTCAAAACTAATCTATAGTTAGCTCTGTCTTGGCGGGTTTAGTATGGAAGGTAAAGTTTCTTACCTGTAACTGTAGTAATCTGTTTTCTGTATCTTCATTAATGCACAAGTTACTAACTTGTGTAACGATATATCTGTAAGAGACAGTAGTTAGTGACAGATTCCTTACCTTAGAATATCCCCAGGCGTCAGGCTGGATCCGGAAAGTTTTTGCGTAGCAGTACCCTTGCGCGTCGGTAGGCGGCGTCGTGTGGCTCCTCGTCCGTCGTTGGGACCGCCGGGATGACGTCGCGGGCAGTACTTAGACGCCGCCCCTGCGCGCTGACGTCAGTTCTGTACATGACTTTCCGCGCCAGGAACGCAGAGCCATGCAAGAAGCTGACATAGGTGTCTGAAAAATACTAGGGCCCTGAAAGGGATGTCCTTAACCCTAGAAATCAGTTCGCAGAACGGGGAGGATGGGTGGGCGGTAAGAATCTGTCACTAACTACTGTCTCTTACAGATATATCGTTACACAAGTTAGTAACTTGTGCATCTGAAAGAGACACGTTAGTGACAGATTCCTACCTTGGAATAGGTACCCCAGCAATACCAACCCCGGTGGTGGGTCTGCGAACAAAGATCAGACGAGGAAGTCCCGGAGAACAGAACGGCCAAAGAAGCCGTCTCTCCGGACTTGGCTGTCAAGGCAGTAATGTTTGGTAAACGTGTGTAGCGAGGCCCACGTAGCTGCCTGACATATATCCTGTAACGGAACCCCGCGGCCTAAAGCCGTGGTAGCCGCCGTTGCCCTGGTGGAATGGGCACGCAGCCCAACAGGAGGCTCCTTCTTAGCCAAAGAATAGCAGGCTTTGATACACATGGTGACCCAGCGGGAGATGGTCCTTTTGTGTACCGCCCGACCTTTTTTGGCGCCCACGTAGCCAACAAAGAGCTGGCCATCCACCCGGAACTGTTGTGTGCGGTTGATGTAAAAAGAAAGCGCACGTTTTGGGTCCAGACGGTGAAGCCTCTCCTCCTCTCTGGAAGGATGCGGAGGCGGAAAGAAGGTGGGCAAAGTGATGGTCTGCCCAATGTGGAAGGCAGTAACCACCTTTGGCAAGAAGAACGGACGTGTCCGAAGAACAACCTTGTCTGGATGAACAGACAGAAAGGGGGTTTGCATGAAAGAGCCTGGAGCTCACTCACCCGCCGAGCGGAAGTGATGGCCACCAGAAAGGCTGTCTTCAGAGTAAGAAGACGAAGAGGACAGTTATGCAGAGGCTCAAAGGGAGCGCACATTAAGAAAGTAAGAACTAAGTTCAAGTCCCACTGAGGCATTACAAACGGATCAGGAGGGAAGAGGTGTGTAATGCCTTTAAGAAACCTGTTAACAACAGGGGACTTAAAAGAGAGGGCTGATCAGGAAGCCTGAGAAAGGCCGAGATTGCACAAAGATAGCCCTTGATGGTACCCAGGGCAGAACCCTGTTGGGCCAGAGAAAGAAGGAACAGAAGAACCTCGGAAAGAGGGGCAGAAAGGGGATTCACAGCCTTTGCTGTGCACCATGCCACAAACTTGTTCCACCTGCAGGCGTATACCACCTTAGTGGAGGGACGCCTGGCTGCCAGAATCACATCACAAACTTCGGGAGGCAAGTCGAAAGGAATCAACTGCCGCCGCTCAATCTCCACGCAAGCAGGTGTAGACTGGACAGGTTCGGGTGGAGGACCGTCCCCTGCTGCTGCGACAGAAGATCCTCCCGAAGAGGCAGACGGATCGGGGGATCGACGCTCATACTGAGTAGCTCGGGATACCAAACTCTTCGAGCCCAGTCCGGAGCCACAAGAATGACTTGGGCCCGGTCGCGCCGAATCTTCTTCAACACTCTGGGTAGAAGTGGTATAGGCGGAAAGGCGTACAACAGACCGCAACTCCACTCGCGACGAAAAGCGTCGCCGAGCGAGTGCCGCCTTGGAAATTCCAACGCGCAGAACTGCTGACATTGCGTGTTCTCTTCGGTGGCGAACAGATCTAACCAAGGCTCTCCCCACTGCTGAAAGAGACCTTGCGCCACCTCCGAGTGAAGACGCCAATCGTGATCCATCATGCACCTGCGGCTGAGTTCGTCCGCCCTGGCGTTCAGGGATCCTGTCAGGTGTTGAACCATCAGGAATATGCCCTGATGTTCCAGCCATGTCCAGAGGCGCAGAGCCTCCTGACATAGGGTCCACGACCCCACCCCGCCCTGTTTGTTGCAGTACCACATGGCAGTGGTGTTGTCTGTGAACACCTGCACTACCTTCCCTTTGACAGAGGGAAGGGATGCCTTGAGTGCAAGTCGGATCGCCCGGAGCTCCAGAATGTTGATATGGAGCCGGGACTCCGCCGGAGACCAGAGGCCTCTGATCTCCGCCTCTCCCATGTGACCGCCCCATCCCAGAAGGGACGCGTCCGTCACAACTGTGTGCTCTGGCTGGGGAAGGGAGAGGGATCTGCCCATGACCCATTGCCAGTTGGAGAGCCACCACTGCAACTGTTTTGCAGTCCCCTCCGAGATCTGGACGTGATCGGACAGGTTGCCCTGGTGCTGCGCCCACTGGAACTTCAGGTCCCACTGCAGAGCCCGCATATGCCATCTGGCATGATCGACCAGCAGGATGCAGGAGGCCATGAGGCCCAGCAGCCTCAGGGTCATCCGTACCAAAACCCAGGATAGAGGCCGAAAGATCGGAATCATAGCCTGAATATCCCGGACTCGCCGTTTGGGAGGATAGACCCGAAACTGCATCGTGTCCAGAACTGCTCCGATGAAAAGGAGCTGTGGAGAAGGAATCAGGTGCGACTTCGGCACGTTGATGGAGAACCCCAGCGAGTGCAGGAGTACGGCCGTAGTCTGGAGGTGGGAGACGACTGCCTGGGACGAGCCCGCCTTCAGCAGCCAGTCGTCGAGGTAGGGGAAGACTGGAACCCCTGCCCAGCGCAGATGAGCTGCGACCACCGCCATCACTTTCGTGAACACCCGAGGGGCGCTGGTAAGGCCGAAAGGGAGCACGGTGAACTGAAAATGCTCGAGGCCTACCGTGAACCGCAGGTAACGCCGGTGGGCCGGCAGGACGGGGATGTGGAAATACGCGTCCTGCAAGTCCAACGCTACCATCCAGTCTCCAGGGTCGAGGGCAGTCAAGACCTGAGCTAGGGTGAGCATCTTGAACTTCTCCTTCCGGAGGAAGCGATTGACGTTCCGGAGGTCCAAGATAGGACGCATGTCCTCCTTGTCCTTTTTGGGCACCAGAAAGTAGTGGGAGTAGCAACCATGTCCTACTTCTGGGGTCGGAACGCGCTCGATGGCCCCTTGACCAAGAGGGCCGCAACTTCCTTCTGAAGAAGCACCAAGTGATCCCCTAACATGCGGTGGAATTGAGGCGGCATGGCTGGGGGGATGGTCTTGAAGGGGAGGGAGTAGCCCCTTCGGACAATGTCCAAGACCCACTTGTCCGAGGTGATGGCACGCCAGTGGTGAAGGTGATGGCGAACCCTGCCCCCTACTGGTGTGCTGTGCACCTGAAAGGAAGGACTAGGAGGGCTTGGAGGCCGTGGACGGGGCGGGGCGGGTGGCCTGACCCGCACGCTGGTTACCTGACCCGCCACAGCGGGAGCCACGTCCTCGGCCACGCGAAGACGCTTGCTGCGCGGGCCGGTGGCTGGGCAGCGGACGTGACTGGGCGCCCCTTCCGTGGCCACGAAAGGGGCGAAAAGCAGACTGTTGCTGAGGGCGCACAGCAGAAAGGCCCAGGGACTTGGCTGTAGCCCGCGAGTCCTTAAAGCGCTCCAGCGCTTGGTCTGCCTTTGTCCCAAAAAGACCGACTCCATCAAAGGGCATGTCCATAAGAGAGTTTTGGACATCACCCGAGAAACCAGTGGTCCTCAGCCAGGCGTGACGGCGCAGCGCCACGGTCGTCGCAAGCGATCTGCCTAGCGAGTCGGCGGTATCAAGGCCACATCTGATGGTGTACTTTGCCGCATCTCTTCCCTCCGCAATGGTGCGGGAAAGCAGTGTCTGGACCTCCTCAGGACACTGGGGCAGAACTTGCGCCACCGAGTACCACAAGGAGTGGGAATATCGGCCCAAGAGGCAAGTGGTGTTGACGGACCGCAAGCCAGCACTGGCGGAAGAAAAGACCTTCTTCCCAAATTGATCCAGGCGTTTGGATTCCCTATCCGGGGAGCGGTAGGGAAGGCGCTTTGGGAAGCAGAGGCTTGGACCACCAAGCTCTCAGGGGTGGGGTGTAGAGAGAGGAACGGGGGGTCGCCCGGAGCAGGGCGATGGCGTCGGGGAACGTTCCTATCCACAGGAGCCCCTGTGGTGGGCTTGGACCAGGTGCCCAAAAGAACGTCTGAAAGCGCCTCGTTAAACGGCAGCAGTGGCTCCGAGGAGGTAGCCGCCGGCTCAAGCACTTCCGTCAGGATGTTAGTCCTGACAGCCACTGTAGGCAACTGGAGGTTTAAGGCCCCAGCTGCTCTACGCAACACCGTTGCAAAGTTTGCTCCCTCCTCCGTTGCCACGGAAGGAGGAGACAGCATGCCAGAGTCAGGGGAGGTGTCCAGACCACTGGCATCCCCAAGTTCCTCAGTCCAGTCCTGATCAAACTCACACTGCTGTGTGAGAGGGTCATCAGACCCCTCCCAGTTATCTTCGTCCTCCAATTCTGGTTCAAAATAAGGAGGAGGGACATGTGGGACCCAAGGTCCCAGCGGCGTCGGAGCAGGCGTCGAGCGACGCCAGTCCGGCGCCATGTCCGGATCCGGAGAGGACTGGGGAACGACGCCGCCCGGAGCCTCGGGCGGCGTCGGGAACGGCACCGGAGAGATCGGCGCCGGTGGAGGTGTCGTCAGGTCAACGGCGTCGATCGGGGTTGTGGCAGCACCGGAGCCGGGACCGGGGCCGGAGCTGGGGCCGGGACCGAGGCTGGTGTGACAGGCGGCGCCGGGACCGGAGTCGTCGGCGGCGCCGGAGAAACCCCATCAGGGCCTGCGGGGCCCGAAGGCGCACCGGGGGGACCTTGAGGCCCGAAGAGGCGGGCCATGGCCGACAGGAACTCCTGTATCTCGGCCGGAGTCGCCCCCGAACCCGGGAAGGACGGGTAATGCGGGGGCGGCTCCACAGGCACTCCCGGAGCCGCGGGGGCGGGGACGGTGCCGACAGGACCCTCAGCCGAGTCACGAGACCGGCGAGGGGAAGTCGTTGAGCGATGACGCTTCTTTGACTTCTTATGCTTCGACTTACTGGAGGAGTGCGAAGACTTGGACCCCGGCGACCGTTGAGGACTCCGCGACCGGCCCCTCGACCTTTCACGTGACCGGGGCTTGGTGTGGCGCGGAGCCGACTGCCGGACCTCAAAGAGCTTTCGAGACCGCTCTCGCAAAGCCTTCGGGTGCAAGGCCCGGCAGTCGGAGCACGACTTTGTGTCGTGGTCGCGGCCGAGGCAGTAGAGGCAATCCCGATGTGGGTCTGTGATCGACATCATTCGACCACAGGCGTCGCATGGCTTGAAGCCGGGCATCCCTACCGACACCTTCGGAGTCGAGAGACTTCGAGAAAACAGTGAAAAAATCACCCAAAAACTTAGTCAAAAAATGATTAGGGCACTGCTCTTCCCGGATCTGCGCTTACTGGCGCGGAAAAAGAAAGAACTGACGTCAGCGCGCAGGGGCGGCGTCTAAGTACTGCCCGCGACATCATCCCGGCGGTCCCGACGCCGACGACGGACGCGGAGCCGGACGACGCCGCCTACCGACGCGCAAGGGTACTGCTACGCAAAAACTTTCCGGATCCAGCCTGACGCCTGGGGATATTCTAAGGTAAGGAATCTGTCACTAACGTGTCTCTTTCAGATGATGACCTTTAGCATGATTCCTATGTGTCCAGTGGATTCCCAGAACACTTTCAAAACAAACATTTTGAAACAAGAATCTTTTAAAAATAATACGAAATTAAAAAATGTTTTCTATAAACAGCTTCAATCCCCTTTCCTATTTGATTGCATAGAGAAACACAAACCTCTGCGAAACAGGACACAGTGACGATGTAAATAGGATCTAATTAGATTAACTGTGTGTAAATTTATGTTATGAGGATATACCAGAAAATCAAGCATTGAACCAGCCTTCCTGGACTAACGTTCGCCAACCCCCCGGGGCTAGACTGAAAAGTAATACCAGCATCACAGAGCAGAGAAAGGTGGGTATACAAATTGCACTAATCAATTCAATAGTTCTTTAAGGGCAACTTGCCTCCACAGTCAAAATAATCACAATGTAGGAGCCTGACAAATTTCAGGAATTGTTCTTTTTCCTAAAACAGATGTTGTTGCTCCCTTTTCTCTGGGGGTGTGAGCTCTAGGACTCCCAGGAAGTTAACAATCAGGATGTTAATAACCTGGAAAAAGGTGAAAACTACCCATCAAAATCTTGACCACATGCACAGAAGAGCAAAGGAGTCAAAATATTGCTTTCATTGTATAAGGGGGTCATTTAGAACCTGGTGGGTGCTCCACTGAAAGAAGCCCGGCTCTTTGTTTCCCCCACCTCTAAATGGGGCTGGGGAACTGAAAGGCTGATGGACAGGATATCTGCCATGCAGCCACCTATCACAAAAGGACCCCTTACATCTTCAATCTTTTTCAAAAATAAATTAAAATGTGATTAACATGGAATGTGTATATGGAAGTTTTCAGCTGGAGTATGCAAGAAAATCTAGTGCATTAACTGTTGGTGTAAATTAAATCTGAGATTACATTAAATAAATCTGAGATTACTTTAAGGATAATACAAGAGTGAGCATAAAGAACAACCAGCTACATATAAAAGCAATATAAGGCGCTTCTATAGAAATTATTCTGCATTTCACTAAATGTTCTTGATGAATGGAGGATTATTAAAATGCTTACTTCGATGATACATGTTTCACATGTGAGCTATGCAAAGAACATGTTAATGTTGTGAGCACAAAATAAAATTCTGAAGGGGTTGATCCTCTAAAGTAGGACCAAACATATTGAAGATTATCTAAAAGTATCTTCAACATTTAAAAAGAACAAATAATACAGGAAAAGATTCTTACTATGGCCAGTTATTGCAGCAAAAGTGCATGGAAAAAGAATATTTGAGGCCTGATCTTGTACATTTTAGTAGATAAGGTAGAAGGAATGCTTTCTTCCCCCTCAGTTCTCTCTCAAGTGATCTCCATTGAAGTCATAAGCACTGAATAGTCTCGCCCATGTGCAGGGATCCCGGAGTACCTTTTCACATTATGTTTTTTTAAGTCTAGATGTTCGCCTTTCTTCAGGAAGTTCTGTAGAAACACTCAAGACAAGAATATTGTGCAGCCTGTAAGGAGGGTTTCAACGGACAAATTCTTCAGATTGCATTTAAAAAAGGGTAATCAATACCAATGTACATAATTATTTAAGGCCAAATACTTTAGTAGTATACGTAAATCTCTTTCCCAAACCCTTTTTTGAAAGAAGGAAAATGAAGGAAAAAGAGGACAGTGTAGCCCTATTGGTTGCAATTATGTGAATAGAAAAAACAGCGTCTGAATCTTTAAGAGCCAAGAGACTACCAGTATCCCATCATGCCCAGCAGGTGGCAACTGCTTCAGTTCTTTTTGACGAGATGTAACAGTATCAGATAGGTCCAATAGGTCTTTCATCTCCACCGGGGAGGCAGGAGGGTTGCTTATGACTTCAATGGAAATTCCTCTGAGAGAGAACTGGGATTACAGGTAAGAAACCATTCCTTCTCTCTCAGGGGATTTCCACTGATAGTCATAAGTACTGAATAGAATAGTAAGCCCATCCCCACCAAGAGCGGTGGAAAAGACAGAGGAAAGACCAAACTACCAAATCAAGCAAATACATTTCGGAGGGAGGCCTGTCCTACTTGACCATCTGTTCTAGCATCTGAATCGAAACAATAATGTTTCGTAAACGTGTGAACAGATCTCCATGTAGCCACTTTACAGATTTCAGCTATAGGGACATTTCTCATTAAGGCAGCAGTAGCCGCTTCCCCTCTAGTGGAGTAAGATTTAGGGCTACCGGACAAAACCTTATTTGCCTACTGGTAGCATAATAGAATGCAAGATACTATCCATTGGAATATAGACTGTTTGGATGTGGCTAGACCTGTACGGACCGGCCCATAGTTTACTGGTCTGCCTTGTGATATTTTTTGTCTTGTCCAGATAAAACTTTAAAACTCGCATGACATCTAGAGAATGGGGAGAAATTTTAGCAGGTGCGGAAGGGTGCTGAAAAAAAGAAGGCAAGGAAACGGTCTGATTGACGTGAAAGTTCGAAATGACCACAGTTAAAAATTTTGGATGAGTCCTCATGTAGGAAAGTAGGATCTACTTTCATGGTTACCCCCACTTTTTGCTGGTGTCAGTATGTTTTTTTTATTAATCTGGCTGGGATCCTGCTAATCAGGTCCCAGGCCACTGTGCTTCCTCCCTAAATCTGGCATGGTAAGTACTTTGGTACCTCCACAATTGGCTACTGGTGTAGCCTTGTAAGTCCCTAGTATATGGTACTAAGGTACCCAGGGCATAGGTATACCACGGGTCTCTCATGGGCTGCAGCATGTATTTTGCTACCCATGAGAGACCACTCAAACTGTGACTACAGGCCTGCTATTGCAGCCTGTGTAAGCTGGTGCTAGCACCACTTACGACAGATATAAGTTTTCTTATATCTGAGGTCACTACACTTAAAACCTATAGGTCACCCCTAAGGCAGGCCTTTCAATCCTGAAGGCAGGGTGCAGGGTTATAAGTGTGAAGGCGCCCTGTATGAGTCGATTCTCCAGGCTTTGTAAATGCGGCCAGCCATTTTGACACATACAGTGGCAATGCGTCAGTACACGATGGCTAATTATATATTGGCTGTGCCGAGCCTGGGCATGTTTGGTATCAAACATGTTGGAATCATACCCCAACCCGTTACCGGTGTTGGAGGTATGATTCCATGCACTGGGGGGCTCCTTTGGGAAGCCCCCAGTACTCCCGCTAACAACCTTCCAGGGTCTACCAGCATACTACTGCTGCCGCCAACACCAGACACGATTCTGCCCTCCTGCTGCTGAGCTCGAGCAGTGAAAGGTAGAACAATAGGTTTCCTGTCACAGGGAGGTGTGACCACCTCCCAGACAGGACTTAGTGTATTGTGCTGGGGGTGTGGGGGCGCTTGCCAGCGCCACCACACTGCTTTGAAGGGCACATTTGGTGCCCTCCAGGCATACTCTAGTTACAACCAGTTCTGGGAGCCCTTGGCTCCAGCTCTGGGGCGAAACTGGACAAAGGACATGAGAGTATGCCCCCTCTGTCCAGCCCTTCCTCTGGGAGGGATCCCTGAGTCGTCCTAACCCCTTTCTTAGGGTATAAATGGCCTTACCTAGGGGTGGATCCTCCGATTCGTCGTGGGACAAGACTCAAGCCTGAAACCACGTCACTCTTTGATTGTCTGGACACTTGGACTTCGCCTGGAACCGAGACTGCATCAAGAAAGACTCCTGCTGCTCCTGGTCTCGCTGTTCTGCAAGTCTTCTTCGTCGTCTGTGTCTGTGCACAGACCTGTGGGCATCAAGGACTCCCGAAGTAATCTCCCTTGGAGTGAAGGAGTCACTCCCCTGTATCTGCAGGCACTGCAATGAAGCTGACCAGTCTGCTGCTCCTGACGTTCCACGGACTTCGAAAGGCTCAGCAACACAGGTGGTGGTTCTGCAACTCCCTTGAGCAGAGAAAAACATCTGGTGAGTAGGCCCAATGTCTGCAAATCTATCTGTTGTCATTAGCAATAGTCACACCATCAATTATGAGAATTGTACACTTCTTGGTGCTATCGTGCTTGGCACCAAGCCACCTTTGGTGCAATTTTGGCCACACTTTGAAGCCAGAGTGTGTGCCCAATGTCCAAAGCAAAATTGCACTCAAGCACACACAATTCCAAACACAAGATAAGTCTCCTGTCTGTAATCCGGTATCAATTCCAGTCCACACAAATCAAGGTATTCCACAAAGTTTTTTTTACTCCAAGAGCAGATTTCCATAAAAAGCTGTCCAACAATGCCGCAGCCGACACGTCTTTCGTCCGAATGGACTTTTTCAAGGCTATGAGTATGGCGATATGTCCAAAATAGGCTTAAGGTCTCTCCCAATTGTAATGGTTGCAAAGTGTAGAACAATGGTTCCGTCTGTCTGGGACCTCAAAATAATGGTTGTCCCATTGCTGGGCTGACTATGAAGTAATCCCCAAAAGTTTTTTTGTGTCTAGAACTCCCTTGAGTCCCTCTCTGCAATTTTGGGGCCCTTATCCCTCGTCCCGCTGAGACCAACCCCTGTGCACTGTGTCAACTTGCTGTTGCCAAGGCTTGCTGGCTCTGTACTCCAGAGGTCTTCGAGCTACAAGAAGCTCCAGCATCTCTTCCTGCCAAGATCTTCGTCCTCATCGCATCCTCTGCACCGTGGGCCTTCATCTTTGGTGAGCTGCTCAAGATCCTCTTGCGACTCCTGTGCCTTCGGCCTGTGGGTCCTCTCGAGGGTCTTCTCCTGCTTCAGTGGGCTCCCCTGCTTGCCAGGGGCCTGCTCTGACTCTCCTGCACATGGTGAGTCCCTTGGACCTTGCTGGTCCCAACGTTCATCGTTTTCCACGTCTGTTGATGCTGCCAAGGCTTGTTGGTGCTCCTGACAGACACCGACCCACTGGTTCTTTACTTCCAACGCGGGACAGCTCGTGAATGGCTCCTGGACTTCCTCAGAGTCGCGTGGTCCTCACAGCTGCAGCGATTTGGTCACCGTCATCACTCCTGCATCTTCCGTCATCGGTGCGCATTGCTATTCCGTGACTCCTGGTCACCCCCGAGTGGCATAGACTATGTCCCCTCTACTTGCAGGTTCTTCTCTTCAAGAATCCACCCTTGGATCCCACCAGACTCTTGCACCGTCTTCGTCAACGGCATTTTTTCTGAAGTCCTCCATTGTGGTCTACGGCGGTTTCCGACGTCACTTCACACCTATGCACCCGGCTTCCTTGGAGTAGGTATCGTAGTTCCTGGGGTATCCACGGGTGGGGTGACTCTCCAACCTTCTGTCTTCCACTGGGTTTCTTGAGGGTCCACTTCAAAACTGCAAACGCGACTTTCCCATTGGCTTCTATTGAGTATGCAGCTGTGTTTCCACTCTGCACACAGCCTCCGTGGGGTTCCTGGGTACTTATCTTGTGTGGTTCCTTGTGTCTCCAGCTCTTCTGAGTCTCCTGGATCAAGTCCCGACTTCGTTCGCAGTTCGCATTCCACTTTCTTAGTATATGGTTTAGTCTCCCCTGGAGACCACTGTGTATTGCGCTTACTTACCTGTTTACAATTGAAGTATTATGTGTATTTGTGTTGATATCTCCGGGTAGGAGATATACCAATGTGTTAGTGAATGTTGTATAAAAATACTTATTTTTTTATAAATCCACTGTGTGGTTCTTTTTCATTTAATCTACACTAAATGATTAGTCAATCAATCCATGGTTGGAAGAATCTCGAGGCAAAGCCTGGGAATTTTTTGTTTTCTGCGGTGGTGAATAAGTTGATGTGTGGAGCGTCCCACATTCCGAAAATGTTTTGCACAACATCATTGTGAAGGACCCATTTGTTGTTTTCTTGAAGGACTCTGCTTAGGGAGTCTGCTAGAACATTTTGAACACCTGGGAGATTAGTCGCGGTGATCCGCAGGTCTCTAGCTATCAGCCACTTCCAAATTGTCTGGGTCTCATGAGATGAAGGTCTGGACCTCGTTCCCCCAGCTTGTTGAGGTAGTACATAGTTGTCGTGTTGTCTGTCTGAAAAAGCAGGGATTGAGTCTTGAAGGACGGGAGAAAAGCCTTCAACGCTAGGTGAACTGCTCTTAGCTCGAGGAGATTGAAGTGATAGGTAATCTCTCAGAGAACAATGTTCCCTGGATTTGGAAGTGATCCATGTGCGCTCCCCATCCTAACAATGAGGCATCTGTGGTCTGGGAAGGGACATTCTGATGAAATGGCATCCCTTGTAGCAGATTCGCCGGACAGCACCATTTCAGAGACTGCTTTGTATTGGGAAGAGTGCGATCTTGTCATCCCAGTTGCCTGCAAGTTGGTCCCACTGATCCTCAAGACATTCCTGTGAGAGGTTGCATGTGGAGACAGGCGTTCGGAGATAGAAAGATACAGGAAGCCATCGAGCTGAGAAGAGATTGCACTGTTCTCACTGTGGAGTGAGAGACTATCATTAGAGTCACACTTCAGATGGATTGATAACAGTCTCTCCTCCGAAGGACACACTCTTGCTTGAATGGTGTCAATGGATGCCCTCAAGTAATGCAGTGTTTGGACTGGAGAAGAGTTCGACTTGGTGTGATTGATATGCAGACCTAATCGTTGGAGAAGATCGCTGGTCAACTGGTAATGTAGTTGGGCTTCTTGAGGTGTTGACGCCTTGATGAACCAGTTTCTAGATATGGGTAGACGAAAGCTCAGAGCTTTCTGAGATGTGCAGCTACTACTGCCTTCCACTTTGAGAAAGTTCTGGGGGCTGATTTAAGGCCAAATGGAAGCACTTTTAAACTGTTAAGGATCGTGACCCACGACGAACCTCAAGAAATTGCAATGCTTCTTGGCTATTGGGATATAAAAGTATGCATCTTGGAGGCTTATCAAACAGAGCCAGTCTCCCTAACTGTGGATAGATCTGATGTAGTGCAAGATTATGACATTTTTCTCACCTAATCTACTAGTTGGCTATTTTCGAGAATGGGTCTAAACTTGTTTCTAGGACATTTTGTTCAACAGAAAATAACGGGAATAAATCCCTATTACCCGTTGTTTGGGAGGAACAGCCTCCACCACATGCTTCTGCAGAAGGATGTTTACTTCTAAGCGTTACATCTGTAGATGGTGATTGGATAGTTTTAGTGGTATATTCAGCGGAGGACTGGTGTACCTGAGACAATACACATTTCGAACAATATTTAGTACCCAGGCGTCTCTTGTGATTAATTGCCAAACTGTTAGGAAATGAGATACACCTCCCCCTACCGGAGTGGGTAACGAAAGAGGGGGAAGTAGAGATTCATTGTTTAGAGCCTGCTGTAGGCTTTCCCCCTGAGCAGATTGCTGAGTGGCTCTTCCTCTCGATTGACGACGTTGCTGCTATTGGAAAGGTCCCTGCGGTTGGTTTTGCTGGCAACCTTGGTACTAGTGAGTGGTTTGAACCCTCTTTGGGTATTTTAGGGCCTTTGCTGTTCTTTCTGCATTTTGAGACCTACAGCCTTTAGGGTCTCCATTTCGAACGTCATCGGGGTAATTTTGTCGTCCGTATGACTGACGAATAGTGTAGATCCAGAGAATGGTGGTTACGGTCCGTTGCTGGGATTCATGTTTAAGGGTCCTAAAGTGAAACCATGAAAACCTTTTCAAGGCCACCCTGTTGCAGTATTCGTGGGCTGCTAGTAATGAAGAGTGCAGAGCGGCTGGCTGCTATTTTTTCGGACCTTTTTGACCCAGATTTATTCCACATTTACCTGATTGCTAGAGCCTTATTATTCAGCCATAGGTCCACTGGCTCTGATTAATTCATGTTGCCCTATTTTGAAAATTTATGTTTCGGCGCCATTCCATAGGGATTGGCGTTGATTTGTTATGTCTCTCATTGATGGGATGTTCTAATTTGTGTATCCTTTCTGAGTTTCTCGTGACGTCTTTCCTGACTATTGCAGATCTATTGGCCGTCCCTACACTGCGCGGGACTCCTCCTTTCCCCTTGGGGCTGTTCTCTGTCCTGATGAAGACCCGCTGCAACATATTATTTTTGCGCCTTTAGGGTTGAAACGTCGACGCTTAATCGAGGTTCAGCTAAAAATACCTCTGGTTTTCATTTTTTGAGCAATCTAGCCTTGACCAGGGTTACTCTTTGGACTGCTATGCTGACCCTTCTTGGAGGAAATTGTTTTGTTTAGTTTAGTGTTGTATATAGTTTCACATTTGTATATATGCACCTCATCACCAGCACTGAGCACATATGTCACTTTGATACACGTGTCAATATTGTACTATGTTTTACTTGGACAGCCCGACCATATGTATATTGATTTTGACTGATGAAATGTGAAAAAATCTAAATACAAAAAATGTTTTGCAAGTATTTCTGATTTCCTCATTTTTCCAGGGTGTATTGTGATTTGCTTTCGTTTTCTTTGCGCGCACCAATTTAAATTCTACACTATTGGACTTTTAAAGCAAATATAAGTCCTTTGTTTTTCAATGATTGGTGCTTTTTTAGCAAAGTGTTTGTTGCTCTCCGACGGAGCCACTGTTGTCTGTTATAAGTAATGAAGAGTCAGCAGTAGTGCTGATGATTTGGTTGGAGACCATTTTACCCTCGTTGACCACTTCGTAGAAGTCTTCGCTCTTATCTCTAGCGAGGTCGTCTGCACATTTCTGGAACGACTCCCACAAGACTCTGTCGTATCTGCCCAGGAGAGCCGATGCACTTGCTGCATTCATGGTCGTGGCAGCAGTCCGCAAACTTTGCGCCCCACTGAATCCAACTTTTTACTCTCCTTGTCTGGTAGCACTGAGGATGAAGGAGGGGTGGATTGGTGCTTCTTTGCCACAAGGAAGACCACATAATCTGGGGTGGATCTGAGTGGAGAAACAGTGGGTCCTGCTCTGTAGGTCTATACTTCTTTTGCAGCTTCGACGGAGCAGATTTAGCTGAGGCTGGTGTGAGGAATACGTCAATACGTCCATAAGAGGCCTGGAACCAATGGTAGGAGAGGGCTAAATGCTGATCTATGATGAAATATCTAAAAAATGATCAATGTGGATGGTGCAGGAGTCGGCATTGAGATGTTTAATTTCGAAGCGCCTCTCACCAGGACCTCCTGGAAGATGTTGATATAATCCACTGGGGAGACTCGTGGCTGAGGCGAATCAGACAGCGTTGGTGAATATCTGCCTGCGCTGTGGAAGAATAATAGGAAGAACGATGTCTTGACCTTGTTCCTGACCTGGACCTGGACGCATGATGGCGATGTGATCATCTGGAGGAGGGCTGAGATGAGAAATGCCCAGACCTGCGGCGGTGCCTCGAGTGGTGCGAACGATGGCAAGATGTGGAACGCGATCGTCGTGGAGAAGGTAAGGCCTTGGAAGAGGAGCTTCTACAGGTTGTAGTTGCATAAGAGGTATTGGCTTTGGAGGTGGCAGATGCACTAGAGGTGGAGGAGGCGCTGGAAGTGGAGGCGGTGGAGGAGATGCAGACGGAGGAGTAGGAGAGTCTGGCAGCACTATAGGCAACAACAGAGAATATACCTGTGAGTACTCAGAGTCCGGGGATGATGGTAGACGTCTGTGCCTTGATTTTTTAGCTGGTCCGGATGGTCTCGACGTCGACTCTTTCCTACGTCTCGACATCGACACACTCCTCAATGTCGACCTTCTCCTATGCCTCGATGTCGACACACTCCTCGATGTCCAACTTCTTTTTCTCGACATCGTAGACTCCTTCAACGTCAACCTTCTATATGCTTGACGTCAACCCTTGCCTCCTCTTCGATGTCGGCCCAGCCTTCGACGGTGAACATGCAGGCATGTTAGCTTGTCTCGAAGTAGATGCTCTCGACATCAACCTGGAACTACATCGTTTATGGACTGAGCTTCTCTTTTTGGACCTCCCACGTCTGGAGTCCTCAGAGGAAGGTAGAAGAGCCCTGGTAGAGGACTGAACCTCTCCTCGCTCTCTGGATGTTCCACCTTCAGACCGCGTCTGCTGCCTGCATCGCTTCTCTGTACCACAGAGATGAATCATCTCCCTTTCCCTCAGGTTACGTCTGGAAAACTTCCTGCAGTGTGGACATCTGACACGAACATGGCTTTCAGGAAAGCAGATGATACAGACATCATGATGTATTAACAAAAACAAAGTACCTCTGACACCATCAATAAGTTTTTCACTTGTGCCTCAGTGGTCCTTTTAATTAACCCTGGGCTCCATTATTTATAAGTTCATTCTTCATTCTTTAATTATCAAAAAAGAGGTTCCCATCACATTGCGCATTAAAGCACCTATTATGGGGCAAACTGATTTTATTTGGTTGCTCTAAACCTCTCGTTGGTGGGAGCCAACGCGTTTCGACCTTCAATGGGTAGGACCAAGCGGAATATTTCATGCGAAGGTCTTCATCAGGGCGGGGCTTTGGATGGGTAGGACATTTGGTGCCTGCATGGGTGAAAAATTAAAAAACTAGTGAAACACTAAGGGGCCGATTCCGATCTCGGCCGGTAGGGCACCGAATCGGATTCGGCTGAACCGGATCCGATTCGGAGCCCTTTTTCCCGACCGACTCGTACGTGCGTCCGGGCGAACGAGTACGATGCGAGCACCGCACAATGGAGACGTTCCCCGGCCGGGCAAGTACGATGCGCACCGCGAGCAGTCCGACCGACCCGCACCGTCCAGCTCGAAGAAGCAGTCGGAGCCGCACTTTGGGGGTCCGTGTCGGACCCCCCTGTACGCGTATCCGCGCGAGTCGCACACAGGGGGACCCATGGGCCCCCCTACCTGTGCGTGTACGGCGCGAGTCGCTTCACCGCGTACACGCTGTAGGGGCGCCCTTGCTCGCCTCGCACCCATTGAGTCAATGGGAGCCCGCGTACGCGTTGTAAGACCGGCTCCCATTGACTTCAATGGGAGTCCGACCGAATCGAGTCCGATGTCATACGTGCGCATCGTACTCGTTCGGTCGGGCTGCTAGGGTCCGATTCGGTCCGAAATCTCTCCGGGTCCGGCTCGGTCAGAGAGATTTCTGGCCCGAATCGGAATCGGACCCCTAATCTGGTGTCTGCTATTTACATTGATGTTAGCTCAGGTTAGGCTCTTGACATACCATATTAGACTCGCATGATGCGGTGCAGTGTAACTCCTGAGAATAAAATCAGTTTGCCCCATAATAGGTGCACTCAAGCTGAATTGTTGACGCTCGCGACCCGAGTTTGCAAACAACTCTCTGACCTCTCCAGGACCTGTACAATAAAGCACATTGAGGGCAAAATAAGATAAAGTCCCAATAATGTTTGCAAAACAGTAGGACTTCTTTACGTTGGAAAGGATATTCTTGTAAGAATTATTACAACCAGGATTGTTGTTGTCTCTATATGTAGTAATGTTTGATGGTCATAAATCACACACCTGCATGTTATGTAAATAGTGTTTATGTCACTTGTTTAGATTAGTTGTTTTGACAAAAGTCACTGTTGTATATAAAAAAACAAAAATAGAGGTGTATGTTTTAATGCGCAATGTGATGGGAACCTCTTTTTTGATAATTAAAGAATGAAGAAAGAACTTATAAATAAATGGAGCCCAGGGTTAATTAAAAGGACCACTGAGGCACAAGTGAAAACTTATTGATGGTGTCAGAGGTACTTTGTTTTTGTTAATATCAATATTGATTCCAACCTCTGAACTCCCTGAATCGAATCACTCCCCTTCTTTAGAATTACAGACATCATGAGGGTCATCTGCCAAATAAAGATGGCATTTTATCTGACTAATGACAAAAAATTTCTGGCGGATAAAAAACAGCTGAAACACAGGGACAGATAAAATTCGTCGAGTGAATCTGTTTTCAAAAATTTCGTAGTGAGATTTTTTCTGAAAAAAAGCCAAAAAGTCAGAGCTCATTGCTCCACGATCCTGACACCAGAAAAAAGAACTGAAGCAACTGCCACCTGGTGGGCATGATGGGATACTGGTCGTCTCTGGGCCTTTAAAGGCGCAGACGCTGTTTTTACATTCACATAATGGTAGCCTATAGGGCTACACTGTCCTCTTTTTTCATTTATCTTTCTCCTTTTAGAAAAAGGGTTTGTGAAAGAGATTTTAAGTATACCACTAAAGTATTTGGCCTTAAATATATATATACATTGGTATTTATTACCCTTTTTTACATGTTGAGTCTAGTATTCAGAATGCCCTCCTGCCAAACATTGGGTGAACTCTTCATGACGACAGAGACTGCCTCTTACAGAAAATAGGTCTCCTCTAATCAAACGTTTTCTGGCCTATGTTAGGAAAATCTACTACACACAATAACCTTTTTAAAGGGAACATGAATGACATTTTCCAAATCACAGACAATTGGAAATTGGCGCTTCAGTCTAAAACGATTGCTCCGAGCATAACAGGGCCCATGTGTACTTATAAAGTAATATTTAAACCGAGGGACTAAAGTATTCATATTTACTTAGAGGAGCAATTAAAGGCCAAGGTCAGTGAGGCTGAGAAAATCAGATTTCTCCGTTCTCAGCTCCTGCTCCACACATAACTTTAGAGAGGGCTGGTATGCTGAGGCCTTTCGTGGTGTCACCAAAGATAGACTGTTTTCCTTGTGATGCCCCCTCGTTCATTCAGTCATAAACTGCTAACTCAATGCAATGTCTGTACCAGCACAATTGCATTCAGGACTGGCCATACCGGGCATCGGGCGTTTCCCTGGGAGGCTGGAAGAGTGGGGGCCTATTTTGCACTGCTGGGGGCTGGTTTTGTACTGAGGCCTGGTTTTACAGCAGTGCTGCAATATCGACCCCCTGTAACAAAAGCAGCAGACTTGCCTCACCCCCCAAGGAGGCTAGTCCCGCAAAATTGCCGGGGCTGCTTTGGGTTCCCAGTCCGGGCCTGGTGGTGATACGTCATCACTGAGGGACTGGTTCAGAGTTTGGCAAAGTTAGGTGGACCGTCAGGTTTCAGTCTGCGGTATCCTCTTGGCTGCATCGACTGAAAGCTTACTCCTGGCTGTCGGAGTAAGGGCATCAGACTGCCTGCCGCTGACGGTCTAATGTCCTTTTTTTCTGTCTGTCATTGCTAGGTCAAATCCTGGCAGTGACGAACATAAAAATTAAAATAATGACACCCACACCTTGGAAAACTACCTAGCTGTGGGGGTCATTAGTTATTTAGATAGCAGCAGGTACGCTACCCGTTGCTCAGCTCGTTTTTGCCTCTTTATTGCCCATTCTTTTTTCATATTGTTTTTATAGGTACTGCTTAATCCTGTTGTTCCGTGTTCGTCTCTTGCCCTGGTCCGCCGCGGCTGCAGTGCCGTTTGTGCGGAGGGCTGCGGAGCGTGAAACGACACACACTTCCGAGGTTACGCTCATTTCCGGTGTTGGAGTGGTCTAGCCGCTCCAAGAAACAACTTTTAAAATCGATGGCTGAGCAGACGCTCAGCGGATAGCAGCAGGTACGCTACCCATTGCTCAGCTCGTATTTGCCTTTTTATTGCCCGTTCTTTTTTTAAATTGTTTTTATCGGTACTGCTTAATCTTTGTGCCTACTTGTTATTCTGTGTTCAGCTCTTGCCCTGGTCTGCCTCGGCTGCAGTGCCTTTTGTGCGGACGGCTGAGGAGCGTGAAACGACCCCCACTTCCGAGGTTATTTCGGGTGTTGGAGCGGTCTAGCTGCTCCAAGGAACACATTTTAAAGTCGATGGCTGAGCGGACTCGCTCAGCGGGTGTGCTGCTGGCGTGCCTAAGGCAAGCCCGCCTGCGCCTGTCTGTGTCCGGCCGGGGCCAGGGGCCAGAAACCCTTGTCCTTTGCAACCAGGGGTCAGATCTTACACTTCCACGTTTCTGCATGGTTGAAGGCCTAAAAGTCACTGTCAAGTCTTTAGCCTGGACACCATCCCTTCTTCATGTAATTCCTAATAGTCATAAGCACTGAGTAGAGTAGCAAGCCCATCCATACTAAGAGCAGTGGAGAAGACAGAGGATTAACTAAAGTAGCCATTTAAGCAAACAGATTTCTGAGGGAGGCCTGTCTTACTTGAGCATCCGCTCTAGCATCAGAGTCTAGGCAATGGTGCTTGGTGAATGTGTAAACAGATCTCCACGTGGCTGCTTTGAAAATATCCGGTATACGGATATCCCGCATTAAAGCAGTAGTAGCTGCTTTAGTCCTAGGGGAGTGCACTTTAGGTCTAGTCGAAAGTGTCTCGTTAGCTTTCTGACCGCATAATAGGATACAGGAAACTATCCCTCAAGAAAACGATTTCTTGGAAGTGACTAACACTGTACAGATCGGACCATAGTTGATAAACAATTGGTTCGATCTGTGTATGGCATGTGTTTTATCAAGATACAACTTCAAGACACTCCTCACATCTAGAAAATTAAGTGTTCTTTCAGCTGGGGTAGAGGGATTCTGAAAGTATGGTGGTAATGAGATGGTCTGATTAACGTGGAAATCCAAAATACCCTTAGGGAGGAATTTCGGGTGAGTCCTCATGACCACTTTCTCAGAGTGAAAGACTGTGTATGGTTCATGAGAACATAATGCTTGGATCTCGTTAACCCTGTGGGCTGATGTGATCACTACGAGGAAAGTGGTTTTCCATGAAAGATGTTGGAGGGATGCCTTGTAAATAGGCTCGAAAGGGTCTTGCATAACCAGTGAAAGGATTATGTTGAGTTTCCAGGGAGCTGAACGACACCTAATGGGAGGGAAAACCTTCTTCAACCCTTCTAGAAAATCCTTGATCACGGGCATTTTGAAAAAAGAGGTTTGTGAAGGACGTTTTCTGTAGGCAGTAAGGGCTGCCAAGTGAACCTGTATAGAAGAGAATTGCAAGCCATATTTTGCCAAAGGTAGTCAAAATGGAAGAATGACATCTTCCTGGCAAGATGTAGGGTCCACTTTCTTAGAGGAACACCACATGCAAAATCTCTTCCACTTGAAGGCATATGCGGAATGTGTTAAAGTCCACTTAGACTCCTTGAGGATGTCCATGCATTGTTGTGGCAGATTCAAGTGTCTGTATTGCACTAGCTCAAGAGCCATGCAGTAAAATTTAAGGAGAGATTGAGGTGAACAGTCTGGCCTCCAAATTTCGTAAGCAGGTCTTGTCTGCATGGCAGCTTGATATGTAGACGCTCTGACCGGTGAAGAAGGTCTGTGAACCACCACTGACATTGCCACTCCGGAGCTATTAGGATCATTTTGACTCTTGAGTGGGACTGCTTAGTGAGGACTGATGGGATTAGGGAAATCATCGGGAACTTTGCTGGACCAGTTGATCCATAGGGCATTCCCCAGTGTCCCTGGCTGGAAGTACCTCGAGGCGAAGCTTCAGCATTTATTGCTTTCTGCAGTTGCGAACAAGTCGATGGTTGGAGTGCCCCACAGCTTGAAGATGTTTTGTACAATGTCATCATGTAGGACCCATTTGTGGTTTTCTTGCTGAATTCTGCTTAGAGCGTCTGCTTGAGCATTTTGGACACCTGGAAGGTGAGTTACTGTGGTCGTCAGATCCCTGGCTATTAGCCATTTCCAGATTGTTTGGGCCTCGTGTGACAAGGGCCTGGACCTCATACCTCCCTGCTTGTTGAGGTAGTACATTATGATTGCATTGTCCATCTGATCAAGCAGGGACTAGGTTTTGAACGATGGATGAAACTCCTTCAGCATCCAGATGGACTGCGCGTAGTTCGAGGAGACTGATGTGACAGGTCATCTCTCTCTCTGTGACCACTTGCCCTGAATTTGGAGGTGATACATGTGGTCTCCTCATCCTAGTAGTGATGCATCCATCACTATTGTTTGAGGAGGAACCTGCTGATGAAATGGCATTCCTCGAAGCAGGTTGGCTTGAGAGCACCACCATTTCAGGGACAGCAGGGTATGTCTTGAAAAGTTCCTGCAGTGGTGACAAGACTCAGGAACATGACCTTCTGAGAGGCAGATGATACAAACCTTATGAGGGTCTTTTAGGCTTCTTTCTTCCACAGGCTGGACATTTGATAAATCAAGAAGCAATTTTATCGACTGAAATACCAACATTTTCAGTCAGAAAAAAACTGAAAAAGCCAAGGAGGGGCCAAAATTGTTGAGTGGAATGTTTGCCTACAAAGGTTTTGGATAATTTTGTTGAAGAAAGCCTCTGTGACTCTGCAGGCCTTCCTGAAGAAAAGAGAACATCTCCACTTAAGAAGATATATTGTGAAAAATTGCTCCGGGGTCCGGCATGTGGGCGGGACTATTCAGTGCTTATGACTATCAATGGAGATCCCCTACGAGAGAACCCAATTTCTTACAGAATCTGGCTCACAACAATTTGATTTCTTCTTTCATCGCTTGTAAAATCTCTTAGAGTACATTCACCGTCTCTGATTCTCAATAGGTGGAAGCCTTGAGCTCACAGAAATTTTGTCAGCCTTGGAAGAGAAGTGGTAAGAGTTATTTATTAGGAAAGGGAAACCAATTCTCTATTTCTTTTCAGTTTCCTTTCCTCTGTCTTGTCCTTTTAAGTTTGTGTCACTGAGTACATTTTTCATTATTTTTTTAATAGCTTTATGTACATGGGTGGGCTAATTTTCTTCACATACATTTTACCTTTTCCGATAGACTTTCATTATCTCCTGTTGTACTTTCTAAAAAGGAAATTGAACTTTCTTTGAAACATTTTTTGGAATGTAGAAAATCAACTCAGAATTAAAAATATGCTAACTCATATCAGAAGAATGGGTTGGGCCTTTTCTGGGTCACACGAAAGGCTATTTTCTGCTACTTCCTCGACCCACTTTTAGATGCCCCTACTATCTAGAACACAGATTGCCAGGAAAACCCACGCCTGACTGACAAGGCCGATCCTCAGACTGCAGGGCTTTGGCTCGTAAGCATTCACCTGAATACCGGCTGCAGCAGAAAAACAAGAACTCTTTGCTGCCTCCTTATGTGCTTCTGGGGCCACTTACTCACCATCCTCAGATCAGCTATCTCCATGCTCTCTCCACTTCTCTCCTTACTGTGACGTCCCACCTTCAGCATGGCTCTGACACCTTTCCTGTTCTAACCTCGCTTCTACCTTCATTGTTCCAATGGCTTCCCACTCCTTTCGGTGTCTGTCCATGTCTTCTGTTGACGTGTCCTTTTCACCCGTCTTCCTCTTCTGGGCCCCAAACATGTTAGGGGGCTAGGATTTCAAGGTTGAGCCTGCCTTTTCTGTAACTACCCTCTCTCATACCCAAATTTGGAAAAGTAATACCATCCTGGAAAACAGGACAGACATGTAAGTTACCCCACAACAGTACCATAAGCCATGGTATACCTAAAAATCATGGAGACTGAATTAGCCGCCATTTGTCTAAAGGTGGGTCCAGAACCTTGTTTATCTCATCTGCCCTCTAGAAGTAAGCAGGATAAGATGACCGACCCAGAGCTGACAACCAAAAGCTGTCTAGTAAGCAGAGTGACACAGCTGTGGAATTGTTTTTTTAACATGCTTAACAGCAAAATGTTAGGCCCATGTGACTTTGAAATAGGTATGTTGCAATCTGTCATTTGAGGTAATCAGCTAACTTCTTGATCCTCTCCCACAAACTGTGGAAATATTATACAATGTACATCTTTCTCAACCCCTTCACCCCAAAAAGCTGTGGCCTAATGCATCCTTTGAGCCACAGTTTGTTGTACATCACAGCCAAATATCCTTCGAATGTTGAGGATAAGGTTCACTGACATCAAGTCTTCCCTGGATGCCAAAGGCTTTGAAATCTTAATAAACATTAACATTTGGGAACACCCACAAGGAAGGTAAGAAAAATAATCTTTCATTCAACTTGCATTGGAGTAAGTGATACTAGAACAGAGGAAGCAGAAAAAGTTGAGAAATCGGATGCTGTTTTACTTTAAAAGAGAGCGTTGACATACGTGCTTCTTTCACCACACAGACATCTGGTAAGCAGTCCTGTAACAGTTGAAAATTTGCTTTGAGTCAAAAGTCTGAGTATAAAATTAGTTTTATCTTCGAAATGGGATCCACTGTGTGTTCATTTTTAAAAACATTTTTTAAATGCAAGAGCCTTATGTGCAGGTTCTATTTTTGATGAAGAATAATGGTCTATCCTTCCAAATCCTGATTTAAAGTGGAATGTAGGAAATTCCTATTGCAGCCTGCTTTGCCTCGTAGGGAGCATATTGATTACTCTTATTTCAGAGTGAGTGTTCTTGTGGATTTTCACTCTTTGTACATGAAAGAATCATGGCCAGGTATTATGAGTGTCCATCACATCAGTTTGAACCCACCTTTGTCCTATAACTTCCTAAATGCAACTTGAATTCTGTATACTTCACCTCTCCATGGGAAATACCTATTGAGAAGCAAAACGGAGAATTCGAAGACTCCTAACTGAAAGCACAGAACAGATGCAAACTAAAATCCCCAGTGACAAGAAAGGTATGAAACTGTCAATAGAAAACCATCAAAAATTAAAATGGGAGACAGGAAGTTAAGATTAAGTCTCAAACGAGACCTGGCGGCGGAGCTTGGCCGTGCAGCGAAATGGCCACTCGCTAGAGAGGCTCTGCCGGCTGAACACACAATACTTCAATATCCTTAGTCCGCTGGCCCCCAACATCGAACTTTTGTGGGTGCCTGAGCATGGGAACGGATAGTGTACTCATCCTATCCCGGAGGAGTGCGCATATGCTGACTTACGGTGGTTGCAGAGAGTGAACGCTGGGCCTTTACGAACCGGGAGGTGCCATCTTGCCAATACCCCGCATCGCGGCAGCCAACGCCGCTTGCTGAGCTGACGAAACACACGGCGAGGGGGCGATCCTGTTTCCTGCTGCCGTTGATGTACCCGAGGGCCCGCCTGGGACTGCCCCGCAGCGGAAGAACACCTGCAACCCTGAAGTGAAGAGCAGTCGCCTGAGGCCGGATCACGGTGCTGCCGGGCTTGGCCACGCCAGGCGGATGTCGGCCCACATGAGAGCCTGACGGGCCTGCAACTTAGGACTCTGCGCCCTCCTGGTGAGTGCCCAGTCCTGACACCCGCCCCTGATAATTGTGGAAGTGCGAAGCTGCGCTGAACCTCGCCCGCGGCAGCGTGGGGCCACGACAGCCGAACGAAGGAGAGAACGAGGCTGCATCGGGCCTTGCCCGCGGCGTCTGGAAGAGCTGCGGAGGCTGACCAGAGGAGCTACGCCTTGGGGCGGGGGACATGCAAGTGAGCCGGACGAATTGATCCTGTTTGCGGGAGAGGAACATGCGCTTCTGCCGGTGCGCGGCCTACTCAAACTACAGAGGGGCTGGCCCGCCTGGAAGTTACATATAGGAGGCCTGCACTGATCCTGTGCTCCCCTAAGGTGATGAGTGGATGCCTGGCACCTGGCTCCTTTCCGACTGTAGCTGCTGAAAAACACGCAGAACAACGAGCGGACTACCCGGGCAGTGGGTGAGCCCCGAATACTACACTGACCCCACGCTGCGTGAACGGCCTGGGCTCTGGATGCTGAGTGGATGATCCCGGGATAAGACCTGGCGGCCATCTGGCCCTCCCCGCTGCGCTCCCACTATGAGGGCTGGTACAAGATGATTGCCGGGTCTGCTATTTGAGTGCGAAGCCACCTTCAGATATAAGTGGCTGTACAGGCCAACACGGGCGCTGAATGCCCCCCCTCTCTCCCTCTTGTGACACGAACAAGGCACTGCTGTTTGCATTAATATAACGTGGGGAAGGTGGGACGCCACAACAGACCGTTATAAACCGAGCCTAAGCTGCTGGACACCAAAAACCACCTGGCACCTGGAGAACCCCAGGGCAACCCTCTGATAGACACATTAGTGCAGTAAAACGCCCATCAGTCAACAATGGGCCAGCACGACACACGCCAATCAAAAATCTCCTTTGAAAGCAAGTCTCCCCGCCAAACCCGAACGGACCAAGCGCAGATGCGATCCACAGACTCCACCATGGAAGAGCCGAACCAGGATCAGGACCTCAAGTCAATCCTGGCGAATGTTAAATCAAGCCTCAAGACAATCAACCCCAAGCTAGACCTGATGGTGCACCGGCGAGACAAAATTAATGAGCGAGTCAATAAGCACGAAGATCGAATAGACCACCTAGAAACCCGTGTTTTCCAACATAGATGACACCCAGGCAACAACAAAGGAACAACTGCTGAAGATGGACAGAGTCCTCGCTGTCATCAAGGCCAAGAACGAAGACCTTGAGGCCCACTCGAGGCAAACCAACCTACACATTTTAGGCGTACCAGAATCCACTGCCATTGACAATATGGAAAACTACATCACTGATATGTTAAAAGATCTCTTCAGAGAATCTCTGTCCCCACTGTTTATTGTCGAGAGGGCGCACAGATCCTTGGTGCCGCGGCCGCCTCCGGGTGCCCCAGCCCATCCAATCATTGCTCACTTGTTAAACTATAAAGACAGAGATGCCGTATTGCGCCAAACAAGAGAACGAGGCGAAATACAATATGGGTGCAACATTATTTCTTTCTACCCGGATTTTACCATCGCCGGTCAGGCTGCCCGAAAAGACTTCCAACCTGTCAATAAAATCCTGCAGAAGGCCGACATCAAATAAGCTCTCCTCTATCCTGCTAAGCTGTGAGTTGTGCATGAGGGGAAAACCCATCACTTCACCAACGCCAAGTCAGTGCTTAAACTCGCTAAAAGTATTGCTGCAGCTGCCCAGAACAGCCCTCTGAGAACGCTCGAAGATTCGCAAATAGACGAGAACGACTAGGGATGCCTCGGTCTAGAACACTAACTATATAGATACCACCTCCAAATCAAAGGAAAAGATAGATGTAATCCCACGCTCACATGAACAGCTCCCACATGAATGGCAGAATCGACACACTGCGACTATGAACCACTGGCCAGCTGACCTGGGCGACGCTTATTGTTTCAGCCACCCAGCCTAGATCAGGCTGGGGTGTATGCCAGTTCGCCTCTGTCCTCCGGGATGAGTCCCTTATATCGGAGAGTACAGGTTCTGGGATTTGGGAAGGGTGGGGGGTGGATCCTCAACCAAGTTTGGGGGTTGGAGTGGGTGGGTTCAGTTTTTGTTATGCACTATTGTTCTGCCTGTTGGAGCGCATTCACACTGCAGGGCAGGTCCCCTCCCCGATCCCCCCTACACCTTCCCCCGTCACTAGGCCGACGAGAGCACTAAGCACCATCCCTATCGTACTGGCATTGGCTCATCGCTGCACGGAAGTGACACCCAATATACACATTAGAATTGCAGGCTATATGTACCAGCATACCACCGCCGCACAACCACATGACGACGAATATTAAATGTCTGACCTGGAACGTCAGGGGGTTAAATGATGCACGGAAAGCACGTCTTGTGCACACCTATCTCATAAGACACCAAATAGATATATGCTTCTTGCAGGAACTCCACCTTACTCCCTCAACTGCGTCCCGCCTGCTCGCTCGGTGGTGCGCAGAAACACATGCATCCTACTACTCTAACAATTACCGTGGTACGGCTATACTCATTCGGAAAAACATTCCATGGAAACTTACACAGGTGAAATTGGACTCAGAAGGTCGATTCCTTCTCATAGCCGACATCCTACATCAGCACCCAATAATACTCGTGTGCATATAAACCCAACATTGATTGCCCCGATTTCTTCAGCGAGGTATGGCGACACATTGTTAATTTAGGACCGGGGGGCAATAATATGGGGGGGGCGATTTCAATGTCATTTTGAACCCAGACATGGACATATCCAGTACCTCTCGCCGCCCACACCCCAAGGCTGCGTCACACCTACACACACTGATCGATGACCAAGGCCTGACTGATGCTTGGCGCTTTTCACACAGCACCAGTAGAGAAGGCACATGCACCACATCAGCGACCGAGCCTGGTCACGCATAGATTACTGGCTCATCACGAAGGAAGAGCTGACATGGACGACAAATACCTCGCTACTACCTCGAACACAATCAGACCATGCCCCGGTGCTGCTGGAGCTAGCGATGCCCCTCGCTGTCCCGCGCGCCTTCTCCTGGTGATTACCAGCTGGAGCTCTAAGAGACCTGGTGTTTCGGTCCGAAATACGAACCGCCATTGTTGACTATTTTTCAACAAATGAAAGTTCAGTAGACTCCCCATCGGTGCTTTAGGAGGCCTTTAAGGTCGTTTTAAGAGGTGTCTGTATTGCGAAACAAGCAGGGGTTCTAAAGGACATACGCACAAGACTTACACGCCTCGAGACAGACCTAAGAGCACTAGAACAAGAATTTTTCCAATCCAATGACCAGAACACTTTGGCGCGTATAAATGAAACTCTGTCTGAATATAATGAAGAAGTGGATTGAGAACTACACTCTTTGGAACGTGAGGCGAAGGCCCGCAGATATGGAGAGGGTGAGCGGCCCAGTAGGACGCTTGCCCAAATGCTTAAGCCGCATACAGCAAATAATTATATTGTCGACTTGATAGATGAACTGTTGCAGGGATACTGCACATACACAGAACTATGCTCAGGATTATGAGACCTCGGTGTATAGGGGCTAGGCCTTCCTACTGCCTTAGTGCCCACGAGCCCAGGACCGACTAGCTATAGTGTCTCACTAGCTCTCCTACTCACAAACGGAGAAACCAATGATTAGACACCCCAGAACACAACACTCCCGGATCTCTCAGGAATGGCGGTAACAAGACACACCATTTCACTCACACTCTCATACTTGTCCACAATAAGATCTGACAGAGACAGGAAAATAGTTTAAAATATTTATTTCAACTAACGTGCTCTAAAATGCAGTATACGAGCCACCTCCAGCAGCAAAATGCATAATATCAAAACAGTTAGCATTGCAGCAAGGCCATATATCATAAAGGGAGATGTCATTTTATAAAGACAGTGGATAAAGGACTATAAGGCCTAACCACCCTTCCCTTGGTAAGCAGAAGTATTATTATATAATAGAAGATCTCTGGGCTTTGTCAGCAGACCCTATACCTCAGGCCATAGATCGTATTTCTACATCACAGGTGCGGGTTGCTCTTCTCCCTGGAAAGGTCCCTTTCCAGGTGTGTGTTACCTAAACATGCATCCTCATAATATCAAAGTACGATTCTCCAGCAAAAACAGCTGCATTGGTATGTTTTGTCTAAGTGCTAGGGCCTGACCAGAACAGAATAACAAGAGGCAGTGTTTATTGACCTTGCTCACGATGTTCAGACTAAACTCTAGGAACAGGCAGCGAAGAGTACAGAGGAGAGTTCTCATGTGAAAGGCGTAAACAGAGTCTTGCGAAAATAAAGACATGTAGTGTCGTGCGCAAAAGCAGCATTATGGCTACCGGGCTCCTGCTAACTTAAAGATGTCGACAATGACTCTAGCGATCACGTGACACCCTCCCCTTGGCCAGGTTGTAGTGCATAGACAAACAGGTTTCAATGATAAGCAGAGCCAAATTTGCATTATGTTCGGTCCAAATAGAGCCAATCAAAAAGGGGCAAATTAAAAAAAATACTACTAATAAAAAAAAATATATATATATATATATGTAGTTTAGTCAGAAAAATCCAAAAGATGACGCGCACCGTGGAATGCAAGGTGTTCCAAAAGGGCATCATTGTTGTTAAGAAAAAGAGCGATGCCATCCAATTCAACAGAGTGAATGAACATTCATGTTCCTCGTAATCCAGTGCATCCAGCATCAGAACAGGGCAACTTGCATGATATTCGATGAAACTCTCCTGTAAGAGGCGCTGTGCAGCCTCACAGGTATTCCAACATGCCAACACTCCAAGTGCAGCCGCACGCCTCATACGGGCGTCATCAGAACGGTTCTGGTCACGGGCCAGCAAGGGACCCACCAACAGATCATAATCCGGGTCAGCACCTGATGTTGTGGAGAGGCAGATATCTAAGGCCCAATAGAAAGGGTACCTTCGGCAGTGGAACACAGGTTGCACGCAAGTAAAGTAAGCAAAGCGAAAGGTAAGCCCATAGCTCACACTCAGTGTTGCCAATGGCAAGCATCCAAAAAGTTGCTGCATTCGTTCACGGTATAGTCACCGTAGGCATGGTCTGTGTAGAACCACAGGATGGGCATCCATTGCGTAACAGGAGTAGAAGTACCAGCACTCCACACGTCAGCAAGAGGATAAGTGGAAAACCACCGAAGTGCTGGAAAAAATAGAATGTATAAAGGCCGGTATTACTCCAAAAATCGTCTGAAAAGATGAAACAAGGCCGGAACCTACAAGTTTAAAAAAATGTGCAAGGCCTTCAGTATCAGACGCATTAAAGATTTGATTAATCAGTTCCCCAAAATGTAGTGGGAGATTCGTATTCAGCAGTGACTGAATTTCACTAGACGTTCTAGCCACCTGCAATTCGAAGGTCTCTCGAGCAGAAGTGAGAGCGACTTCTTGTTGAAACAATAGTGCTTTGAGTCTGCTTAGTTTATTGAAGTCTGTTTTCAAAGTCGGAATGGAAAGCCACAACGAGCTATCTACAATCCCATGCAGGGGAGGAAAAAGAACATTGCTGCAAAAAGTAACTCTTTCGGAAACCGTTACTATATACGGAATCCCTGCCCGTAACCCGCAGTTGTTGTGGTTATTTAGGATAAGATAACTACCGTTAGAAAGCAATGTGAGCATGGGAATTATTGAGAGAACTGGTATTCCTTTTATAAAACAGGCCAAATTGGGCGCTGATACGTTACAAGCGCCATGAAGCTGAACTTGTGTACAGACTAACGCGTGTCCCACAGTGGAATCACAGTCCTCCCCTGTCAGGAATACTTCTTTATCTTCACGTAGAGAGTAAAACATAAACAGTAAAGACCACATTTCGTGCAGAAAAGTACTACCCAGAGGTTCAAATCTCCTGATAGGATAATGTTTCATACATGCACTAAACTGAGAGAGGGAAATGGGCAAAGAAATAACCCCATGTATTAACCTTACAGAAGAATCAGTCTCTGCTATTGAAAATGGTAGTTGTTCTAACTTCTCAATATGTAACAAGGTGTATATGGAATCTTTCATTGACATAAGCTTCTGTTTATCGGTCAAATTAAAGGGTAAAAACAGGGCAGTTGTGTTCAAACAATCCCAAGGCACTTTCCCATTTTTCAATGTTTGCAAAGTCCAGCCAAATTGCATTACAGAGCGCAACTGATTTTGACCATGATACAAAACAGACACATCATTCTGCACAATGCCAATAACAGATGAAACAATATTGTCCAAAGTGTAAATACGAGAAGACAAAGTATTAATGCTGTTGTCCACCACATCCAAAACTTTACGTACGTTATCTTGATCTAGTTGTCGCAATCAGAAAGCTGCTTCCATTTGAGACAGTTTCCAGATTTCATTATATACTGCATATGCAAAACGTTTTGGACGAGGAGACCTGGGACCTAAAAGGAAATCTGCCAGATCAATATCTCCATTTAAACGTGAAAGGTGTTGTTTCACCGATGATAACGATGACTGTCCCAACTGTTGTTGACACAATTTACCCACAGAATATGTAGTAACTGTATGTGTTTGTGGAAAGCGGGGGTCAGGTGTACTGAGCATTAATCCATTGGATGAATTTGAGAAATGTAACTGGCATGCATTAGTACTGAGGGGCCATATTAACCAGCCCAAGGGATGAATAGTGGATGAATTAAGGGTACCATTGCGGACCATACCGTGTAAGTCCTCTAGAGAATAATTTGTATACAGCTGCCAGTCGTCATAAGCTGCTAATAACGGGAACGAGGGAGAATTACATTTTTTAGCTGTAGCCAAACTAAAACAAGTAGTTTGTTGCACAGTCTGATTCAGAAATAACAACTGTGACGGTATCAAACACGCACGATGCAATGATTCAGTTCGCTGCACCTGCCAATTTTTAGTACCCCGTATTGATTTCAAATCAAATGTGTCTTTCCAATAATCATAACCTTTCAAGGATAAATCGGCTATGAAAGTCGAAGAATATACCAATTTAGTATGGGTCAGCATGAATTTTGTGTGTGTTTGAGCACTCAATTTATAATAATACGATCTCAGGTCAGATAGATTATAGCCAGTAATGTAGACAAACTTATTTTTCTGTGTTTGCGAACTACCTTGAAACGGGGCAGGACAATGTTCCCATTGCGTATAATCGACCTGATTACGGACTGTGTTTGACGTATGTAAAAAATGATGACCATAATGTTGGAAACAGAATAAATCAGCATATTTGGCAGAATGAAAAATTTCCTAGCTACCGTGAAGGAAAGTTTCAATTCTATTAAGGACGCGGAGGCGAGGATTATGCGCTCAACTCTTTCCATTTTTATTGCTCAGCAGCTTTAAACAGTAAGACAACAGAAAAAGACTACGAATCCCATGAGACTTTTCACAAACAAGTGACCATAGAGGCAGTCCCATATAAACAGAATCAGGGAACAGCACTTCCTCTTTCTTCGGGTGAACCACATGATTCAACGTGCATCAATATTCTTGTTTCTGATCCGATCCTGAAATAAAAGGAACAGTGTCAGCCCATTGAAATACTAACATTATCCCTGCAACAGAAGGTGTATTAAACATGCCAATCAAAATTAATAATAAAAAAGTCACATGACAATCCCACCACCAGCATTTCCACAGAACCCTCTAAAGAATCAATACTTAGCCAACTCGAAGCCTTTTTCCACAACAAGGGAGGGTAAGAGTAAGAAGGTACGCTGGGTGGGCTAATCCTCGCCTCCGCGCCCTTAATAGAATTGAAACTTTCCTTCACGGTAGCTAGGAAATTGTTCATTCTATGGCAGGGCCGGAGGCTCAGATTATGCTAGTTCAAAGCTGATCGACAACCATAGATGCCATGCCCAAAATAGGTTTAAAATAGAAAGTTTTGAAGGTGGAGTCCAAGGACCAATGCGCAGCTCTAAGGATGTCCTCCAAGCGCCCTCCAAGGGCAAAGGCTTTCGAAGCCATGGCTCCCCTTGCCGGATGGGCTCCAAAAGCCGAGGTTTCAACTCCCGCTTCCTGGAGCACCCATCTTACCCAACGGGCAATTGTGGCGGCTGTCACTGCTTTGAAAGGTTTCTTGAGAGACAGAAAAAGTTGTGATACTCCAGGAGGTCTGTATTCCTCTGTCATCATCTCATATGCCCTCAGGCATCGCACAACACACAACTTGGGATGGCCTGGGAAGGCCGGATAATGAACCACTCTGGTGTTAGACTTAGTACGTTGCGCTACCGTGAACGACACCCCATCAGGTGTGAACATGCGCGCAGAGACCTCCAAAGCTCGGACATCCGATACTCGCTTACAAGAGATCAGGCAGAGCAACATCGCCAACTTACCTGTCAGCTCCTTACAGGAAAGGTATTGATTGTCCTGCCAAGATCGCAAGAAACGGAGTACCGTATTAACATCCCACAACGAGGAATATTTCGCACGAGGAGGAAACGACAGGCGTATGCCTCTCAGTAATCTGCAAACTAAGGGGTGTTCCCCTACTGGGACCTCGTGAATGGGCAGGTGGCCCACCAAAATGGCGGATCTACTCGCATTAATCGAGCGGTAGGCTAAGCCTTGATCCACTAACTCCGATAGGTAGTTTACTACGTGAATCACATCAGCCCCCACGGGATCCAAACCCCTTCGCACACACCAGCGAAGCCACTTTCTCCAAGATGATTGGTAGCGTTTGACCGTAGATTCTGCCCATGCCTTCCTGATAAGGGACGAAGCTCTTGCTGAAAGGTCCGGGACCTCCCAACGTCCCCTGTAATCCTCCAGCCCATGAGATTGAGGCTGCCCTCTTGAACTAGAGGGTGCAAGTTGCCCTGAGCATCTGTCAGGAGAAGAGGCGTCTGGGGAAGTAGGATTGGAGAACCCATAGTAAGTTCCAGAAGAACTGGATACCAGACTTGAGATCTCCAGTGCGGCATCACTAGAATTACTTCCGCCTTCTGCCTCCCGATTAAAGCCGTGAGCCTGGGGATCATGGCGAACGGGGGAAAGGCATAACCGGGGAACAGGGTCCAATCCTGTAAGAAGGCATCCGTCGCCTCCGCCAGAGGATCCGGGCGCCAGCTGAAGAAGCGGGGAATCTGAAAGTTGAGACGTGACGCAAAAAGGTCCACTTGACACGGGCCCCACCGAGCCATCAGCCTGCCGAAGATAGCCGGATCCAGCTTCCAAGCACTGTAGTCCTGTAGATGCCTGGAAAACCAGTCCGCCGTCTGGTTGAGGGAACCCGGGAGGTATTCTGCCGTGACCAACAGATTGTGAGTGAGGCAGTGTTCCCAGAATTCTTTGGCCAAGTCCGCCAAAAGTTTGGATCGAGTGCCCCCTAGACGATTGATATATCTCACCCCTGAGATATTGTCCATCTTTAGTAGGATGGCGCAGGAGACCTTGTCAGCCGCTAGGCTGCGAATCGCGAAGGATCCGGCCAGGAGCTCTAAGCAATTGATGTGCAGCGATTGCTCGTGCTCGGACCAATGCCCGCCTGTAGTAATGTCTCCACAGCGGGCGCCCCAACCGAGACGACTGGCGTCTGACTCGATCACCAAGTCCGGAGCTGATCCGAATATGGCCCTCCCATTCCAGGCTTGCATGTATTCGAGCCACCAAAGGAGCTCCGTGCGCGCCTCTTGCGAGAGGGAGATCTCCTGCGAATACGAGAGACCGCGATGCAGGTGTTGCGTCTTCAAGCGTTGTAAAGCCCGATAGTGCAATGGGCCTGGGAGGATCGCCTGTATCGAGGAAAGAAGCCCGACGATCCGGGCTAGATGACGTAACAACGGTGTAGTTCCCTGCGTATCAAGTGCATTTTCTGTTGGGGTAAGCAGAGGCACTGCTGGACCGTATCGACCTCGAAACCCAAAAAAGACATTTGTTGGGCTGGAGTATAAACTGATTTCTGATCCTTCAAGACGAACCCCAGATTCTGCAGAAGGTTCTGGGCCATACCAAGTTGCGAGATCAAGGTATGCTTCTCCTGGTGCATAAAAAGGATGTCTTCCAGGTACACGATGAGACGAACCCCTCTTGCACAGAGCCATTCCATGGCTGGACGTAAGACCTTGGTAAAACACCAAGGAGCTGAAGATAGCCCGAATTGCAGCCACGTAAACTCGTAGATGCGGCCGCCCCACTGGATTTGTAGAAACCGTCTGTGGAGGCGGAAAGATGGGTATGGTAAGGTAGACATCCTTTAGGTCGAGCCGTACGAGCCAATCGTTGGGGAGTAACACTTCTCTGAGGAGAAGGATGCCCTCCATCTTGAAATGGCGGTACACCACCCATTGATTGAAATCTCGGAGATTGATCACCGGACGGAACCCTTTGTCTTTCTTTTTGACAAGGAAGATATTGCTCAAGAACCCGTGGGGATGTAGAGAAGTTTGGACAATGGCCTTTTTGTTTAGGAGTTCGCGAACCTCCGCGTCTACTATCTGGGTGCTCTCGTGAGAGAAGGTCAGTGGCCTGGGACGAAAGAGTTGCTGGGGAACGCCATGACACTCGATGTGGAAACCCCCCACCGTTTGCAACACCCAAGCGTCCCCTGTAATTGCCGCCCAGTTGTGATGAAACCATTGCAACCTTCCCCCCACCTCTGGTTGGAAAAAAGGGATAGGCCTTATCGGTGGGTCCACCAGGTGCGTTGTTTGATCCTCGGGGGTAGCCTTTTCCCACACGGCCTTTGCCGCGTCCTCTTGTGGGGTAGAACCCTCCAAGCTTCTTCCGGTCCTGCCACTGCATGGATCTTTTGGTTTGGAGCTTATGGGGGTTGTTGGTATAAGGAAGGTCGGCCGGAGGAGCGCCCCCTACCTGTTCCGGCCCCTCCAAAAATCTGCTGGCTGAACACCTTTTTGATAGACTGTTGTGCTTTATCCAGTGAAAAAAAGGTGTTGACAAAACAGGATAACTCTTTAATAAAAGGTTCTCCGAAGAGACCCCCATTGGCCACAGCTCCGGCATTGGTTCAATTTTTATGAGCAACGAGCGTCTTCGCTCAGTCGATAACGCACAGTTGGCGTTGCCAAGAAAACAAAGAGCTCTCTGCACTCAGCCCGAGAGGATCTCGGGATCTATCATGTGCCCTGTCACTTTGGCATCCTCCGCCATGTCCATGATCTTGGTAAGTGGGCCTAAAATATCTAGGACCTTATCCTGGCAGGAACGCCAGAATTGGTCGAGACCCTTTTTAGGGTCCTTAATAAACTTGCCAATGAAGGTGGCCATCTTGGCGTCAATTTCTGGAGTACACGCCACCTTACCTGGGAGGGAAGGCCGGGGACATTCCCCTTTTAAACGGCCTCGGACCCCCTGGTCCATCGGCTTCCGAATCTGGCTATCCACGTATGACGCCCCCAGGGGCGCCGGAATCCAGTCCGCAGAGTCGGGGTGGTATATATCCTCCGTGTTCAGTAAACCCGAGATATCTACCGAGTCCTGAGCGCGAGGTACCTCCAACCGGCATTTCTTTGCGCCCCCTTCCAGATGCCAGGATCTGCTCGGACCCGGTACCTCATCTGACTCCCCATTAGGGGCGTCTGAGTCGTCCCCGGTACCTCCATCTGCCCCAGTGGGGGGCAGGAATCGTCATCGTGGGTCCCCTCCAGTTGGGAATCCTCAGGCCGTTCCAAAGCATCCAGGCGTCTCTTAAGGAAAGCCTGGCGCAACCTCTCAAAGGCGTCGGACGAGGTGTGACCCTTGGTAGCCTTACCCGGGACTTTAGCCTTGTCCTTACCCTTGGACGGTTCCCTAGAATTGGGAGGAAAGGCCTCCGACCAGTCACCCTCAGTAGAGGAAACCACCCTGCGCCGGACCGTAAGTTTGATAATACGGCGGCTCAGGGGTTCAAGGGCTGATGAAACCGCCCTTTCCAGTGATGCATCTATTGCATCCACCAGCCCCAAGTGTATGGGGAGCAGTGACTGGTCTTCCTCCCAGGTATGAAATTCACCTGCCATATCAGACTTGTGAAACGAAATGGCCAATGGGGAAAAGGAAAGTACTAGAGCTCTGGGACGAACTGCAAACGGTCCCTGAGAGCAAGTGGTTATGCCAATGCTTGTTAAGCACAGACAACCTGAACACAAGGCTCCGCAGGGAAAAACCGCACTGCTGGAGCAAATCACCAAAATATGAGAACTGCCAAGGACGAAAGGACTAAACCTGAAAGAACAGCCAAGGACCTGAAGCTCTCCAAATATGAGAACTTGCAAGGACTAAAAGTCAAAAACTGCCAAGGACTTGAATCTCTCGGGCGCGAGGAACTGACTCCGCTTCTCAGCAGGAAACTGTCATCGTGCACCGAGGAATGTCAAGAATGCGGAGGAGCGTCTCCCACCTCCTTCGGCAAGCGCGCGCACGCCACGCCCTCTATCGGGGTGACCGGAGCACCGCGCTGGCCGAGAGCAGCTCTGACGCATGTAAGGCTGCAGTAATGTAGAAGCTTCACAGGGCGCGGAAGAGCCGAAAGAACGGCACAACAACCAACGCAGCAAACCCACGCGCTCGCCTCAGGTGAAAGAAACACAATATGAGTGAAATTAGAATTCCCCAATAGAGCCTCCGGATCGCCGAACCACCCCGGGCGACGCAGAGACCCGCAACTGCACGTCTATTACCGTTCCACACAGAGTAGGTAAATCAGCAAACTCTAATACCACAAGCCTTAAATTATGCTCTACACATAAACAGAATCAAGGAAAGGCACTTATCTGGCTGCTGAGCAGCGAAGAAAGAGGAAGTGCTGTTCCCTGATTCTGTTTATATGGGACTGCCTCTATGGTCACTTGTTTGTGAAAAGACTCATGGGATTTGTAGTCTTTTTCTGTTGTCTTACTGTTTAAAGCTGCTGAGCAATAAAAATGGAAAGAGTTGAGTGCATAATCCGAGCCTACGGTCTTGCCATAGAATTCAAATACAAATTCTCAGTTCCAAAAGCAGTGTAATATTTTAAATCTGAAAATAACGAATGTACGGCATTACTATCCCAGTTGTCGGATTGCAGCCCATGTGTGATGACGTCACCTAATGAGACACGAAAGACGTATGGCATTCGAATCGTCTCTGTCGGCCCGTATATTTCGTATTGAACTCTATACCAAACAATGCCATCTACTTTTGGCACAGCAGAAATGTTAATGTGAGATTGATACCCTTTTATTGTATGAGATGAGGTGTGTGAGGCCAAAACACCATCAACCAAATGTACATCAGAGCGTTCAGGTAAGTAATGCCCATTAATCAAAAGGAAAAAGACAGTCACAAATCCAATCCACATGAAGAGAAACCCCATTGTATGTACCATCCAAATGTAGGTCCAAGGAGGAACCAGATAAGTTCTGCGAAACCAGGAAAAGAAAATGAAAAATCGACTGGGCGGTTCCTCCGTAGTAGAATTTGATGAAGAAGACGATGAAGGTAAAGAAAAGTTGTGTCTGTCCATGTAATAACCAACAGTTCCTAGTCGATAGAAAGGTGGTCGGTCAGCATTAAAAGATGATTGGAGTGCACGTGTAGGAATGCCCACAGTAAGCTCCATAGATGGCGAGTCATAATTTCGAGGTGTAGCCGTCGAAGATGAGGACAAAACAGGCAGCACATCAATTGAGGTTTCCACTTCAAGCTCCTGGTGTACATTAGTCGCCGTCGAAGACCTCACAGGAAGTTAAACATCCCTCCGCGGGATGGTTTTGGGCATACTATTCAGTATCGGCCAAATTGTGCAACTTGACATGTTCAATGGAAATGTAGCGAATCTCCTTATGTTCAGGCAGTGGAGGCAAAATCACAATTCGAGTGCCCTTTAATCCAAGAACTGGGACTGGTGCACGGTAGGAGGGACCAAACTCTTTTTTGTTCTCTATCTTATCCCGGACCAGCTTTCAACTTTAGGAAGCTACCCTGTGACAGGGATCAGCACCGCTGTGTCCTCGGACGAGTGCAACTCAGCTTTAGCAAGAGTGTCTCGAGTCATTTGTAGATCCTGTAACATAGCACAATGGTTATCTACGTCAAATGTTGCGGCAGCCGCCACAACGTCTAGACCATCAAGGTCTGGCACAAACATTTTGATGCCAAAGAGCATTTCGTTCGGGGTCCGCCCACCCAGAGATCTTCCCTGGAGATTATTTAGCGCAGGTTGAACCCCATCTAAATGAGTCAGCCAACCCCTGCCAGTACCTAAGACTCTAGCTGTCAAAGATTGCTTTAAGTCACTGTTCATTCGCTCCACTATAGAATTGCCCTCAGGCCTGTATGGAGACGAAAATTGCAATAGCACCCCCAGCGACCTCATTGCATCCTTGTAAGCCTTAGAGACGAATGCCGGACCCTGGTCAGAATGGAAGGTACCACAAGCAAATGTCCCGATAAAGACACGCAAATCTCTAAAGACATTTCAAGCGTCAGCACTAAAACCCAAAGGAATCTAGTGCACGAATCCACTGCATCCAAAATATGTTATTAGGCAGTGTCGGACGTCAAAGGACCGCAGTGATCAAGATAAATACATCCAAATGGTTGATTTGAGATGTATAGCTGCGTGTGAGGTGGATGTGCAACCGAGGACGGTTTAATCTGTTGACAAATGTCACAAGAAAGTACATAATTACGTGTCTGTCTATACAGACCACGCCACCAATAACGCTGCTGCAAAAGAGACACCGTCGCTGAAACTCCAGCATGTGCAGATGCCATGCCTTCGTGCGCGGCTACGATCAAAGGAAGCCTGCGGTCCTCGTTGGGAATCAGCCAATCCCCAACGGACGGAATAGAAGCAAAGGGAACTTGTTCCGGTGATAAATGATAAGAATACTTAGAAGGGAAACCTTGTGGGAATGCCGTCCCATCCCTTCTAACAGCTATAGCTGCTAGAATTTCATTATCAATTTTAGTCATGGACCTTGTAACTGCTGCTACTGAACACGTGGCAACTGCAAACTTGGCTGCCTTGTCAGCCAAAGAATTACCAACAGCATGTACTCCCACATGCTGATGGCCAAGAGTATATATAACATGTGTGAGCGGCAAGCTTTCCTTAAGGGCTGCCACTCGAACCCAAAGTGTATTATGCTTAATTGCCCTACCTTTAGAGTCCCAATAATCGTTTTGAGACCAAAAGAATAGATTGTCATTAAAGGACTGTACACAATAGAAAGAATCGCACACTATAAGTGTATGTACATCTGGATCAGGGAATTCGAGAGCCAATACTAAAGCCCGCAGCTCAGACAACTGCGCCGTGCAGTCACCAAGAGACTGTGTGTGGACTAAGGAAGACTTAAACTCACCGTCAACCATAGAGCCCGTCACTATAGCACAGGCGGCCGAGTAGGCATGTTTGGAACCAACGGCCGGTTGCGCAGATCCGTCGGTATAAACTATACATTTGTATTGATCAAGAGGAAGCAAAAACTGTGGCGGAGAATGAACCTGTTCGTACTGTAAAAACTCCTGCGTCTACAAGGATGGGTCAAAGATAAAAGTGACATCAGCCGATGTCAAAGAACTTGCCCTCTGAATCCAACGCGGGTGTAAGGCTTTAGAATTCGGTACGCTCGCCTTTGTGACCTCTAGAGTAGGCACAGGCGATACCATAAGAATGCGTTTCCCCTGAGCCAAAGAGCGCTTCTTCAGGATCGCCATCTGTACTGCCGTAAGAATTTTCTCAATGGGAGAAAAACGCATCTTTGCTGATGTGTACAAATGCGATTTGTAAGCAATGGGGACCATATCTCCCTCATTGAAAGCCAGGTAAATGAAACCCACTGTACTAGGTACAATTCTTATGACTAAGTTAGTTGTGTTGTCACGAGTTAACAAGAAGTTGGTCGCAAGCAGATCAGACGGCAAAGACCGAAGAATTTCTGTAAGTTCCGGAAGCCAGCTGGAAGACGAAAAAGAGGGTTGTATCAACGTGTAAAGCGGTTTGATGCGCTGAGCATAATCAGGAATGTAGGTTCCCAAAATTTAAAAAGCCCAGCAAAGATTGTAACTTCTTAAGAGTAGAAGGAGGCTGTAACTGAGCACACTTCTCCAGAAAGTGGGGGGCTAAACCCCTCCCTTCATTGTTGAGTTCGTAACCCAAAAAGAGAACAGCCAAATATGCGATATGAGACTTAGCAAAATTAAATTTGTACCTTAGGTCTGCAAAGGACAAAATGATGCGGTCAACACGCACCAGATGCGGTATCAATTCGTCATCAGTCAAATAAATGTCGTCGACGTAAGAGAAAGCATCAGGATCAATGTCATGTAAAAGTGGCACAACACGCGCAGCAAACGCACCAGGGCTATTCTTATAGCCCATGGGCAATCTTGTAAATCTTTTCTGATTGCCGACCGCAGTAAATGCGGTCCAGTCACGGCTCTCAGGAGCCAAATTGTGACTGTAAAATCCATTGGAAATGTCCAAAGTTGTTTTATACTTTTTTCGGACAATGTTATTTATTGACGCAGAGCTGTTGGTGTTCTGTACGGCAAACGTACGAACATAGCTGTTCGAATTTCAATAATACAAAACTATACAATATGAACCGTCCGGTTTCGATATAGGAAAAAAAGGATTAATTATTGATGAAACACTGGGTTCAATTACACCCTGATATTCCAACTGGGCCAAAATGTAACTAACGGACGCCTTCGCCTCCCGTTTGACAGGATATTGTGCCTGAGGATGTGGCATTGATCCCAAAGGGATCTCATGTGCCGGGGAATCTCTATCCCAGCCCACCTGATTGCGATACACAGCTGTTTCTACTGTAATGAACGTGTCAGTTGCTCTCGCCTCCAGACAAGGACGGAGAACCTCCCGTACTATGGTAACTTCCGCCGCACTGTCGAGGAGTGTCACAGCTCACCTCCAATCGAGGAGCAGTGTTCTCACCGTCTGAGGCATACTTCGCTGTTAAAGCGGCAACTTTTTTCTTTTGGAACGGGGCACGAAATGGCAATTGGCCCTCCGGTTTGGCCTTTACGTCAAACTGGCGTGGCGGATCACATCGTTGTTGTGTGGTCTCGCCTTGTCTACGATCTTGACGCTCCCCTCCACCGGATTGTTGATCCGACGAGTCCTGCAAGGAACGAGGAGAACGAGGATCAGGAACCTGAAACCTCTCTGGTGTCTTAAGCTTAGAGCGGTCACGCAAATCATACCTACGTTCCGAAGCATCAGGTGTCGGTGAATTGCACGCGAACCTTGCTTCTGTTGTTGTTGCTGTTGTTTATTCTTGTTCCAATTCTCTTTAGGAAACAATGGACGCCCCTCCTTTTCGGGAGGGGGTTTAGTCAGCGGCTGAGTAAAAGGTTAATTCCCCAAATTATTACGCCCTAATGCCTTATACACCTTAGCGATTATCTTAGGCAATTCACGTTGTTTATCAACATCTGCTACTGCCTCAAGGCGCTGACTCACTTGCAAACTAACTGCTTCCCCTTTTATATTGGCTAGTATCATATCAGAGCCTATAGGGAATACCCCAACCAGTCTCATCCCCAACTCCAGGGCGGCCTCCGCCCCGTGCTCCCCTGAACTTTCTTAAGAACTGTCGGAAGCACTGTCATGGACGGGATGCCAAAGCATAGAGAATACAGCGCCGCAAACACCTTTCCCCAAGTGGTGCAGTCTGCTAAATTGAGAATAAGTCCTTTTGGTAAACTCATTGTAAGGATCCTGTGTTTATCCAAAGGAGTAGTATTGGGAAATACAGTTCGAGTTGCTCAAATCGCTCGGCTAACCAGAACGGCAAATCATCGCTATTTTGAGGACGCTTTCCCTCACTGAATTAATCATGATGGGGCTAATTGCCATGCCTCCATGTCCTGGTTGCTGAGGAGGTGCTCCAGCCGGATCATGCGTGACATATATTTGATCACGCTTCTGTGAATATGAACTAAAGATTCATGTAATTCTCACAGCTCTGCATGTGTAACACCACGATAATTTGGGTGTGGTGTAATACCCGCCAACACAGGCCATGTGGCTCCGTCGACCGATAAAGGGCCTAAACGGACCATTGTAACAGTGTGAGGTAGGGCACCATTGAACCAGATGGTGTGCTCCCAAGCTGACAACGGAACCTCAAGTGACCGATAAGGTCTATAATCCCCGGGAACCACGGTATGTTCATATTCATGAAAGAAATTATCATTCCCTTCCACCGCTGGAAACGTAACCCAAGAGTAAAAAACCTCGAAGCGAAAAGCAGCGTTCCCTTCAACCACAAAGATAATGTCTGCCCCCATAGCAGGGACTCCATGTTGAGTCAAATGAGCAGTTAGTGCTGCGCGATTATGAGCAGCAATAGCAATAGTCATTATCGAAACAGAGTGGAAAAGAAGGAAAACTGTAGCGCAACACTGGGTATTAAAGAAGAAAAACAAAACCTTTTAAAATCCAAGCTTGAAAAACCTATAATCTCTAATATAGGAGATAAATCCCTGCACCACGGACGTCTCCGGTAAATGGTGAGAGGGTTTTGTGGACAAGCACAAGCGCTACTCAGGGGTCTCGTGAATAAGTACCAGACCAAATGTTGGTGGCGCCATGTTGCAGGGATTCTGCACATACACAGAACTATGAGCAGGATTATGGGACCTCGGTGTATAGGGGCTAAGCCCTCCTACCGTCTTAGTGCCCACGAGCCCAGGACCGACTAGCTATAGTGTCTCACTAGCTCTCCTACTCACAAACGGAGAAACCAAAGATTAGACACCCCAGAACACAACACTCCCGGATCTCTCAGGAATCGCGGTAACAAGACACACCTTTTCGCTCACACTCTCGTACTTGTCCACAATAAGATCTGACAGAGACACTAAAATAGTTTAAAATATTTCTTTTATCTAATGTGCTCCAAAATGCAGTATACGAGCCACCACCAGCAGCAAAATGCATAATATCAATACAGTTAGCATTGCAGAAAGGCCATATATCATAAAGGGAGATGTCATTTTATAAAGACAGTGGATAAAGGACTATAAGGCCTAACCACCCTCCCCTTGGTAAGCAGAAGTATTATCATATAATAGAAGATCTCTGGGCTTTGTCAGCAGACCCCATTTCTCAGGCCATAGATCGTATTTCTACATCACAGGTGCGGGTTGCTCTTCTCCCTGGAAAGGTCCCTTTCCAAGTGTGTGTTACTTAAACATGCATCCTCATAATATCAAAGTACGATTCTCCAGCAAAAACAGCTGCATTGGTATGTTTTGTCTAAGTGCTAGGGACTGACCAGAACAGAATAACAAGAGGCAGTGTTTATCGACCTTGCTCACAATGTTCAGACTAAACTCCAGGAACAGGCAGCGAACGAGCACAGCAGAGTTTTCTCATGTGAAAGACATAAACAGAGTCTTGCAAAAATAAAGACATGTAGTGTCGTGCGCAAAAGCACCATCATGGCTACCGGGCTCAGGCTAACTTAAAGATGCAGACAATGACTCTAGCGACCACGTGACAGAACACATGGAATATCACCCTAGGCCCACTGATATACTTCATATCATGATCACTTATTATTCCGAACTATACCAAACCAAGTCCCACATCCCCACAGACCAAATTAAAGAATATTTGGAGTCGGTACTACTATGGCTTGATGATGCGCGCCATCAATATTTGGACTCCCTATTTACAGAGGAGGAGGTCCTGCATGTCATCCGTAGTCTGCCTAATGACAAAGCCCCCGGCCTCAACGGTCTTACTACATCCTTCTATAAAGAATTTGCCACTATACTGCCACTATACTGATCCCCCACCTTCTGGCCATGTACCAGTCTTCTCTGGAGACCGGGGAATTGCCTTCGTCACTTTGTGAGGAGGTCATTGTTACTATATTGAAACCTGGCAAATCAGCCAATTCATGTGATTCCTATAGACCGCTATCCATGATAAACATAAATAATAAAATGTTGGCAAAACTCATCACCAGCCGCCTATCCCCACTCCTCCCTGACATGATTCGACCAGATCAGTTGCGCTTTGTGCCCGTTCGATCTACCGCACACAACCTTCGCATCTTCTTTGGGGTCATGCATGGTGTAGATCCAAGCGTGGCAGCAGTTGCAGCCCTACTTGACGCCACAAAGGCGTTTGATTCCCTAGAGTGGCCTTTTCTATTCCAGCTCTTGCAGCACTTAGGGTTAAGTATGCGCTTTTTAAATCTTATCAAACTTCTATACACCGCCCCCTCAGCCAGACTACGCGTAAGTGGCCTACTCTCCGACCCAGTCTCACGCGGCACACGGCAGAATGCCCCCTGTCCCCACTCCTCTTTGCTATAGCCATGGAACCCCTGGCAGCTAAACTACGCCAACACCATGCCCAAAGGGGAATTAGATTCCGAGAGCGAGCAATTCAAGTCTCCATGTATGCGTATGACATCGCACTGTACATCAGAAAGCTCCAGGAGAACTTAGATTGTGTCATAAGAGAGGTTATTACATTCGGGGGACTATTGGGCATAACAGTAAATTGGACTAAGTCAGTCATATTCCCTCTCACTGAAAGCACCAGGCAGTTTAAGCCCGAATTTGAGCTGCAATGGGCGTTGGAACCATTAAGATACCTAGGCGTGTGGCTGAGCCGGAACATGAGCAAACTATGGCAGGCCAACTATGGCAAGGCAATTGCCTGGCTGGAGGAGAGAATCCCGACCAGGAATCGCCTCCCCTTTCACTAACTGGTCGACTGGCCATCGCCAAGATGGTCGTGCTACCTACATTTTTACATCTTTTTCTCAATCTTCCTATTCAACTCACGCAGCAATTTTTTAAACGCCTAAGATCCAATCTGATCTCTTTAGCTTGGGCGGGCAAACAGCCCAGAATAGCATGGGAAATTCTCACGCTACCCTTTCGTTAAGGGTGGCCTAAATGCTCCGGATATGAAGCTGTATGCATTATGCGCCCAGGCCCAGTACTTGCATTTCTGGCTATACCCGGTCAAATTTCAACCACCCACCGCTGTGGAGGCAGACCCGACCTATCCAGTCCCGTTAGCCACAGCATTATACCAACCCTATAGACGCTCTCGGACACCAGCGGACATGGTAGACTGTGTAAGATGGGTATGGGACGGACTGAGACGACGAGCATCCCTTCACTGCATATACGCGTCCTCCATTCCTATAGCGCATAACCCTGCGCTACCGGTGCTAGTAGACGATGGAATGTGCAACCGAGCCCGCAACAGGCACCTTTTTACATACGCTGATCTATACCTGAATGGGCAATTTATGGCTGCACCCGTGCCAACTGACACTCCAAAGCCCACCATGATGGATATGCTCCTCTACACCCAAATCCGAGCCACCTGTCGCGTAAACCATACCACTTTTCCGGCACCCCACCAACATTACATGCACTCGAGCACATGCTCACACACACCTCCCATCGTAAGCTAGTCACCAGACTTTATACAGTGACCCAGGATAAGGTGCCAGTATGCATCCCCAAAGCGCTAGCCCAGTGGCAACTAGATACAGACCCCCCCATAACTGCCGACAAATGGTCTTATTGCTATGCGGAGACTGAGGCACTATCACCCAACTATAGACTGCGCCTCATGCATTTCAAGTTCTTACACAGATTATACTGCACTCCCCTGCAGTTGAAACAAATTGGCCTTAACAAGGAGGCAAGGTGTGAGAGATGCTCGACACCCCCTAGCAACGTTCCTACACTTAGCCTGGGAATGCCCCAAGATTTTGGAATATTGGCGTGAGATACATTCCACGATCCACCAAATCATTGGACACATGATCCCTTTCACCCCGGTAGTTAGCCTCTCAGCTATGCTAAGGACATGTCAGCACCCTCACGTCGTCTCACAGCTATACCGCTACTATTAGCCAAACGCTAACTTGCCAAACACTGGGGGAGGAGAGGGGTTTCTAATGTTGCCTTGTGGCTACAAGATGCGTCGTATTTTCAGGAGCAACTGGCCTAATACTGGGAGTTAATGCCCTTACAAAGTCGCCCGAAGGACATCTGGGAACTGCTCTTAACACACTTGCGCTCAAAGGCTGAAACCCCCCCCCCCCCACCCAAACACCGATAAAGCAGCTCTTAATCCCCCAATTTAGCCATATAGGAGAAGTTAGATGTAGAGAAAATCGAACAGCTACGCAGCCCTGACTTGCGCCCCTGCATGATTACTCGAGATGCTCAGGATACTTGTACAACTTGCCTTGCATGCTAAAGTTGGGTACTGTGATAGATATTTGGAAATACCAGGCCACTATGTACAACCCAGTCATCACTTGAAGTGCTCTGCTCAGCATATTAGATGTGAACACTGAACTGGCTCCCTTTTTCCCCTTTCCTATTTCCCCTCTGCCACTGTATTTGTTTTTGACTCATTGTGACACAATTATTGCAATGTATGATGTTTTTCAAAATGCCAATAAAATAAAAAAGATTAAGTCTCAAACTAACAAGGCAGATGTCCATTCCACCCCATTTTTCCGTTGTCTCTGAGGTGCCCTTGCATCTTTCCTTTTTTTGGCTGAGTTTGGGGGAACGCTAATCCCAATAGACACCTCAAAATGCAAATCCCAGTAATACTCCGTGACACCCTTTTCTACTAAAACAGTGGTGACCCTAAAACTGGTCTACCTATTCTGTAGTCATGAGGGGCTTTTGCAATAATGATTGCAAATATCAAAACAACTGCAGATAACAGACTGATTGCAATGGCTCGCTATCATTAGTGTTACCATTAAATACTTGCTATCCTCTATTTGTATGAGCACTTAATGTAAGAGTCAGGATTCTTTCCTTCTCTTGTTTCTTTGCCTTCAGGATCTCTCTGGAAGGAATACACAAAATGTACCACCAGGGCAGACAGGGAGAATGTACCTGTCTGTTGACCCACAGGCTCAGGCCCCACAGTACCTTCTGATAAATGGGCAAGCCCTGCTTGGCTGAGCATCCTTTCTGAGAGAAGAAACTCTCATTGAACCTGACTGGTTGGATTTTCGAACTTAGAGAATGCACTAGTACTTTTAGTCAGTGTCTACTGTCGGATACCACAGAATGGATATACAAGCTGGGCCTCCACTCACACAACTGAAAAATCTCCTTCAACATCCCTGTGTGGGACCTTCACCTATGCTTGATGAGCATGGTGCTACCTGCTGTCAGTTTCCTTAAGGACAGGAGTAAGCCTGATGCCATGCTCATGCTATGCTGACTTGCTATGCTGCTGGCATTTCCTCTGTGATAGCTCCCAGCCAGACCAAGGAGTCTAGATTTCCAGACACAAAGCACCAATAAGCCCTCATCAGAGACAGGAGGAGGGCTCCCCAAGATTCATCTACTTAGTGCAGGTGAACTGAGGGTTGACTCTGCCTGGCAAGCATGCTACCTTTCTGGGCTGTTTGCTTTTTTCACCTTTGTGGGATACCCTCTGTGGTACATTTTTGTATCTGTCATCTGGTCTTTTATCTTTCCTTTCTTGTCCTCCCTCCATTCCCTCCTGGTAAACATATAATTTCTCTTTGTGCAAGTTGTTTATAACTTAATATTCTAAGTTCCATGGTAGTTGTTACTGGTCTGCTGCCTTAACTTGCTCGCTGTGGGCACCTAATAAAAGCCTGTTCTCACGTCTGTCAGATCCTGTGCCTTTTTCATGCCCTTTTGCATTTTATCGGACCTACTAGACTCTGACCAGATTGAATATTGAAAAAGTGTCCCCAGACCACCCCTTGGGGTCCTCTTACCCCACTTTGCAGAGCAAAGGTGTAGGAGGCTGGCTTAGTTTATGATGCACACTTATTTAAGTGAAGCACCTTGCACTAATCCAGACAACCCTTATGGTGATTTTAGTGGTCTTAGATACCCATAGAAAGCTCTCTAAGTGGTAGCTGTGGAGAGCAGCCTTCAGGCTCAGTCCAGAAGGAGTGTTAAGCAGCTTGTTTCACCAGAACTAATGATATAGAGTAGGCTATACAAAAAGAACCACACAGTGTAGTTATAAAAATAGTTGTATTTATTATACACACTCACTAACAAATTAGTATATCTCCTACCCGGAGATATCAACACAATACACACAATATTTCAAATGAAAAACAGGTAAGTAAGCACAAATACACAGTGGTCTCCAGGGGGAGATCAAACCATATACTAATGAAATGGAATGCGACCGAAGTCGGGACTGGGACCAGAAGAGTTGGGGACACAAGGAACCACCAAGGTAAGTACCCAGGAACCCACGGAGGCTGTGTGAAGAGTGGAAACACAGCCGCGTACTCAATGTAAGTCAATGGGATGGTCGCAGTTGCAGTTTTTAAGAAGAAGGACCCTTCCCAGTGGACCCTGAAGAAACCCAGTGGAAGACAGAAGGTTGGCGAGTCACCCCACCCATGGATACCCCAGGAACCAGGATACCTACACCAGGGAAGCCGGGTGCATAGGTGCGAAGTGACGTCGGAAACTGCCGTAGTCCACAATGGAGGACTTCAGGAAAGATGCCGCTGGTGTGGAAGGTGAAGGAGTCTGGTGGAACCCAAGGATGGGTTCTTGAACAGAAGTACCTGCAAGCAGAGGGGACAGAGTCTATTCCACTCAGAAGTGAGCAGGAGGCACAGAATACCAATGACCTCAGTTGAAGGAAGATGCAGGAGTGTCGCTGCGAGGACCAGGTGACGCTGTGGAAGACCAGGAGCCATTCACGAGCTGTCCTACATCGGAAGCCAAGAACCAGGGGGTCGGTGTCCAGAGGGAGCACCAACAATCCTTGGCAGCAGCAACAGACGTGGTAAACGAAAAAGGTGCAGCGTTGGGACTAGCAAGGTCCAAGGGACTCACCAAGTGCAGGAGAGTCAGCGCAGGCCCTGAGCAAGCAGGGGAGCCGACTGAAGCCAAAGAAGATCCCCAAGAGGACCCTCAGGCCGAAGGCACAGGAGTCGCAAGAGGACCTCAAGCGGCTCACCAACGATGCAGGCCCACGGTGCAGAGGATGCGGTGAGGACAAAGATCTTGGCAAGAAGAGATGCTGGAGCTTCTTGTAGACCGAAGATCTCTGGAGGACAGAGCCAACAATCCTTGGCAACGGCAAGTAGATGCAGTGAACAGGGGTTTTGTTCCAGCGGTTCCGACGAGGGATACTGGCCTAAAATGTGCGGAGAGGACAGGTCACGCCTCGAGGGAGTTGCAGAACCATAACCTGTGTTGCTGAGCCTTTTGAAGTCCGTGGGGCTTCAGTAGCAGCAGACTGGTCAGTTTTGTTGCGGTGCCTACAGATGCAGGGTAGTGACTCCTTCACTCCAAGGGAGATTACTTCGGGTGTCCTTGATGCCCACAGGCATGGAGAAGAACCTGGATGAAGCACAGGCACAGACGGTGAAGAAAACTTTCAGAACAGCGAGACCAGGAGCAGCAGGAGTCTTCCTAGGCGCAGTCTCATTTCCAGGCAAGGTCCAGCAAAGTCTAAAGTGCTCAGACAGTCGAAGTTGAAGTGATTCCGTATTTGAATCTTGTCCCACGACGAATCTGAAGAGCCACCCACAGGTAAGCCCTTAAGTACCTTAGGGAAAGGGTTGGTACGATTCAAGGATCCCTTCCAGAGGAGGGGCTGGACAGAGGGGAGGATACGTCCTTTGTCCAGTTTTCGCGCCAGAGCGGGAGCCAGCAGCTCCCAGAACTTACTCAAACTGGAGTATGCTAGGAGGGCACCAAATGTGCCCTTCAAAGCAGTCTGGTGGTGCAAGCACCCCACCCTAGCCCAATACACTAAGCCCTGTCTGGGAGATGGTCACACCTTCCTTTGGCAGGAAACCTATTGTTCTGCCTTCCCCTGCTTGAGCTTAGTTCAGCAGCAGGAGGGCAGAAACGTGTCTGTCGTCGGCAGCAGCACTAGCTTGCTGTTAGACCCTAAAAGGCTGGTACGGGGAATACAGGGGTGCACCCTAGGGGAGCCGCCCAGTACATGTGATCCTACATCCAACACTGGAATCGGTGTTGGGGTAGGATTCTAACATGTTTGATCCCAAACATGACCGGTTTCGGTGCAGCCAATATATAGTCAGACATCTCTTATTTGACTTGATGTTCACTATATGTATTACATCGCTGACTGCACTTACAAAACTTGGAGAATTGCCTCCGGGGTTTGTAGAGAGACCCTGCTCATGCAGGGACACCCTCACACTTGTAACAAAGCACCCTGCCCTCACGACTGAAGAGCCTGTCATGGGGTGACATAGATTTTAAGTGCAGTGACCTCAGATTTAAGGAAACTGTAATCTGTTGTAAGTGGTGCTAGCACCAACTCACACAGGCTGCAATGGCAGGCCTGTAGTCACAGTTTGAGTGGTCTCTTATGGGTGGCAAAATACATGCTGCAGCCCATGGGAGACCCCTGGTGTACCTATGGCTGGGGTACCTTAGTACCGTTATCTAGGGACTTACATGGGTACACCAGTAGCCAATTGGGAAGGTACCAAGGTACTTACCATTGTCAAATTTAGGGAGGAAGCACAGTGACAGGGGTCCTGATTAGCAGGATCCCAGTCAGACTAGTCATAAAACAGAATAATACCAGGCAAAAATTGGGGGTAACCATGCTAGAAGGATCCTACCTTCCTACAAAAGGTCTAACACCCAGCAGATGTGCACGTTAACTGAATCCAGAAGCTTAAATGGGTGCCCACTTTAAGATTGGGGGCCCACACCTTAACTCCTCTAATGGTCAGAATCCCTCTCTTCCCTCCTTCACTACCAAGATCTGTCACACCTGGATATGGAAGAGTTAAGTTTGTTTTGCTAGCACATTTGGGTAGTGAGATATCAAGTTTCAAGGTTGCCACAAACACTACTCTAACTTGAGACAAAGCAAAGTTTTTCGGTCTCGTAATTTTTAAGTACAGCACACTTTATTTCAGTATCCTAGAATCCTGATTTTCCCCCAACAGACAGAATCATTTGTACTGTATGTATTGGTTGTAATTTTGCTAGTGATCACTAACAGTGCTGATGGATGCTATTGTACTGGGAGGTTTATAAACTCCCATGTTCTCAATTTAAGTATAAACTACGTTGTTCAGGGTCAATTAGTGATCCTGAACTGTATATATTGTAAGTAAATTAGGTGCCCATTGCTGCAAATGCCCTTCTTGTGTGACATTTTGATGCTTTATTGATTTGTGTTGTTTACATTGTCTGGTTTAATAACACAGATATTTATAGCTATAACAACCCTCCCTGGATATTACCTCTGCATTGCATCCATGATATCGGTGTTATATGATATGTAGTCAACCAGCTGGCTGGCGTACTCGAGGCAAGGGAAGATGGCGGCTGATCCCGCAACAAGGGGCTGACTCCTCCCATTCGCCTCTCTGAGCGTGAGTGGACCTGTAATGTGAAAGCAGCTCAGCTAGCTGCTGTTTGGCACCCAACGCTGAGGAAGAGGTACTGCCGACAAAATTCTCACATGTGGCAACTTTGCTTTCTAAGCTGCCGATACAACTTGGCTTTCACTTTACGCTTACCACGGGCTGTAAGAGGTGGTTGCCAGCTCTGGTATAGATCTTGACTCCTCTGTGAAAATATGGCACTGCCGCGCTCTAGCGCAGTCCGTGGGGGGCGTGGAGCCCATAGAGTAGCGAGGACCCGGGCTGAAGTAATCTGGCTGGAGGCTGCCGGCAGTGCACTCTGCTCATCTTCTGACACCACCTCCCAAGTGGGGCGGCTGATACTGAAGCTGCTGGGAGGTGGTACGGCGGCTAGCCTGTTGCAGGTATGTACTAGGGAGTCTCTAGCTGCCGGGGAGGAGACCTCTCTGGTAGACGTATTAATGGCAGCAGCTCCCATCAGGAGAATTGTATCACCAGCAGCAACAAACACAACACAGCATATGGAAGGCAACATTGTTGCAGCAGGCGTACCAGTATATTTGTGGTGAAACATTGTAGCAGTGCACTACAGTCTGCTTATGTGAGACACAGGAGATGAAAGTTCAGGCTACTCTTTTGCAGTCTTGTGAACCTGCAGAGACTTCAGCCCCAGTGGATATGCTGTACAAGACGGGACAACATAAGACTGTGAGTATCCCTGATATATCTGCTGCAACACTGGGGGGTGAGGCAGTAGAGGTCGCAAATATCAGTTCTGCTGCTGTACTGCAATTATTCAATAGTATGGCAACAAGCAAAATCCCCCTTTCTCTGGCAGTAGTGGCATCTGCATCAGCTAACGCAGACCGCCCTCTAGAGGAGGAGGAGGTAGACTCTGTGGCGGATAAAAGCCTGAGGGCTATAGAGGAGGCAGAAAGGGTGTTGCCAACTAGCCAACAGTCCTCAGCCAGCAGGGGCAACCCTAAAAAAACAGAATGGAACACCAAAGGGACTGCAGGTCAGTAAAAACAAAGCAGTCCGGGCTAAAAACCATACAGTCAGTAGTAGTTTTAAAGATAGCCCACTATGAGACTGGATGATGTTGAAAGGTGGTAAAAGTGATTGTGTCACGCTTATCTTCAGCCAGTATAGAGATTCTGCAGTCAGCAAAAGAAGGAAGGTCCCAAGGTGCAGAGCCGGCACTAGTGGATAGGCCTGGATCAGATGCTGGTCCCCCCCTAGGGTATAAGCCTTAGTTCTGTTGGCAGCCACTCCTCCAGTTCCTCCGCTTACGGGGCACTAGAAGATTTTCCAGCCAGAGACACAACTGATGAAACTAAGGAACCACCTCTCAGGGTGATTCTACAGTTCTTTCAGGCCCAGCGGGCAGAGGCGCAGCAGCACTATGAACAAGTAAGGGCAGACAATGTGACAATTCCACAGTCAATAGCAGAGTTTACTAACAAGGTAATGGCCCTTTCTACGGAAGTGGTCGAACTACAGCAACGTGTCGCAGCTGCGGAGGAAGTCGGATCAGCAACTGCTAAATCCATTGAGCATCATGATCGTCGTCTGGCTCTGGTGCAGTCAAAAGTCGAGGATCTCAAAAATCGCCAAAGGAGGAATACTCTGCGAGTGTTAGCATTCCGGAAAGGAAGGAGGGGGATGATCTCCGATAGTACATAGTGCAGCTGTTCGGAAAAGCCCTTTCCAACCTTATGAATTGGGACATGGACTCACAGGTGCAACAGGCACATCGGCTACCTATTAATCGGGATAGCAACAGGTCCCTTTCTAACTCTTGTCCTGCGCATCCACGTCCAATTCTCGTCTACATTGGTAACTTTCTACTGAGACAGGCGATTTTCATTAAGGGCCGTCCTGCTCTACCAGTAGCAGTAGATTCCATGTCAATTTTTGTCCACTCAGATCTTAGCAAAACCACAATGGACAGGCAATGGAAGCTACGTCAGCTGATTGATCCTCTGACAGCAGTGGGGGCACAAGTCTTCCAGCAGTAACTGGCAAGGCTCAAAGTAATCCATAATGAGCGGACTCGGATGTGCTTTACAGAACAATATGCTAAGATGGCTCTCTGTAACATCAAAGGGACAGCCAAGCGATCGAGATTTTGATAGCTGGAACATTATTATTGGATTCTTTCTTCTTGAATCTAGCAGAACTATGAACAGTGATATAATGTTTTTCAAATAGGGGATTGGCCGCTGGTCAGGCCGCTGGTTGTGTTTAGGTTGGGTTCTCTTTCTCTTACTTCTTTTATTTCTTTCTCACAGAGTAAAATTGGTGATAGCCGAGCGCTTGGGGGAGGAGAAGGGGTGGGGCGTTGCTCTCTCTTGGGGCTGTGTAAACCATCTAAAAGCCCAAAATGGTGGAGAAAGGTTCCCTAGCCAGACTTGGGAGGGTGCTTGCACCAGCAAAGGGATGGTTTGGGGTGCGGGAGGTGTCTTTTGCTAAGGTGCGCGCATGAGAATATTTGTATTTGGCAGATGGGGGGGTTCAAAGGGGAGAAAAATTGTCAGTTTAATCAGAGAATTTATCACATTGATGGATGACATGTTTTTCAGGGCAGGTGTGATGGCGAAAAACAGGATTAGCTCAATAATGATTCGACTAAAATGCATGTGCTGGAAAATGTCTGGCCTCAACTCTCTTAATAAACATAATTTGGTATGGGGGAATGATTAAGATGTACAATCCACATATAACTGCGTTAAATGAGACACATTTGACTTATAAGGATAGACATCTATATAAACAGCTGGGGTACAATCTATTAACAACCACGTCACAGACTGCCTCCATTTGAGGGGTAGCAATATTGGCAGTTAAGAGTTTGGAGTAGAAGGAACTCAGGGCTGTATCCAATGCTAGGGCCAGATGGTCAATTGTTCAATTTCTGGTGGATGGTTGGAAAATTGTAATATGTGCCGTTTATGGGCACAAAGTCGATGATCCCGAGATGTTGAACGGGCTCTGTTTGGACCTACTGGATTGGTCTAGTGAAAAGTTGGTAATGGGAAAATTTTAACTTTTTGATGAACTGTGCAATAGATACAACTGATCATTCGGCCTCCCCATGAATGGTGAAGATGAGGGCTTCTATTCTCGAATTTATTCAGCTGCATGGGCTTATGGATGTTTGGATATACCCACTATTCATCCCCGTACAGGCAGTATTTCCGGATCAATATGATATTTTTTAAATGGGGGAATCTCGGGGGTGTCGAACTGGAGATATGGTCTAAAGTGTCATCAGACCACAACCCTAATATTTCAGGTATAAATTTGTCACCAGTAGGGGGTCGACTGCGACAGTTCTCATTCACAAGACACGTCCTTAGCAACTTAGAATAGCGTACGGTGGTGGCAAGCTCTCTCATTGGATTTCTGGAGGATTACTCGGGGACAGCATCACCTTTGGTAGTATGGGACACACTCAAAGCTCATATTAGGGGTATCACAATACAGTTTATCTACGTACATAATAGGGATACTCGAAATGGTGTTAGTCAATTGGCCCAGGAGATTTTACGATTAGAAGTATCTCATGCAGCAGCAATCAGGATATGGCATACTGATGAGCGAGCTCTGCATATGCAGCTTATTAACAATCGGTCTAAATTAGACCAAAATTTGAGGGAGAAAATTGCGCCCACCTATGCCAAAGATAAGGCCCTTCAGTATGAACTACAGGGATCAGGTTGGTCGAGTAACAGCCCATCAGATATCGGACAGGAAGTCCAGATGCCTGATCCAGAGCATTAAAAGTAGTGATAGTATTGTTGATACCCTCTCTCAAGCCATTGCTGAGCAGTTCTCTATATTCTATCAAGAACTATAGAGCCAACCTCCAATATCTTGCATGGCAGAAGAAACAAAGTATGTATTAGGCAGAAGGCTGCCAAAAGTAGAAGAATCACAAGCAGTGCTGTTAAATAGGGATATGACTTCTGGGGAGCTAGAGGCTGCTATTATTACCTTGCTCTCAGGTAAGGTGGCAGGCGACGATTTAATCCCCTTGGAATTCTACAAAGTATTTAAGGGTATTATAATTCCACCACTCTTAAGGGTAACGCAGTATATAGATATAGTTGGCAAAGATCCAGATACTTGGAATATGACCAAGATAGCAATATTTGTTAAGAAGGGCAAACCGCCAGATGATATGGGTTTGTATAGCCCCATCTCTCTTATTAATGCCAATGCGAAGATCTTTGCTAAAGCCTTGTGCCTCTTGCCCAGATTTTACCAGAATTAGTATCTAAGCAACAACACAGCTTTATTCCAGGCAGGGATACTACAAACCATATTAATACTGCAATCGCTGCTTTTGATGTAGAGGACAGAAGGGTCACAAAATTAGCTATGATTTTATTGGATGCTGAGAAGGCTTTTGATCGAGTTACCTGGGAAGTTTTATGGAGGATGATGGGGGCCTTTCGACTTGGAAAACTATTTTGCAAATGGGTACAGGCTTTTTACAAGTCCCCTTTTGCTAAACTGGTATATACGGGCATATCTTCATCACCTTTCAAGATAGAGCGAGCACACAACAGGGGTGCCCGCTCTCTCCTGTGCCATTTGTATTGTATTTAGAGCCTTTTCTGTTGTCATTACAGAGGCATGTAGAGATCAGGACTATGGTATCCGGCGAATGTGAATTAAAGATCAGTGCATACGCGGACGATGTGGCAATATACTCTTAATGAACAATGGCTATGAACTTTATAGTAGAGGAGGCTGGGAAATTTGGGTCAGTTTCTGGTTATAAATTGAATATAGCTAAAACTCAGTTATTACTGAACTATGAGTCAGCTATATCAATACCGGGGGTAGTAAATACAGCTACTTATTTAGGAGATAAACTACGTGCCAAGATAGACAAGTTTTTTAAATTGAATTATGAGCCCCTGTTAAAGTCTGTGATTCAAAAATTGCGGTTTTGGACGCTGTAATGTTATAAAAATGAATATCCTTCCTAAATTCCTGTATTTTGTTTCGGACTATACCACTAAGGGTGCCAAATGTGTTTTTTAAGAATTTAGAGGGGGCTTTAAGCAATTTTATTTGGGGGTATAGGTGGGTGAGGCATTCTATAAGTTTATTTAAACTACCGTACCGACAGGGGGTTTGCACTTTCCGGATTTTAAGTTATATTTTTGGGCAGCTTTTGCCGGTCATCTGTGTACTCTACTTGCTCCAGTGGAACCGAATCTATCCTCATTTAGTTACGATTTGGCATTGGGTGCTGAGAGAAGGCTGTTTTTCAATAGAATAACTATTACAAACGAATAAGGTTCAAGTTTGTTAAGGATAATGTAACTATCTGGCGAGAGATCTGTGCTAAATATTCTATAAATGAATACATGGGAACACTGCTCTGGGATAACCCGGCTTTTCCTGGGGTGTTTCATGATTCGGCTTATGAAACATGGCATAGAGTAGGCATATTGACGGTGGGGCAGCTATTCGATCTGAATGGCTTATGTACTTTTACTGAGATACAAACTGAGCTTGATCTTCCCCATTATCATTTTTTTTAAATACTAATAGTTGAGGGATTATTTTCACAATGAAGGCAAGGTGATAACTGAACTAGAGACCCCATCTATTTTGCCTTACATCATTAAACCTAAGTGAAAATCACTGATTAACACTGTCTATCAAGGATTCTGTGCACTTAGCCTCTAAATGGAGCAGAGTGCTCGCTCAGGAGGGGCTACCTTCAGAAATATATCGGGTCCTAGAGACAGTTGTGGGTGCTGTGCAGTCTGTTAAAGCTGCAGCAATTTAAGACTGTCTGCATTTTATACTATACACCAGATAAAATTATGAGGTGGGGTGCAAACATATACCCAGATAAAACAAGCTGCCCCAAGAGCAGATGTCAAGCAGAAGATATTCTACACGTTATATGCATGTCCCGTTTTTAAGGCATTCTGGAAAGAAGTGTGCCGCTTAGCTTCTGCAAGTTTAGGATATGAGCTTCAATTTACCCCTATGGAAATAATGTTGGGATGTAGAATGGAGTTTGACATTGGGTAAGAAGGTTGCTGTCCATACTCATAGCATCTGCCAGACTCTGCATAACTAGATCTTGGGTTTCAGCAGTCCCTCAGCAGGCTACTGAATGGTGGGCAACAATTCGGTAAATACATGACTCAGAACTGGCTTTGGCCAGAGTAAGGGGTGCTCGGTCACTTAGAGGGTTTGATAGACTATGGGCACAGTTTAATTGGGACTTGCAGGCTGTCGTCTACTAATGTTTGTCATGTTGGGGGCTCATTTTGCGGCAATGGAATGTACATGTGCGTTTTAGGGATGCTGTATTTTCGATTTATTGTTGCTCCTTTTGTATTCATCCGCTGCCCTGCTATTGCTGACTGATTGAATTTTCGGAGCTGCAACTTTTCTGTTTTTCCCTTTTTTGTTTTTGTTTTCGTATTTCTCTTTTTTTCCCACCTGCTCATTTACGATTATATACTTTTTTTGCCTGATATGTTAATGATTGTATAAAGTACGAAGTATAAAGTTACATGTACCCACTGGTCTTTCAATGGGGTGTTTGATCTGATTAATACTGACTTAATAACATTTTTTTTTTTTTAAAGATATGTAGTCAACATTGACACTAACTCCTTTGATACAGGCCTTGACTGCTCAACCAAACTCGTCCTGAGCATCAGGAAGTCTTGGAAGGTTAGCGTAGTTCACAGTGTCCTGGATAGTGGGAAACACTTGAAATTTCCCCTCTGATATTGCTAGTTTGTCCCTGTGACTAAAAGCACACTGGAAGAAACCTGACATTAGAAAATGAGATCATCCAATAGTTGTGGAAAAACAGGTTAGCTTTACGTTCATAAATGTACCGATTACGAGGTGGAGGTTGAATTATGGTCTCTGTGCAAACAGCAGTTTGCACGATGTTTGGAATTTTAAACTGTGCAAATTTGATTGCACCCCCATTGGTGTTCATTGACAGAGTTTAGCAGGGAAAAGGCCATGAGTACTGCAAAACAGGCGGAAATTGGGTGTTACATACCAACTACGAGTGTTATGCCTTATTTCCATCAAATAACTTGGAATGGGAGGCATTTACCTCACCCATACCGATCTACTCAAAATCAGGGCCAAAGAAACGATAAAGGTTTGGACACCTTGCATCCTACACAGGGAACTTAAATATTGTAGATATGTTAATCTGGAAATAACTTTTCTTCATTTTCCTCTGAATACGTAGTTGACCTTGGCAGATGCAAGCCTTCTGAATTAATCATATTGTCATATGGTTCTAGAACAATGCTGGGTTGCAAGGTCTACTTGAATTTTGTTTTGGTCCGAGTCAGTCGTGTTGTAAGCAGTTTTCTCGTAAATATTGCATTTATCAACATTTGGCAGTCTGGACTTCAGATTCCTGTTTATAAAACAGTTCCCTAATTAACTTTTGTCTTTCGGAAAATGTTGCAAAATATGCCAGTTAGCCTACAAGCAAATTGTGCTGTTTGAGTGATTGTTTGCTTTTTACTTTTCTTTTCCCAGGGATTCTCTAAAATATTTCAAGCAAACATGAGTCAACCCGGTATCTCGTTTGATAGAAAAGGATAAGTTACTTACCTGTAATCCTAGTTCTCTTCCAGGGGGTATACTCATCAAAGTCATAAGCACTGAATAGTCCCGCCCACGCGCGGGGACCCCTGAGCAATAACAAATTATATGCATATGTATATGTGTATGTGTTTATATATATATATATATATATATATATTCCTGTTCCACCGTTCACCACTACTTCCTTTTCCTTTTATATATATATACACTCATATAAAGGTAATATGCATATATATACATATGCAGCCTAAAAAACATATTACTAGGCTCAAATATGCCCAAAATTGCATTGTAAATTTGTTTACATTTGAAATAATGACCTTGACTGGTAGGTCGCTCCCCCACCACACTGCTCCGTCTGTGTGCCCTGCTGCTGCCAGCTGATTGTGCTCGTTTTCCTCTGTGTCCCCTTGCTGCCCCTGATTGTGCTTGTTTTTCCCCTGTGCCCCCTTGCTGCCCCTGATTGTGCTCGTTTTTCCCCTGTGCCCCCTTGCTGCCCCGGATTGTGCTCGTTTTTCCTCTGTGCCCCCTTGCTGCCCCTGATTGTGCTCGTTTTTCCTCTGTGCCCCCTTGCTGCCCCTGATTGTGCTCGTTTTTCCTCTGTGCCCCCTTGCTGCCCTGACTGTGCTCGTTTTTCCTTTGTGCCCCCTTGCTGCCCTGACTGTGCTCGCTTTTCCTTTGTGCCCCCTTGCTGCCCTGACTGTGCTCGTTTTTCTTCTGTGCCCCCTTGCTGCCCTGACTGTGCTCGCTTTTTCCTTTGTGCCCCCTTGCTGCCCTGACTGTGCTCGTTTTTCCTCTGTGCCCCCTTGCTGCCCTGACTGTGCTCGTTTTTCCTTTGGCCTGTTTCCCGCCGCTGCGCCCCTGCGGCCCCGCCCCCTCACTGCCCATTCGCTGCCCATTCCCTGCTCCTCCCCATTTATGGCGGCCGCGCAGCGGACGTGCGCAGCGGGCGCGCCTAAGGCAAGCCCGTCTGCGCCCGTCCGCGCCTGGACCGCGCCCAGCGCCAGAACCCCTGGTCCGTGCATCCCCGCGCCCGCCACATCAACAGACGCCGATACGATGCCAGCACCCTCCACGCACTCAACCCCGGAAAAGATCACGCCTGCTACCGGGCCACCCCGAAGCGCACCCAAGGGCCCTTCACCTGCCGGAACTGCAGCTTCGCCAGCACCCGCCCCGCCAAACCACCGCCCAGGAAAGAACCCAACTACCTCAGATGCATCCTCCTCAACACACGCTCCGCCCGCAAACACGCCATCGAACTCTGGGACCTTCTCGACTCAACCTCCCCAGACGTCGCCTTCCTGACGGAGACCTGGCTGAACCCCGCTTCAGCCCCCGACATCGCCATTGCCATCCCGGACGGCTACAAGATCACCCGCAGGGACCGCACCAACGGAGTCGGAGGAGGCATCGCCATCGTACACAGGAACACCCTCAGAGTCTCAACCAACACCGACGACACCCTCAGCACCGCCGAACACATGCACTTCCAGATCCACACCAATCCCAACACCACCCTCAGAGGAACCCTCATCTACAGACCCCCCCGGACCCCGACCACAGTTCAGCGATTCCATCGCTGACTTCGTCAGCACACACGCCATCGCCTCCACGTACTACATCCTCCTCGGGGACCTGAACTTCCACCTCGAGAACAACAAAGACACCAACTCCACCACCCTGATCGACAACCTCGCCACCCTCGGACTCAGACAGCTCGTGACAACACCCACCCACGCCGCCGGCCACACGCTAGACTCCATCTTTTCCGCAAGCCCACACGTCTCCTTCAACCACACCTCCGAACCCCACTGGACCGACCACCACTGCATCCACTTCACCTACAGGAAGCCCACCACGCACCACCGCACCCAACAAATGCCTCGCCGCTGCTGGAGCAGAGTCACCGAAGACCAGCTAACCACCACCCTCGCCCTGAGCCCACCCGCCGAACCCTCCGACCCCGCCGCCCGCAACCTCAGACAGTGGATTAACGACTGCGCCAACACCCTCACCCCGCTCAAGAATCCGCCCAACAGCCACACCAGCAAGAAAGCCACCTGGTTCACCGAAGACCTCCAGGCCTCCAAACGAACATGCCGAAAACTGGAGAAGATCTGGCTCCACGAACGGACAGCGGACAGCTACGCCGCCCACAAGAGCGCCACCCGCAGTCACCATCACCTCATCAGATCCGCCAAAAGGGCCTCACTCAAAGATCGCCTAGACAACAACGCACACAACAGCAGAGAGCTCTTCAACATCGTGAAGCAACTCTCCAACCCCAGCTCCAACACCAACGACATCCTGCCGTCGCGAGACCTGTGCGACTCACTGGCCACCTTCTTCCACCGCAAAATCGCCGACATCCACGACAGCTTCAACACCACGACCGCCCCGGCAACCACCGAGACCACTGCCCCCACGACCACCAACCGCCTGCTATCCTGGACCAACATCAACGACGAGGACACCAGCGAGATCATGAACACCATCCACTCCGGCTCACCGCTAGACCCGTGCCCTCACCACGTCTTCAACAAAGCCAGTACAGCCATCGCGCCCCATCTCTGGAAAATAATCAACATCTCCTTCGAGACAGCAACCTTCCCGGAAAGCTGGAAGCACGCCGAGATCACCGCCTTACTCAAGAAACCCAAGGCAGACCCCAAGGACCTCAAGAACTTCCGACCCATCTCTCTGCTCCGTTCCCCGCGAAGGTCACCGAGAAAATCGTCAACAAACAACTGACCCGCTACCTCGAGGAGAACAACATCCTGGACCCTTCCCAGTCCGGCTTCCGCAGCAACCACAGCACCGAAACCGCCCTCATCGCCGCCACCGATGACATCAGGACCCTGCTAGACAACGGAGAAACAGCAGCCCTCATCCTCCTGGACCTATCAGCCGCCTTCGACACGGTCTGCCACCACACACTACGAACACGCCTTCACGACGCCGGGATCCAAGAGAAGGCCCTGGACTGGACCACATCCTTCCTTTCCGGCAGAACTCAAAGCGTCCGCCTCGTCCCCTTCCGATCCAAGGCCACCAAGATCATCTGCGGCGTACCCCAAGGCTCCTCCCTCAGCCCGACGCTGTTCAACATCTACATGGCACCCCTCGCCCACGTCGCCCGACAGCACAACCTCAACATCATCTCCTACGCCGACGACACCCAGCTGATCCTCTCCCTCACCAAAGACCCTCACACTGCCAAAGCCCACCTCCACGAAGGAATGAAGGCCGTCGCCGAATGGATGAGGACCAGCCGCCTGAAGCTGAACTCGGACAAGACGGAGGTCCTCATCCTTGGCTCCAACCCTTCAGCCTGGGACGACTCCTGGTGGCCGACATCACTGGGAACAGCCCCGACACCCACCGACCACGCACTCAACCTAGGGGTCATCCTCGACCCCACCCTCTCCATGACTAAGCAGGTCAACGCCGTTTCCTCATCCTGCTTCAACACCCTCCGAATGCTCCACGGGATCTTCAAGTGGATCCCCACCGAAATAAAAAAAACAGTCACCCAGGCCCTCGTCATCAGCAGGCTGGACTACGGAAACGCCCTCTACGCAGGAACGACGGCTAAGCTCCTGAGACGGCTGCAACGCATCCAGAACGCCTCTGCACATCTTATCCTCGACATCCCCCGCCGCAGCCACATCACACCCCACCTGAGAGACCTGCACTGGCTCACTGTCAACAAGAGGATAACCTTCAAGCTCCTCACCCACGCACACAAAGCACTCCACAACTCCGGACCAGCCTACCTCAACAGACGACTCAGCTTCTACACCCCCACCCGCCAGCTCCGCTCCACCAGCCTCGCCCTCGCCACAGTCCCCCGCATCCGGAAAACGACCGCCGGCGGCAGATCCTTCTCCCACCTCGCCGCCAAGACCTGGAACACCCTCCCCACCAACCTTCGGCAGACCCAAGACCTACTGGCCTTCAGAAGACTCCTCAAGACCTGGCTCTTCGATCAGTAGCAGCACCCCCCCTCTTCCCCCAGCGCCTTGAGACCCTCGCGGGTATGTAGTGCGCTTTATAAGTGACCTGATTGATTGATTGATTGAAATAATAAAGAAACATACACCATGTAATTTTCATGATATAGAGAAGAAAACTGCTCTCAGATTGCTTTGAAATCATAGCCTTTATTTTCAAAGGTAAAAAGGCAAGATCATAGAGGCAGATTAGCCTAGAGAGGGTGCATATACAAAAGTTGGAAAAAACTGGCGCCGTGCCTTTAAGACCTCCAGGAACCTCCAGGCTCCCATCATGCCCCACAGGTGACAGTTAGGTCCGTTATTTTGGACGGCGTATAACAGTGTAAGCACAGCATGGGTAACAGATACATATTTATGGGCCTGGTATTCGTCCGGGGAGGAGGGAGGGTTGCTTATGACTTTGATGAGTATACCCCTGGAAGAGAACTAGGATTACAGGTAAGTAACTTATCCTTCTCTTCCAGGGGATACTCATCAATAGTCATAAGCACTGAATAGAGTAGCAAGCCCATCCCCATACCCTGCGGACGAATACCAGCATATCATAACCTGTTAACAAACATATATTACCCAAACAAGTTTCTCAAGGATGCTTGTCCAAACCGAGCATCTGCTTGAGTGTCAGAATCAAGGCAATAATGGCGTGCGAAAGTGTGAACCGAACGCCATGTGGCTGCTTTACATATTTCCTGAATAGGTACATTACTAAGCATCGCTATCGTAGCGGCTCTTCCCCTTGTAGAATGAGCTCTCGGCTTGCCCGGGAGCTGTTTGTGTGCCAGCTGATAGGATAACATGATACATGACACTATCCATCTAGCAATGGACCTTTTAGAGGCAGGAAATCCAGTGTTCAATGGACCATAATTAACAAAAAGCCTGTCCGCCTTTCGTACACTCTTTGTTTTATCTAGATAAAATTTTAACACTCTTTTCAGATCTAGAGAGTGCAAAGCTCTCTCAGCAGGAGTGACAGGGTTCGTAAAGAAAGTAGGAAGATTGATTGACTGGTTGATGTGAAACTCCGAGACCACCTTAGGAAGGAACCTCGGGTGAGTTCTTAGCACCACTCTGTTCGCATGGAAAACGAGATAAGGCTCTGAAGAGCACAAGGCTTGTATCTCGCTCACCCTGCGAGCAGATGTGATTGCCATGAGAAATGCAGTCTTCCACGAAAGATGTTGCAGGGAGGCTTTGTGGATAGGTTCAAATGGGGGACCCATTAACTTAGAGAGGACCACATTAAGCTCCCAGGAAGGAGATGGAGACCTAACTGGTGGGTAGACCTTTTTTAGACCCTCCAGGAAGTCCTTAACAACTGGCATCTGAAAGAAAGAAGCCTAAGTGGGGGACTTTCTATATGCTGTAATCGCTGCCAGGTGAACCTTTATGGAGGAATATTGCAAACCTGCTTTGGCAAAATACAGTAAGTAGGGTAACAGTACCTGTTCCTGACCTCGAATAGGGTCATGACCCTCAGCAGTACACCACATGTAAAAACGCTTCCACTTAAAACGTAAGACTTTCTCGTAGAAGGTTTCCGTGCCTCCTTTAAGATCTGCATGCAGTCTTGAGAAAGACCTAAATGTCCATATTGGATGAACTCAGGAGCCATGCTGGTAACCTCAGGGACGGCAGATTGGGATGGAACACCTTGCCGCCCGCCTTGGTCAGCAGATCCGGATGACATGGTAACCTCCTGTGTGGTACTTTGGACAGATGAAGAAGGTCCGGGTACCACCATTGGCGAGGCCACTCTGGCGCAACCAGGATCATCTCTGTCTTGGATTCGTAGTTTCCTGATCACTAGGGGGATGAGGGGGACTGGTGGAAAAGCGTAGAGTAATGTCTCTGACCAGTCTATCAACAGAGCATTCCCCTTGGAGCCTGGTTGCGGGTATCTGGAGGCGAAGACGCGGCATTTTGCGTTTTCTGCGTCCGCGAAGAGATCTATGTCTGGTGTTCCCCAGCTGCGAAAAATGTCTTGCGCAACTTCTTGTTTTAGCACCCAGTCGTGCGCTTCTGCGAAATGCCTGCTTAGGCCGTCCGCTTGGACGTTGAGGACGCCTGGTAGGTGAATTGCGGAGATCTTCATGTCTCGTGCTAGAAGCCACTTCCAAATCGCTTGCGCTTCCAGAGACAGGGGTCTGGACCTGGTACCCCCCTGCTTGTTCAGGTAATACATCGTTGTTGTATTGTCCGTCTGAACAAGCAAAGCAGTCGACTTGATGGAAGGAAAGAACGCCTTGAGAGCCAGATGCACCGCTCTGAGCTCCAGCATGTTTATGTGGTATAGCTGTTCTCTTTCTGACCACATTCCTTGTATCTGTAGGGACTCATGTGAGCGCCCATCCCTGAAGGGACGCGTCCGTCACCAGAGTCTGCTTGGGAAGTTCCTCGTGAAAGGGGACTCCTATCAGAAGATGAGGCCGCCGCATCCACCATCTGATGGAGAGCCGGACAGATAGAAGCAGGGTTACAGTGTCCTCCCAGCGATTGGAGATTTGAGACCATTGATCCTCCAGAGTCTGCTGCAGAGGTCTCATGTGAAGTCTGGCGTTTGGGACCAGAAAAATGCACAAGGCCATCGAACCCAGTAGAGATGCAACCTGCCTGGCCGTGGGATGAGGTATCTTCAGGAGGGTCTGACACTTGTGGAGAATGGATGATAGTCTCTCCTCCGAAGGATACGCTCTTGCGTTTACTGTATCCAGAGTTGCGTCCAGGTAATGTATCCTCTGAGTTGGATTGAGGATGGATTTTTTTAAATTGACGTGCAGACCTAACTGATACAGTAGCTGAATGCAGCAAGCGAGGTGTTTCTGCAGAAGAGTTTGAGATGCACTCTTGAGTAGCCAATCGTCTAGGTAAGGGTAGATGAAGATTTGTTTCCTCCTCAAGAACGCAGCTACTACTGCCATGCACTTCGAGAATGTGCGAGGGGCCGACTTCAGCCCGAAAGGCAGGACCGTGAACTAGAAGTGGTCTGATTGAATCTGAAATCTTAGAAACTTCCGATGCCTTCGAGAGATTGGGATGTGGAAATAGGCATCTTGAAGATCTATAGAGCACATCCAATCCCCTTGATGTAAGTGCGGGATTATTTGATGTAACGCCAGGATTCTGAACCTCTCTCTCAGAATGAACTTGTTGAGAAGCCTGAGATCTAGTATAGGCCTGAACTCCTTATTTGGACCTTTCTTTGGGACCAAGAAGTATCGGGAATAGATTCCCTGTCGACGTTGATGCCATGGGACCTCCTCGATGGCCTCCTTTAGGAGTAGAGTGGAAACCTCTTCTCTCAGAAGATTTATGCGATGGATGACAGTTTTTCGAGGAGGAATAGAAGGTGGAGGGGACTTGAACCTGATGGAGTACCCATTCCTCACAATATGGAGCACCCACTTGTCTAGTGTGATTTTGGTCCACTCTTCCAAATAAAAACGGATACTTCCCCCACCGGAGTGGGTAACGGAGCTAGGGGAAGCAAGCACTCACTGCTTCTGTTGTTGCTTGGCAGCAGGTATGGACTGTCTGGAGATTCCTCCTCGTCCTCTACCAGGACGACGCTGGTTTGAATGGGATCTTCTCTGATGTTGCTGGGAAGACCACTGAGGGGTTTGAACCCTCTGGTGGTATTGTCGTCGGTCATAGGGACGATAGTGTCGTCTGAAGTCTTTCCTCTTTTCCAGACCAACCGCCTTCACGGTGTCTAGTTCGGTCTTCATTCTAGACATCTCGTCGTCAGCGTGAGCGCCGAAGAGCGATGTCCCATTGAAGGGGAGATTGAGGATTCGATGTTGGGCCTCTGGCTTCAAACCCGTTAGTCTCAGCCAGGAAGAGCGGCGGGCACAGATTCCATTTGAATATCCATGGGCAGCGAGATCAGAGGCATCCGCTGCCGCACTGATGACCTGATTGGCCACCAGACCCCCCTCCTGGAGGATCTCCTGGAAGTCCTGCCTGTCTTCCTTCGGTAGCTTCTCTGTGAAGCGTGAGAGAGAGTCCCACAGAGAACGGTCATAACGACCCAGTAAAGCTGAGGCGCTGGCCACTTTCATATAGGATGCTGACGTATTACACATCCTCTTGCAGATGGAGTCCATGGCCTTACTATCTTTATCTGGAGGTACCGCAGATGATGCTGCCCCTGTCTGGTTCTTCCGTGCTGCTGATACGCTGACCGAGTCAGGAGGAGGGTCAGCTCTCAGAAAGAGTGGGTCCTGCTAAGGAGCCTTGTACTTCTTGGTGATCCGCGACGGAGCTGCTCCCACCAACGCTGGGGTCAGGAATTTCTGAAGAGCAGGCTCTAGCAGACTCGGGACCAGGGGCAGCAGAGACCTAGATGAAGACCTGTGATGAAGGGTCTCGAAGATGACCATGTGGAAGGGACAGAAACAGAGACAGGCCTCTCGATATTAAGTTTTGCAGCCCCCCTACACAAGACCTCGTGTCACAATGTCATCAATAGGCGATACCCTACTCAGTGGTGAAGAAGAGAGAGTTGGAGAATAGTCTGCTTTTGAAGGTCTGGAGTCTGAGGACCACGAAGAAGATCTGTGGCTTCGCCTTCTAGGAGAGCGGTGGCAAGTTCTTGAAGACCGACTCCTAGGAGATCTTGATCTACGCCTTCTCGAAGTTGGCGACCTTTGAGGAGTGGCACGCCGCTCGCGTCCCACAGACGAATGAACGGATTGTATGATCGGAGACCTAGACCTGCTAGGAGTATGATCCGGCCTGGAAATTCTCCGAATCTTCCGCTCTCTTATGTTCCCCAGCCATCTCGGAGAGATGTTAGTTGGAGGGGCTGCAGCCGTTGGCGAGGTTTCAGGAGTGACTTGCACTATCCGGAGATCGGGGGAAGAAGAAACACTCCTGGAGGTTACCACCTGGACATCCTGCGGCGTCGATTTGTCCCTTGACGTCACCCTAGGTCTTTTGGTAGAAGGGGACCTGTGACTGGACTGCGTCTTCCTCGACGTCGATCTGGACCGCGATGTTCTCCGCGGTGACCGTCTAGGCCCCGAGGGCGATCCGCGTGGTCTCGACGTCGACCTCCTCGGTGACGGATGCTTCGACGTCGACCTCCTCGGTGACGGATGCTTCGACGTCGACCTTCTCGGTGACAAATGCTTCGACGCCGAGTGCCTCGGCGGCGACTTCCTCGTAGGCGACGTCGACCTTCTCGACGGCGATCGCCTGCTATGACGCTCAGTTGGAGAATGACTGCATCTTACCGGCGTCGAGCCCCTCGCCCGGCTCGACGTCGATGCTTGTGCCACTTTCGCCATCGGTGGTGTCTTCGACGTCGTCACAGGTCCTCTCGGAGGCGGGCTGTTCTGTCGACGTTGATATGTCGACATCGAGCGACTGCCTCCCGCCGTCGTAGGCGAGCCAGAACTGGACCGCCTACGAGATGGTGTCGACGTCGGCCTGTGATGGGACTTCGTACCTGAAGTCGTTCACTTCTCCGGCGAATGGGGCCTCGGCGTCGACTTCGACGCTGAAGGGGAGCACAAGGGTACTTTCGACACCGATCTATCCCCCAAAGGTGTATGGGACCGGTGTTTCCTCTTCTCACCCTTGTCTTTGCGCTCCAACCTTTTTTGAGAGGAGGGCTTCTTCGAGAGATGTTCCTCTCGGCCACTTGCTGATTCCTTTCCTTTCTCCTGCATAGCATGCAGTTTGATTTTCTCCCTTTCTCTAAGGGTTCTTCTAGAATTTTTTTTGCAGTGGTAGCACTCATCTGGTCTGTGAGATGAAGGTAAACAAGCAATACAGACCGAGTGCGGGTCTGATTTAGCCATCTTTTGTCCACAGGCCGGCACTTATTAAATAAGGCCGACATTTTGGCAGGAAAAAATTGACCAAATTCAGAAAAACCGAAGAATTTAGTACCCCAAGTACTAAAGACGTCGAGTGAAATTCAAAAAATTCACTTTAGACCAACAATTAGTGAGAAAAACCCACTAACTGACGAGCTCAATGCTCCAGGATCTTCACAGAAGGAGCCGGAAAAAAGAACTGACCTAACTGTCACCTGTGGGGCATGATGGGAGCCTGGAGGTTCCTGGAGGTCTTAAAGCCACGGCGCCAGTTTTTTCCAACTGTTGTATATGCAGCCTCTCTAGGCTAATCTGCCTCTATGATCTTGCCTTTTTACCTTTGAAAATAAAGGCTATGATTTCAAAGCAATCTGAGAGCAGTTTTCTTCTCTATATCATGAAAATTTCATGGTGTATGTTTCTTTATTATTTCAAATGTAAACAAATTTACAATGCAATTTTGGGCATATTTGAGCCTATTAATATTTTTTTTAGGCTGCATATGTATATATATGCATATTACCTTTATATGAGAATATATATATATATATATATATATATATATATATATAGGTATATGCATATAATTTGTTATTGCTCCGGGGTCCCCGCACGTGGGCGGGACTATTCAGTGCTTATGACTTTGATGAGTATCCCCTGGAAGAGAATCATCTTTCTTCAGTAGTAAAAGAAAAAATTGGATTTTATATTTTCGGCACTTATTAATGGGGAAACAGATAGATCTCTCTCGCTATTGGAATCAAAACATGAAATGTTGCCTCCATTAACCCTTGAGCCATTTAGCAAAAAATAATCCAGCTGAGAGTGCCGGAAGGCGTACAAATGACTGACATCCACTATATAAATACCAATAACATATTGAGTAGTTATGTGGATGCAAGTCACTTATAAATTATTTACAGTCATGTTCTTAAAAAAAGGCCTATGTAGAAAAAGCGGGCTCCTGTCACAAAACTTTTGATATGAGTAGGTGTCACGTACTCTTGTAGTACTTCTGGCTTGCTCTCTGATTATAGGTGAATGCGAGAAGTGCTCATAACTTACATCTGGGCTTCTCATGGAATACCAGTACGTCACAGTAAAACATCTGTAAATCAGGCCCAATATATTTATGTTGTGGCAAATTTGATGTGGAAAAGTACACCTTCTACAGGAACTGCTTAGCTCCCTTCATGAAAGCTGTTGGGATGCAGCAATCAGAAAGCATTCCTGCTATCCAAGGCAATTTAAAGATCTGCAGCAGTTCCCATCCTCCACCCTACCACAGGAGCATTTAGATGGCAAGCACTAATAGCTTTCTGGCTCGGTTTGTAATAATGCTCAGTGGCTACAGTGGAAGCATATAGTCATCAGAGGATGGTACCTGAGGCGAGGGTGTGTCAGACAGCCCAGCAAGTATTCCCTTAGAACATGCTGAGACACTTCTGAGTGATCAAATACCAAATTAAATGGTGCAGATACACCTCACATTCATTGCTGGTTGAAAATATTTGCAGTTTAACCTGCTTCAAAATAGCTGGATCTCCTAATGCATGGGCTGGTACTAATTGAAGGGAGAAAGGTTACCGCAAATTTACACAACGAGAGGGAAAGGGATCTCAGCCAAATAACCTGGGGTGGGAGTCATGAAGTCTACCAAACCAAACTCACAAAACCCTGGGGAGTGTGCATTAACTTCAGACTTCTGCAGCCTTCACTGCTGTATCTGAAAAGTGTGACTTGTTTTATTTCTGACCCCTTTACATTTTTCACTTGGTGCAGAAATGCACTGTTAACTATATTATAACCACATGTTAGGACCCACAAACAGAAGATTCCTATTGGAAGATAACCCATTGAAAGTATTTCATGGAAAACACAATCAAGATTTTCTGCACTGCAATTTGAATTCTACACGCAAGCACGAAATATGCATTACTACGTAATTTGCATATTTGTAAAATTGCCAGCATAGATAAAGTATTCACCATTAAACTTTAAGGTGTGCAATTTAAAAAGATTAATGATTTTCAAGGTTTGGTCTTTTCAAGGGATACTTTTTGAAAAATTAGCCGACATGGTTGGGAAACAACTGCATCTGAAGTGGTATATAATCCTAATGTCTGCTGATAGCTGCTGCATATGAGCTCACGCTAGTAGCAGGTGCAACTACTTGTCCTCAAAATAATTATCAAGGGGTCTCATGTGAACGAATTTCCAAAACAATGGATATAGAGAAAGTAATTTACTGCACAGGGAGGGAATCTGTAACATGATTACCTGACAGGAGACATAAGCACCTCTGACGGAGTTTGAACCCAGTTAAAATGCTGATCCATTAATTTTTTTGAACAACAGGCTTAAGACCAGTTAGTCGAAGCCAGGACGCTAGCCTTATCGAAGGACCGAGGCACTATCCATGGGAAAAGTTGCCAGTTATATCCTATGCTGCACTGATGATCTGGTTGAATACCAGCTGGTCTGGGGAAAACAGCTCCCTCTTTGATTATCTTGCAAAATTCTTGTCTTTTTCCTCTTGTAAGAAGCTATGATAATAGCCCCAACGTGCGTGCCTTATGGCGACCTGTCATAAGGATCCAGGAGGCACGGCATACCTGCCACCGTTATGATGGTGACTGATGTAGATTGACTGATTAACAATTTCTAAGTAAGTATTTACCCACGGACAGGTTAGCCTGGAGCTAAAATTCCGGAGTTACCTAGAGAAGTTAAACACGTTAGGTTACAACAACAAAAAATTGGCAAGTTAAGCGGACTTCCCATTACTCTTGACATCAGTAGGTATGGCAGATGATTTATGATCTGCAGTGCAATACTGACATGCTCTTAAGATCCATAATCAGTTATCTGTGGTGGAAACAAGGGAAGGAATAGGAAAGTAACGCATAAAATGAACATAGGAAATTAGAACAAATTACTGAGACAATAGCAATCAGCGGTGAATAAGAATATTGTGTGTGTATGTAGACAATATAAATGTTTGCAATTCAGACAGGCTTGATGAGCCTAATAAGGCGAGCATCTGAACTTTAGATGAACTACAGGTGCTCAACCAGATATAAAGTAAGACCAAAAAATTTGTATTACAGTACTCCAATTGGGAAGGGAATACTGACTATATAACTGTTGAACAGTAGGAAGCAGGATGCAGAGGAATCACTTTTCTTAGTAACTTCAATAGGAGAATGTATGTGGGCGTAAGTTCAGAAAGTGGATTAGGAAGCAGGATTTGAGGTTCACGTTCTAGCAGATGTGGTGCTAAAAATTCATCAGTTGTAAGTATAGTATAGCTAAGGAAAGGTAGCGGTATGTGCACAGTGTCGAGGCCGCCTGCAGAAGGCTACACACTCGCAGAAAGTGTGTTGTGCAATGGCTTCTTCAACAACAAGTTCCAGAATTCCTGATCACACACATTGTTTGCAGAAGGCAGCTGTCACCTTGTATTACTGGTTCCACTTTTACTTATGTTTAACAGCATCCTTCTTAGGCAATTAAGTTGCTGCATTACTGTAGCCAAGAGACTTTTTTAATAGATTCGTGATTGTGTTTGTGGAACTCATCTTCTTCAGAATTTGCTGAGGGCAACAAAATTACAGAGAAGTTTTCTGTTGTAATTATTTTTATTGGTGTCAAGAACTCAAAAAATAACACCGGTGACAATGTCATGTATACCCATCATGAGTTAGGAAGAGATGGACAATCATCAATAGCAAGACATGCATACCCAACAACGGGAAGTGCAACAAATCTAACCGTGTGAGGAGGACATGAGGGAGTGATGGGAAAGGGAGAGAACAGAACCCGAGAGGGCGAGAGAGAGGGAGTAGAGAGGAAAGAGGAAGGAGAAAGAAGAGAAAAAAATGGTGCGAGATAAGTGGAGAGAGGGAGGGAGGGGGAAACCAGGGGACAGAGGACAGTGAGATGTGCAAACAGGCAACATCTGCATGTGGCCTGGGGGCGAAGAGAGGGCCAGGAAGGGAGAGGGGCAGGGAGGGAAGAAGGGAGAGAGTGGGGGGAACCCAAAGTAATCGTGGGTAGGGCCAGGTCTCGGTCAGTCCTCCCTCATGAAAGGGGACCATATAAGGAGAAACAGGTCAGCTTTGTCCAGCAAGTTGTAGATTATTCTTTCATAGGAGGTGGTTTTATACATGGCTGTGAGCTATTCCTCGTGCGTTGGCAGCTGCGGGGAATGCCAGTGTCGCAGGATGTATATCTAGGCCATCGCAAGGGCAGTGGTGAGTAAGCGGCGAGCATGGTGTGACAGCCAGGGAAGATCTGGCAGGTTGTGAAGGAAGATTAGTGGGCCTGGGAGGGACGTGGATACATTAATAGATTCTCGTAGCGTGAACCCACCGTAGTCCAAAAGGGGCGGATGGTGGGGCAGTCGAAGAGGATATGGACTATGTCACAGGACGCGCAGTCTCACCGCCAGCATGAAGAGTCCGTGACATAGCAAGGGGGGGGCGGTCGGCCGCTGGCGGCACGAGATTTGGGGGTGGCGCAGCCTCCCCCCCCTTACCTGAGGCCGTCAGAGGAATCACCAGCACCCCCGCTCTTTCATTGGGCCGCCGCAGCCGGCAAACGAAGGGACCACCACAGGCGGCCAAAGGCTGGACTACGCCACTGTGAAGAGTGGGGCAACAGTCCAGCGGAATGGAGCCGCGTCGGTGTTCAGTGCCAACACTGGAGTATCTTAAAGAGGCTAAACTTCATCCGGGTCTCCTGGAGTCTACTGCCCAAGTTCTCCAGAAGCTCTGCCCAGTCCTCCTCATCGTACTTCACTTGCAAACGGGCCTGCCAGGTTGCCCTGAGGCTCACCATTTGTGGTTCGGAGTATAGATGGCGAATCAGGAAGCTGTAGAGCCCTGACATCACACCCTGAATTGACCCCAGGTATTGAAGTATGCGAGCACCGGGGGGTGGAGGATGGACCAGGGCTGCAGGTCAACTTTGCTGGTCAAGCAATGGTGCAGTTGTGTGTAGCGCCACTGCTGCGCTAGCGGCAGACCAAATTCGTCCTGCAGGGCCGCAAAGATTTTAAGCTTGCCCTGGGACAGCAGGTGAGCAAGGGTGTGAATCCCCACCTCACGCCAGGAGCCCCAATTAAGCATGTCCTCCCCGACGCGGATGTCATGATTGTTCCAAATGGGCGCTTGGTCATGCAGGCGTGCGTCCTTCAAGAGGAGCTGGTGGGCTCGCGCCCAAATTTTGTACATGGCCTGCAACATGGGGTTCAAAGTCCCGGTGCTGGTGGGGTTGGGAAGGTAGAGGGAATGGAATCCCTGTGGGCCACCCATCAGCCGGTTCTCAATCGTAACCCATAATGGGAGGTCTCCGACCTGAGTATGCATGTACGCCAGTTATGCTAGGTGAAGGGCCATGTAATAATGTTCCACAGATGGGAGGCTTAGGCCCCCTGGTGGACCTATGGGCAAAGAGCTTCCTGACGGCCAGACGAGAACTTATTGACCCCTATATAAAGTCTTTGATAGCTCTATCCATCTGGCAGAGTACTGAGAGAGGCATCAATGAGGGGAGCATGCCGAACACATAGGTGAACCACATAAGGGTCACCATCTGCACCGCCTGAGTCCGACCCCACAGTGAGAGGTTCAGATGCGGTCACTTCACAAAGTCCAGCTGCATGCGCTCAATGAGTGGGTCCAAATTGTCCGCCACCATGCACTCAAGGCCACTGTTAAAGAGGATGCCCAGGTATTTGAGACGAGTCGTTTTTCACTGAAATGGGTACCCGGCTAGGGCCACGCATGTGGTGACCCTCGATAGCGGGAGTGCCTCATTCTTTCCCCAGTTGATTTGTAGCCAGATATGGCCACAAAAGCATCAATGACCCTCAGTACCGCAGGGATGGAGGAGAACAGGGCCAAGGGAGTGAGCAAGATATCATCTGCATACAGGTAAAACGCCGAAGGGCCTCTGGGCGTGGGGATGTCCACGATCTGGTCTGACTGGCGCAAAGCCACTGCCAGGAGCTTCATGGCAAGGAGAAAGAGCAGGGGGGGTATGTGGACATCCTTGGCGCGTGCCCTGGCAGACTGGGAAAGGGTCAGAGAGGAAACCACTTCAGTTAACCTGCACTGAGGGAAGAGTCATAGAGCCAGCGTACTCTGGAAATGAACTCTTCACTGAGTCCAAACCTCCGGAGCGCGGCAAACAGGTAGTCCCATTATATCCTGTCGAAGGCCTTCTCAACGTCCAACAACAGTGCCAAAGCCTTCTCCGGCAGGCCTGTCGCCATCCAGAAAGCATGGGACGAACCCCAACTGTGTGTGGTGGATAAGGGAGGGGAGGACCCACTTAAGACGAGTGGCCAGGATGCTAGCCAGGATCTTAACATCCCCGTTAAGCGGGGAAATGGGGCGGTAGCTACTGCGCAGGAGGGGGTCTTTCCCCGGTTTGGGGAGGACCGATATCAGGGCCTGTTGGAGAGTAGGCCAAGGAAGCCCGACTGGTCTGCCACAGCGAAGGCGTCGTGAAGGAGATCCACCACCTCGGTTTTAGTCCACCTGTAGAATTCTGCATGGAAGCCGTCCTCTCCCGCAGATTTGTGGTAGGGCAAGTTCGAGATGGCCTGCGCGATCTCCCCCTTGGTTATTGCAACCTCGAGCAGTGCTCGACCCTCGTCCGCGAGGCAGGGCAATCGAATGGTTTCCAGGAAGGTGGCAGTCTGTGCCGCCTCAGAGGTTATTTCTGGGGAGTAAATGGCGCTATAATAGGACGCAAATGTGTCCGTTATTTCTTGCGGTATGGTGACCAGAATACCTGTGCCGGTGGTGATGGCAGGTATTGCCATCCCCGCTCACGCTGTCTCAGCTGCGCCGCTAAGAGCCTGCATACTTTCTCCCCTTGTTTGTAGTGCCTGTACCTCAGTTTCTGAAGTCCATATTCCACCTTGGAGGTAAAGAGGGTGTTAAGATCCATGCACGACTTCTCTGGGCTGTGCCTCGCGGCGTCAGTGAGGTTGTATGCACGCGTGAGACGGGCTATGTCCCCTTCCAATGCATTTTGCTGTTCCTCCCTTTGCCTGTTGGAGAGGACAACATCTCTCATCAACTGGCCTCTGATAGTTGCCTCCGCTGCCACCCTCAGGGTCAGGGCAGAGTCCACCGAACCCTTATTGTGCTCGAAGTAGGAGCAGACGTGAGATTTGAGCGATTACTTGCCGCTGGGTGGTTGTAGCGGGACAGGTTAAGGCGCCAGAGCTTCCTGATTTGCAGGGCGAATCCCAGGTCTATCCGCAGTTGGACCGGAGAGTGGTCCGAGAGGGCGCCCTCCAGGATGGAGGACTCACAAACAAAAGGGAGCAGTGGATGGGTCACCCAGGAAGGACTCCAGCTGTGACTGCGTGCCATGGACCGGGTACGGTAGGTGTACTCCCTGTCAGTCAAGTGCAGGAGTCTACAGACGTTCTGGAGGAAGTGGATGGTTCTAATGTCACCCAAAAGAGCCGGATCTGCATTATGAATCATGTCAATGGAGCCCATGTGGTCCAGGATCACATTCCAAGCCAGGTTCCAGTCGTCCCCAACCAAAAGATGTGCTGTGTTTACCTCTGTCCGGATCTGGGCCAGCTGCAGACAGAAGGCGCGTTTCGGGCCTGTTGGAGCGTATACAGAGCTGACACAAATCACCTTTCCACCAACCTTCAGTTTTACAAACACGTATCGGTCCACAGGGTCAACCCAAGTTTTGAGCATTTTATGAGGCAGGGACCTACGAATCAGTATGGACACTCCGCATTTCCGGGGGCCGGTCGTGCCGTCTGCCGCTCATGGAGGGCAGCAACTATGCATCTCTTTGCCCACCCAGTCTCGCCAGAGCTTCTCTGCCTCTGTGAGGTGCGTCTCCTGGAGTAGGGCTGTGTCCGTGTGCTTGGAGTTGAAGCCAGTCAGTACGTTTTTGCACTTCACATACTGCGCGAGGCCATTACGGTTCCAGGAGATGAGGTGGAGGGCAGAGTTGGAGGGCGTAGCCAGCCACGGGGCCAGAGGAGGGGGGGCAAGGACCTGAGAGCAGAGGTTTCGAAGCGGCCTGTCGCTCCTGCGGGTCGGCTCTATAGGAGAGGTTTGGGAAGGGAGACTAAGTGGGGGAAGGGAAGGGCTCTCATGGGGTTTGGGGAGGGGAGAAACGGCCGGCATTGGAGGCCAGCGAGGGGGGCGAGAAGTATTCTGGAAGACAACGTGTATGGGAAAATGAATTTTGAACTAAGTTTGTTCACGGAAGTGAACTACAGAGCTGTTTTATTTAGACATTAAAGCCTAAGACCTTTGGAACAATGGCAGTCTTTTGAGCTTGAATTTATTGTGGGGCAACAATATTAATTCTCTCAAGACACTATTATTAATATCAATAGGTTATGTGACACAAAGGGCCTTATCAAGAGTTTGGCAAACAGAGTAGAGTCCATTGGTATGGCAGAGGACATTATGTCAGCAATCCCAAGGATACTCTGTCCGCTAAATTTACTGATGACCGTCGCCCAGCGTTCATCTCTGTACACTGAAAGGAACTGCCATCACAGCAGTTCTTTCAATTTAGTAAACGTTTGGTGTATGACCACCGTCGGTTTTGACGTGCCCATCAAACTTGATTTTGTTCAAAAACAAGCCCCCAAATTGAGAGTTTGTTTATGAAAAAAACAAAATAATGACCCTGACACCCTAGGAATTTTTTTCCAAGGGTGTGGAACTCATTATTATTCTTATCCTGTCCCTTTCCCTTCCTGGTGGTGACGGACAAGAAAAAAAAGACATTACACAGTCCACAGTAAATAGACTGGGCGGTGCAAGGTCCTTCCTCCGACGGCACCTACTCTTTAGGGTTGTGGGAGGAAATATTTAATCAACAGAGGCAGCACTGTCTCCATTGATGCAATAATGAAGCTCCTCCAAGCTCCAAATGAGGCAGCGGGACCAAGAGTTTGTCAGCCAGTGTACTCCATTGCGTTTGCAGTACCCTGTCAGTCAAACTCTAAATTGTGCTCTAAGAAAAGAACCAACTTACTCCAGAAAGGGAAACAGCGTTTACAACGCTGTTAAAACAACGCAATGCTATTACAACACGGTTGTTACAACGACCGCGTTGTTAGTACGCAATACCTTTACATTGCAAGTCATTACAATGACTTGCTGTAGGGGGGCGCAAAGGTATTGGATATAAAATCCAACAGCTTCCCTGCTGGTGCGCAAACTGGAGTAGGAATAGTAAATAATACTATTCCTAATTCCAGCGCGCCCCCTACAGTAAGTCGTTGTAATGACTTGCGATGTAAAGGTATGGCGTACTAACAACGCGGTCATTGTAACGACCGCGTTGTAATAGTATGCGATGTATTAGCATGCGTTGTAACATGCTATATTCCTCCAGAAGGTGCACATGTATGGAGTTAGAGGTATATATCTTGCTAACATAGTTGGAGTTGGGACAGCATTACATAGATCACTTATATCTTGTGTATTTCAGTTTCAGGAAAAGTCTGCTTCATATTAAGAGAAAAGGGTTGGTTAGAGGGAGATATTTAAAAGGTGTATCTTTTCAGATGCTAGAAGTTAATGACCGATTACTAAATATTTCTTCATTTGCCTTTACATAGCCACTGCAATCTGCAACTGAATATGCCCAGCAGAGTGACAAGGCAGTGAGCGATATTCATTATCTCTATTCACTCTCTCATACCATTCCTCTGTCCCTGCTTCTACTATCTGTTCATTGGATGTTATCTGAGGAGCCCAAACCAAGACTAAGTAAGGTCTTATTCCTGTGTATTAAGCAGTACTGTATTACAATCACTGGTCTTTCATGTACCAAACTAATTGATCTTGGCCTTAGAAAGTGGCTTAATGGAAGAAATTAACACCAAAGATATATTCCCAACATATGCCCTCAGTATGGTTATCATTCATACATTCATGGTTGTTTAAATGCCAGTCTCCACATTCTTTATTAGCGTCTCTAAAGGCAACCTTGACCCTGAAACTCCATTATGCAGGAATCCGCCTGTGCTCCAGCTCCACCTGCCGAGCTACAGCCAGGCACCTCTTTTGAAGCTCATACTAAAATAGTGGCACAGAAGCGATAAAACTCATTGGTGTCTTCAGACATGTGGGGCCAGTGAAAATGAGGGAAAAGCCTGTCCTAAGTCTTACTTTGCCCAAGATGTCCTGCAAGGGGAATGTCATGTGCTAGGGATAGAAGAAAACCCCTGACTTTCTGAGGTATTACCAACCTCCTGGTGGCATCAGGCTTGGGGTCTCTGCACTCAGAGAACAGAAGCCCATCTTCCCAATAGATCCTATGGGACCCACAGACATTCCCTGCTTCCTCAGCAGCAGCTTGCTGTCAGAGCTGTTTAAGAGAGGGGCAGGATTTCTGCTTCAAACTCAAGACTGCCCTGCAAAGGCCCCCTACTGCCAAGAACTCTGCCTGGCCAGGCCCAAGTTCCTCTGGGACAGGTCCTTCACAGGGACTGAGGTCCTCTCTCTCAGGAGACTGACTCTCAATGGGAATTTGGGAGGAAGATAATTCCTTACCCTTCCTGGTCCTTCTCTTAGGAGCCAGCTGGTCCATTTTTCCAGGATCCAGTGCTCCCTCAGTGCTTAGCTGTTTGGCCTGAGCCCTGGCGACAGCAAATGCACTGGCAGAGATTCCCATCATCTCTGCATGTGTCCTGAACTCCACTTCAGACCAGGCTGAAGTTTCTAAATCATTGCCCACCAGACAGTCTACAGCTAGGTCTGGGGAAACCACAACTCTTTTAGAGCCAGTTACCCCTCCCCAGCTGAGATTAACAACTGCCAAGGAGTGATCAGTCCTGACATTGTTGGAGTTGGTCACTTGGTAAAGTTGACTAAGCGTGATTTGTTCAGAGGACACAAGTTTCTCTGTCACCAAGGTGACACTGGACCCTGTATCCCTGTAAGCCATAGCTTCTTGACCATTGATCATAGGTTGTTGTCTGTAGTTGTTCAAGTTAGTGGGACTTACAAGTAAAGTGGCAAGTTCCATGCCACTGTCACAGACAAGGACAGCCTGAGTGGGTGTTCTGACTAGGCCAGAACCCGCTTCAGAACCCAAGGTTAACCCTAATAATCCCTTTGGGGCTGTACTACCACTAGTACTGGTGCTAGGGGGGCAAGTTGCCTTAGGGGTAGTGGTAGTAGCTTCCTTGGTTTTGGCCTTAAGACAATTAGCATCCCTTGGCCTATGGCCTTTCTCCTTACACAGGGCACACCAATGTTTCTTTCCAGAGGAAATGGGGGATTAGGACTCCCTCTATTCCTCCTAGGAGGGTGCAAAGAGAACAGGGGAGGTCTAGATCCTCCTCCGTCCATTCCAATATCTCAGGAACTTCTATAGGGACCTCCGATTCTAGCAAGGGGGAGGACTCCTTAGAAAGGGAGTACCACCTGCTCAAACTTGAGAAAGCCAAGCTCAAGCAAGAGCAGTTGGCCCTTGATAATGAGACCCTGGAAGTTCAGAGGGCTAGGAGAAATTTGGGCCTAGATCCCAATGGCGGCAGCACTAGTGTACCTAGAGTCAGGGAAACTTCCTTTGATACTAGGAACCTGAGCAGGATAGTCCCTCCTTACCAGGAGGGGGATGATATCCATAAATAGATCACTGCTTTGGAGAGGGCCATAGTGACTAGGTGTAGTGTGGTGTTGCACCTACCTACCCTAGTGAAAACTAAACTTCAAAAAGATTGGAGAAAGAGTTGTGCTAGGCCCTTAACAATCAATCTAAAAGTTCAGTAGAACTTACTGTTACAAACATATTTTATATGTGTCTAATGCTAGTAATGGATTTTCCTTTAATCCACACCTAGATTAGCTGGTAAAACAGTACAAGCTTAAATCCCAACTGCTGCACACCAATGAAGGAGGCTGGCTTAGTATATGGTGCACACTTATTTAAGTGAAGCACCTTGCACTAATCCAGGCAACCCTTATGGTGATTTTAGTGGTCTTAGATAACCATAGAAAGCTCTCTAAGTGGTAGCTGTGGAGAGCAGCCTTCAGGCTTAGTCCAGAAGGAGTGTTAAGCAGCTTGTTTTACCAGAACTAATCATATAGTGTAGGTTAAACAAAAAAGAACCACACAGTGTAGTTATAAAAATAAGTATATTTATTGTACACACTCACTAACACATTGGTATATCTCCTACCCGGAGATATCAACACAATACACACAGGGGCATATTCTCAAGGAGCTATCGCCGAGTTATCGGAACTTTATCGCAGCCAAAGTCGCGATAAATTTATCGCCCCATTCCCAAGCTGGTGCTAATAGCCGATACCACCAGTTTACGTGCGGAAGCATCCGCAAAAAACATCGCCACAGATGACCCCGGCAACTATCGCTAATGAGATGCAGAGTAGGCGTTCCAGAGCAAAAATCCGCGACACCCCAACATTCTCAACGACCAGCCACATCGGCGATAAGACCACAAAACAGGCGATAAGGCGCGTTAGCAGCAGGAAATTAACACCTGCTCTGACCTGGTGCAAAGTCGGACGACAAGCTGCACCATCAAAGGGAGCCCAGACCAGAGCCACACATGAAGAACAACAGATGCCATGGAGCCACTCACCATGCATCCTGGAGCACCGAGAGGGCAACAACACCCACTGCCACTACCCCCAGGACCGCCACCCCCCCTCAGATCCCCCCGCCCCCCCGGACCACCACAGAGGCAGCGCAGACAAAGACAGCGGACCTTCAGGAAATGCACCAGCCTCACAGACCTAACACTAGACAATGTCAATGACGACTACAGGCTCAAAAGGACAACCATCCTCCTCATCCTGAACATCATTACCCACAGGCTGACTGTACCAACACAGCGGACAACCAACATCCCTCCGCAGACAAAGCTGTTGGCTGTGCTGCACCTGTTGGCCTCTGGTACCTCCCAACCAACAACCGCCAGAGTCGGAGGAGTCTCACAGCCAGCCCTATCCAAGTTCCTCACACCTGTCCTGGATGCCATCATCAGCTAGGTACCCCAGTACCTATACGTCCCCCACAATGCGCAGGAACAGCTGGAGATCAAGCAAGGACTATACGCCATAGCTGGATTCCCGCAGGTGTTGGGGGCAATCTACTGCACACATGTCCCACTTGTGCCCCCTGCCGACACTGCACACAATTACCGCAACAGAAAGCACACGCATTCCATCAACGTGCAGGCAATAGTGGACCACAGGGGACTCTTCACCAATGTCGTAGCCAACTACCCAGGCAGTGTGCATGATCCCTTCATCTTCCCACAGTCCAACATCAACCAGCGCTGCAATGATGGCACTTATGGGAATGCACTGCTCGTTGGCAAGTACCAAACGAACACCCCACACACCTCAACTCCACAATCATACAACTCACAACTCTGGCACTGTGCACGTCAGAAAATCACATACAACATGACAAATAACATGCCCACCCACCAGACACGACAGCACAACTTACTGTGGCAACCTTGGTTAGCCATGTACATGAGCCATCAACGGCATGGCACCTCAGCCACACAATAGTGGAATGTGGGGAGAGGTGGGAACCAGGCATGTGCGAAGGAGGCAAGTGACCCATGAATGAGAATGTACACAATGCCAAGTGTGGTGGAGATGTGCTGGACAGACTGCAGTATGCAGACCACAGACATATCCATGTCTACATGCACTGCTGGTGTTTGGAGTGTAGTGGACGCAACCATGTCACCCCAGCCAGTGGGGAAGATCGCGGAAATGTAGCTTGTGACGTCCCCCCCTGTAAGCGTGTGCGGAGTGGGCTGGCCCGGCGTACGCCAGGCCAGCGTAGGGGTGTGAATAAAAAGCACGTAGCTCTGGGCGTGGTTCTCTTCCGGAATGCCCAAAGTGTCTGCCAGGGCGGCGCCTCCCACCCCGCCACGAGGCCGATGCCGTCGCCGTGAGCGGTGTGGCCTGCGATCCTGTGCGCCTGCTGCACCCCGGGCCTATTGTCCCCGAACACGTCATGCCCGCCCCTGCGCAGCCAGGCCTCACTGCTCATCTGCCGACACCGGTGTGTGTCAAAGAGGGCCCACCACGTGCGGGCGCAAGCTCCAGGCCCGAAGCCTGCGACCTTGGCAGCCTCCTCAGACCATCACGGCCTCCGCGACACAGGCCCGCTTTACTCCTTTCTCATTGACGTACTCCACCGCTGCCTCCGGCCTACACTACGGTCAAGTAGGTCACACATTTGGAACTGAGTCTTGATTATGCAATGGCAGAGTACACACTTCATGGCTGAGTTTATATCACTGTACTCCCTTCGATGTGGTGCCACCAACTCTGTGCATAGCATTCGAACTACTACTGTCTGTGGTCCCTTGCTGACTACTGCCTTCGGCCTACACTGCGGTCGAGTAGGTCACACATGTGGAACTGAGTCTTGATTTCTGCATGGCGGAGTTCATATCATTGTGCCCAAGGAGACGAGTAAGAGGAAGACGCGGTTCAGTCCGGAGGAGAAAAGGATCATCGTTACGGAGGTGATCGAACACTGCCAACAACTGCTCTGGTGTCACTAACTCTGTGCATCGCGGGCCAACGACACGTGGCTGTGGGCCCCTGCTGACCGCTGCCTCTGGCCTACACTGCGATCGAGTAGGTCACACATTTGGAACTGAGTCTTGATTACACAATGGCCAAGTACACATATCAATGCAGAGTTTAAATCACTATACTCCCTTCGATGTGGTGACACAAAGTATGTGCATGGCATCCCAACCACACGTGTCTGTAGGCCCTTGATGACTACGCCTTCGGCCTACACTGCGGTCGAGTAGGTCACACATTGGGAATTCAGTCATGATTCATTTATGGCAGACTTGATATCATTGTACTGGCCTCATCGCAGACTGCATCCCCTTTCAGCTCCGGTGCCACTAAGGCTGTTCCCCGACATCCACGGACACTTTCTGATTGAACTTTGGTGGCGACTGAGTCTATGGACTGGGGGTTGTCTTCATCATCATGTCGTTGATACTGACTTTGTGGCAAAAACGAGGCTGTAGCATTCCACTCCTCCATTTGCCGCTTCCAGTCGGCTTCTGCCCTCTGCATCATGCCCTGGAGGACACCTTCCACTGTCCCCCGCAAACCTCCGCTACATTCACCTTAGACATCGACGACGACCCGCTCACCTCGCGTGGCCCTATCTCACTGCACCGCAAGTCACCGTCCCGTGGCGGTGTGCCTGTGCCGGCCGCAGTGCATCCGGGGCCACTAACTCTGTGCAGCTCAAGTCATGGCCCCTGTCTGATAGCATATTGGATGGCCTCTGGGTCGATGGGCTGGGGGGTCATCAAGGCCATGTGGCTGTGGCCCTGCGCTGTCCGCTGCCTCCGGCCTCAACGGCGGTCCACCTGGGCTCACACATCAAATCGAGTCCTGACCTGCCCGGACGTCGCATCACCGCAGGATGCACACGCCACCACCGCCAGGACCAACTCCAAACAACAGGTGCTAGAGTCGGAAGTGTCTTACTGCCAGACTATCAGAGTTGCTCACACCTGTCGTGGGTGCCATCATCAGCTTGATACCCTGCTCAGCTCTTCAGGTGCCACTAACTCAGTGCACCACAAATCATGGACCATTCTGCTTGCATGTTGGGTGAACACTGTACTTTCTCCGGCTACCACCATGATGCTTCACAGTTGTTCCTGTTATGCTGGTGTTTTCTGTTTCCACTTTAATTGTTATCACTGTTCAAGTTGTTGCCAACACCAACGACTCCATGAGGGCTGGCTTACAGTCACCCCACACACATCCAGCACATGCGTCACTGTACATGTGACCATGCCAATAAAGGTGTCAAGCGCACGTGCCCGTAGCCAGTTCAACGAACTATCTGAGTGTGTCCGTGTGCTCATGATGTATGCATTAGGGCCCCGGGCCCTACAACATTACATTTTGCCGTGTACAGAGGACGCAGCCATGTCACCGCAGGCAGCGGGTGAGACATTGCACATGTAGCCTTGTCGTCCCCCACTCAATACGTAAGAGGAGTGAACTGGGCCGGCGTACTCCAGTCCAGCGTGCGGGTGTGGATGCTTATCCCGTGGCTCTGGGTGTAGTTCAGTACTGGAAATGTGCAAAGGCATGTGTCTCTGTCGCAGTGTGGGTCTCCGTTGGGGAGTGTAGGTGGTCCCTGATGGGACTTAGACACCCACGTATGTGATCTAGTTCGGCTTCCATGAGGTAGTACCCCACCCGCACATGTTCGGCCACCCCTTCTGGCAGTCTGACACCTGGCCTTGGAATGCGATGTGTGCTTCGGTGGGCTGCTGGGAGCCAGCCGGGGTGGTGGGTGCGTCCAGCTGTGTTGTCTGTGCAGGGGGTGGGGTATCCTCGATGCAGCGGTGCTGCCCTGCTCCTGGAGGTCGATTGCCTAAGATGTCCATGGACTGTTGTAGGGCGTCGGTGTCGGAAGTGTGGAGGTCCTCTTCAGCATCACTGTAGAGTTGTCTGGTCTGCTCTGATAGAGGTGTTGTTTGTCCCTCTGCAATGTGAAGGGGAGATGCTTGTTGACATTGTGTTGGCATGTATGTTGCCGCATTGTTCAAGTTTACATACAGACTGCATGACAATGTACATTGTGACTGTTTGGGAGGGGCGGGCTATTTGATGCGGGACAGTGGACATTTGGACTACATGACGTAGGTGAGGTTGTACACGTACATTTGCATCTCACAGTTACCTGCTATGTCAGATGTGATTGGCCATTTTCTACGCACAGGCGGACCCAGTTGTGTCCTATGTTCTGCAGTGTAAGTGTTGCACTGTGTACCACATTGTCGTCCATGTGGATGGGCTCTCATTTCTATGTGTGTGTGCTGCATTGTGTGAGAGTCGCACCTGCAGCTGTGATTTTGCTGCCCCTTATCCCTTGGAGGCGGTGTGCCTTTGGCTTTTGTGCTTTTAAGGTGCTGTGATGTTGGCGACTTGGGTCATTTGTGCTCTTGGACGGTTTTTGTACTCTTGTGCATTGTTTGACTGCAGATGTATTGTTGACGTCAGTGGTTGTTTGTGCACGTGGATGTGTCAGAGTGTGACCTTCTCCTTTCCGGATGTGGTCCACACTCAGCCACCTCAGTCTTGTGGCGTGCACAATGTCATGGTGATTGTACTCCAGCCATGCTGCTCGCCATGTGGTGTCACTTGCATTGTCAGTGTGGCTCTCACATACGCATGTTTACTGTGTTTCGCATGGGTGCATGTGTGTGTTGTGTAATTGGTGATGTGTGGGGTGGGATCCCTTTGTGCACATGGTGGACGGGGGCCTACTTGATGTTTGTAGGTGTGCTGCAGTGTGCCACGGGGATCAGGGACATGACCCAGGGTCATTGTGGGTGTGCGGTGTGCTACACGTCGTTTGCATGTGTGCCATTGTGCCCGTCCCCTCCCATCCCCACAGTCCCTGTTCGTTACTCACCCTGTTGATGTAGTGTCAGGTCATGTCGAGCAGTGTCCGAACTCCTGACTCCTTGCACTGTCTCCACACTGATGACTGTGGCCACCATTTGCTCCAGCTCCTCCTGTGGCGCAGGACTCCCACCTCCATTCGCCGTTGCTGCCTTCCAAACCAAGCAGCGGGTTTCTGCTTGGTTTGGCTTTTCACATCGTGCCAGCGCATATTGGCCTCCTCGACACTCCGGCTGCATTCACGATGGAATGCCATTTTTCAGTCTGTGTTGCCAATGACACAGTGGAGGTGACGGACAGTTGTTGTTAGTGCTCTGTCACCGCCGTGACGACGATCCGGTTGTCATGCGGACTGTACCCCGTCTTCCTCTTCCTCTTCTCCTAGGCCTTCCCCAACCCCGAGGTTCCTTGCTGGTGGTCTGTGGGGCATGTGGGGTTCGCGTTGACCTGGGCACTCGTTCCGGGTGCATCCATGTTGCTACGCAGTTTCTTTTGTTTATGGTGTGTTTTTCTTGTTCAGCTTTTATGGTGCATTTTCCCGCATGACGCGTGAGTATTGCAGGCCTGTCGCTGGTTATCGCTGATTTTTGTATCGCGGTTGGCCTCATCGCAACTTTATTCGCGTTCGTGTTTTGCATTTTAGCGGTGTCGCGTTAATTTTAATGCGGTCATTTGACGCGTTATCGTGGGACTATCGCATGGTGCCGCCAGGTTGGGAATACTACTTTAACACGGCGTTGTTTTCCCGCGATAGACTGCCATATGCAAAGTTGCATTAAGCTAAACTTGCGGTGGTTATCACAAGTTCTTGAGAATATGCCCCACAGTATTTCAAATGTAAACAGGTAAGTAAGCACAAATACACAGTGGTCTCCAGGGAGAGACTAAACCATATACTAAACAAGTTGAATGCAAACTGCGACTGAAGTCAGGACTTGGACCAGAAGACTCAGAAGAGCTGGGGACACAAGGAACCACCTGAGGTAAGTGCCCAGGAACCCAACGGAGGCTGTGTGCAGAGTGGAAACACAGCTGTGTACTCAAAGCAAGTCAATGGACGCGGTTGCCATTTTTAAGAAGAAGGACCCTTCCCACTGGACTCTGAAGAAACCCTGTGGAAGACAGAAGGTTGGAGAGTCACCCCACCCGTGGATACCCCAGGAACCAGGATACCTACACCAGGGAAGCCGGGTGCATAGGTGCGGAGTGATGTCGGAAACCGCAGTAGACCACCATGGAGGACTTCAAGAAAGATGCTGCTGGCGTGGAAGGTGGTAGAGTCCGGTGGCATCCAAGGATGCATTCTTGAAGAGAAGTACCTGCAAGCTGAGGGGACAGAGTCTATGCCACTCGGAAGTGACCAGGAGGAACGGAAGACCAATTACCACCGATGATGGAAGATGCAGGAGTGATGACGGTGACCTTGTCGCTGCAGCTGTGAGGACCAGGTGATGCTGTGTAAGATCAGGAGCCGTTCACTTGCTGTCTCACGTCGGAAGTCAAGAACCAAGGGGTCGGTGTCCGGAGGGAGCACCAACAAGCCTTGGTAGCAGCAACAGACGTGGTAAACAAAAAGGTGCAATGTTGGGACCAGCAAAGTCCAAGGGACTCACCAATTACAGGAGAGTGAGAGCAGGCCCCAAACAAGCAGGGGAGCCCAATGAAGCCAAAGAAGACCCTCAAGAGGAGCCACAGGCCGAAGGCACAGGAGTCGCAAGAGGACCTCGAGCAGTTCACCGAAGATGCAGTGCCACGGTGCAGAGGATGTGGTGAGGGCGAAGATCTTGGTAGGAAGAGATGCTGGAGGCTGGAGCTTCTTGTAGCCCAAAGATCTCTGAAGAACAGAGCCAGCAAGCCTTGGCAACGGCAAGTCGGCGCGGTGCACAGATGTTCTGTTCCAGCGGTTCAGACGAGAGATACTGGCCTCAAACTTGCTGAGAGGACCGGTCAGGCCTCGAGGGAGTTGCAGAACCACCACCTGTATTGCAGGGCCTTTCAGAGTCCATAGGACATCAGGAGCAGCAGACTGGTCAGCTTTGTTGCGGTGCCTGCTGATGCAGGGGAGTGACTCCTTCACTCTAAGGGAGATTACTTCGGGTGTCCTTGATGCCCACAGGCCTGGAGAGGAACCAGGATGAAGCACAGGCACATACGACAGGATGAAGCACAGGGACAGATGACGCAGAAGACTGACAGAACAGCAAGACTAGGAGCAGCAGGAGTCTTCCTTGGTGCAGTCTCGGTTCCAGGCGAAGTCCAAAGAAGTTCAAGGTGCCCAGACGGTTGAAGTTGAAGTGGTTTTGGGTTTGAATCTTGTCCCACAACGAATATGAAGAGCCACCCACAGGTAAGCCCTTAAGTACCCTAGGGTAAGGGATGGGACGATTCAAGGGACCCTCCCCGAGGAGGGGCTGGACACAGGGGAGGATACTCTCATGTCCTTTGTCCAGTTTTGCGCCACAGCGGGAGCCAAGGGCTCCCTGAACTGGCTCAAACTGGAGTATGCAAGGACGGCACCAAATGTTCCCTTCAAAGCAGTCTGGTGCCACTGGCAAGCGCCCCCCACCCCAGCCCAATGCGCTAAGTCCTGTCTGGGAGGTGGTAACACACCCTTGTGACAGAAAACCTATTGTTCTACCTTCCCCTGCTCAAGCTCAGCTCAGCAGGAGGGCAGAAACGTGTCTGTGGTCGGCACCAGCACTAGCTTGCTGTTAGACCCTGAAAGGCTGGTACCAGGCACTGGAGGTGTCCAAGCCTGAAAATTTCAGACCAATCTCTCTGCTCCCGTTTCTCTCTAAAATCATGGAATCATATGTCAACACTATCTTAACCCAATACCTGGAAGTTAATTTGATACTGGATCCATCTCAAAATGGTTTCCGGCCTCGACACAGTACCGAGTCCGCTTTGCTGGCGGTTACGGAGCAGCTATGGGCTTCTTTGGATGAGGGCAGAACCTCAGCACTGATTCTGCTTGATCTGAGCGCGGCCTTCAACACGGTCTCCCATAAGATCTTGCTATACCGGCTGAGGGAGATCGGCGTCGATGGCAAGGCCCTCTCCAGGTTCTCGCCTTTTCTGTCCGACCGGACCTTTCAAGTTGTCGCCCCCCCTTTTTCCTCTCTCACCCACCCGCTACGCTGTGGTGTCCCCCAGGGTTCAGTCAGCATTGAGCCCTACTTTATTTAATGTCTACATCCGACCTTTGGCTTTGATGGCTAAAGCCCGGGACATCTCTTTGGTGTCATATGCGGATGACACTCAGCTGGTGCTTACCTTCTCTAGCAACCCCAGCCAGGACTCAGCGAAATTTCAGGAAGATCTAACTGCTATCTCTGACTGGATGGCTAACAACTACCGCCAATTGAATTCCACCAAATCTGAAGTCCTCTTGGCGGGCAGGGACTCCCATCTCTGGGGCAGCCAGTGGTGGCCCCCTGCACTAAGTGCACCCCCCCTGCCTAAATCTGTGGTGAAGAACCTGGAAGTATGGGTGGATAGCGCCCTCTCCTTTGAGGCACAGGCTAAATCAGTGGCAGGCACCTGTTTTGGATTGCTACGTGGCCTAAAGCCTATCCTAGGACTTTTAGATTCTCACACCCGGCAGCTGATCGTCCAATCTACTGTCATGGCTAAATTGGACTACTGCAACGTGTTGCTCTTAGGCTCCAAAAAATCAGTGATCAAAAGGCTCCAACGGGCCCAGAACGCTGCAGCCCGCGCTCTGTTCGTACTCCCCAAGCATTGTCACCTCTCCGACCTCCTCCGCTGGTTACACTGGCTACCAATGGAACAGAGAATTTATTTTAAAGCTCTCTATATCATCCATAAGATCTTTTCGGGCCTTTGCCCTGGGATTTTGAGCACTATGTGCTCTCCTTATGTACCCACCCGCGCCCTGCGCTCAGCGGATCTGCATCTGGCCCGAGTGCCTCGGGTACGCAGGGCCAGAGCAGGTGGCCGCTCGTTCAAGGCATTGGCACCTGCCCTTAGGAACTCCCTACCTCTTTCTATCCGTAGCATCTTCGATCACTGGATTTTTAGAAGGACTGTGAAGACTTCGCTATTTTCCAATCCCTAAGCTGCCTCTGCTTACTAGACAGATAGTGCTGGGACGCCCCGGTGCTGGGGCAGCCATGCGCTTTATACATTTTTTAACATAACCTAACATACAGGGGGCACCCTAGGGTAGCCCCCCATTACATGGGATTCTACATCCAACACTGGAATCGCTGTTGGGGTAGGATTCCAACATGTTTGATACCAAACATGACCGGTTTTGGTGCAGCCACTATATAGTTTGCCATCTAGTAATGACTTGATGTCCACTATATGTATTCAATGGCTGACCGCACTCACAAAGCCTGGAGAATCGACTTCGGGGTTTGTAGGGGTGTCCTGCTCATGCAGGGCGCCCTTACACTTATAACCTAGCACCCTGCCTTAGGGGTGACTTATGGGTTTTAAGTGCAGTGACCTCCGATATAAGGAATCTTATATCTGTCGTAAGTGGTGTTAGCACCAACTTACACAGGCTGCAATAGTAGGCCTGTAGTCACAGTTTGTGTGGTCTCTCATGGGTGGCATAATTCATGCTGCAGCCCATGGGAGACCTCTGGTCTTCCTATGCCTCGGTTACCTTAGTACAATTGGGAAGGTACAAAAGTACTTACCACTGTCAAATTTAGGAAGGAAGCTCAGTGACTGGGGTCCTGGTTAGCAGGAGCACAGTCAGACTAGTCAGAAAACAGAACAACACCAGCAAAAAGTGGGGGTAACCATTGTAATTGTATTGTATTGTAATTGCATTTATATAGCGCTTACTACCCCTGACGAGGCATCGAAGCGCTTTTTCGGAGAGTAGCACGCTACTCCGGGACCCAAAAAGGATTAGTGTTGAATTAGTATAGTGAAATATGAAAGTAATTTAAGTGGTGGATAGGTTAGTCTGTTATTTGGATTCGGAAGGATAGAAGAGGAAAAAAGGTTTGTATTTATATAGCGCTTGTTACCCCTGATGGGGTGTTGAAGCGCTTTTTTGGGCGAGTAGCACGCTACTCCGGAAACCCATAAAGGATTAGTGGTGAATTAGTATGGTGAAATATGAAAGTAATTTGAGTGGTGGATATTACTCAGTTATTTGGAGTGAGAAGGATAGCGGAGGGACAGAAGGGGAAGAAAGGTTTGCATTCATATAGCACCTGTTACCTCTGATGGGTGTTCAAGCGCTTTTCTGGCGAGTAGCACGCTACTCCGGAACCCATAAAGGATTAGTGTTGAAAATTAGTATAGTGAAATATGAAGTAATTTGAGTGGTGGATATGTTATTCAGTTCTTTGGATAGAGAAGTGTAGGCGGCGAGATAGAAGAGGTAAAGAGGTTTGTATTTATATAGCGCTTGCTACCCCTGATGGGGTTTTGAAGCGTTTTTTTGGCGAGTAGCACGCTACTCTGGAAACCATAAGGAATAGTGTTGAATTAGTATGAAAGTAATTTGAGTGGTGGATAAGTTAGTCAGTTATTTGCATTGAGAAGGGTTGGGGAGGGGTAGAAAAGGGAAAAAGGTTTGCATTTATATAACCCTGATGGGGTGTTGAAGCGCTTTATTGACGAGTAGCACGCTACTCTGGAACCCATAAAGGATTAGTGGTGAATTAGTCTAGTGGAATATGAAATTTGAGAAGTGAACATGTTAGTCTGTTATTTTTATTGAAAAGGATAGTGGAGGGATAGAAGAGTGAAGGATTTATATATATATATATATTTTTTGGGAGGTCATAGCAATAGGAGGAGGCTTTTGAATGAGTAAAAAGGGGTTGTGGAGGGGAAGAGTCAGAGGGAAGAGTTTAGAAAGGTTTGTTTTGGGGGATCGGTATAGTAAAAGAGGTGTCAGAAGATGCAAGGAGGGGTAGAGTAGGGGAGAGTCTAGAAAGGGTTATTTTGGGGATCATAGTAGTGGTATGGGGTTTGGGATAAATGAGAGATTGGATGTAGAGGATATATTGATAGATGTATAGGGTGAGAAATAGGGTAGTGCATTGGAAAGAGTAGTTGAAAGAAGTTTGAGACGGATCAGAAAGTTGGGCTAGAAGATATATTGAGAGAAGTATAGGCTGAGAAATAGGGTAGTGCATTGGATATGCTAAATTAGAAGAAAGTGATAAATATATAGATCCATAAGTACATTGAAAGTATATAGATGCATAAAGGAGGTAAGTATATGTAGATTAAAGATATTGATAGAGGTACAGGATGAGAAATAGGGTAGTACATTTGATACTTTTCTCCTGAAAAAGCATATCCAACACACAGATCCAAGTACATGGAAGGTACATAGATGCACAATGGAAGCAAGTACATGTAGACCAAAGATGCACCAGATAAACTCCGGTTTTCAAGTGTTATTGTACTTTTTTTTTTTTTAACATAATTATTCTACATGTTTATACAAAGCAATACACAAAGATAGGTACATATCTATAGTGAAATAAATGCTTATATACAGAGGGATATGTTGTAAATTTCTGTTTGCGTATGGTGCTTATGTGGGGAAGAGCCAATTCTTGAGTAGTTTTCTGAAGATAAGGTGGCTGTCCGTGGATCTTATGTTGGGGGGTAAAGAGTTCCATAGTTTGGCTGCTTGAACAGAGAAGGATGTGCCACCCATGTTTTTTTTTCTTGTATCTTGGGATCTTGAGGCGAGGTGCCCCTTTAGAGCGGAGGTTCCTTTGTTGAATGAGTTTGGTGATTTTATTCCTGATGAAGAGCAGTCCCATTCCATGTATTGCTTCATGGGTGATACAAAGCAGCTTGAATGTGGATCTTCTGGCTCCCGGTAACCAATGCAGGGCTTTCAAGGCAGGTGAGATGTGGTCTCGCGGTTTGATATGCAAGAGTAGTCTGGCAGCCTTGTTCTGAATCCGTTGTAGTCTTTTCATGGTCATTAAAGGTGATCCGTGGTAGAGGCTATTGGCGTAATCGAGTTTGGACAGAACAAGGGAGATGGTAGCTTGGACCTTGTGTGGAAATCCCAAATGCGGGAAAATTTGTCGCAGCGTTTTTATAGTGACAAAGCTTGATCTTGCTAGTTTGTCCACTTGGGCATTCATCGATAGCTTGGAGTCCATGGTCATTCCGAGGTTTCTTACTTCCTTCGACACTTTAGGCGGTGATCCCAGTTCATCAGGCCAGGCGGCAAGCGGGTCATAATGTTTCTAATAGCCACACGTGAGTATTTCCGTTTTGGAAGCATTCAATTTGAGATGGCTCCAAGTCATCCACTGATCCACGGCTCTGAGACAACTGAAAATTGGGGATTTTCCAATGTCTTTGGGGCATTCCAGTTGAAGGACTATTTGCGTGTCATCTGCATAGTTATAGCACGTGAGGTGAAATTGATTGATCAGTACCGGTAATGACTTCATGTAGATGTTGAAAAGCATGGGCGAGATGATAGAGCCTTGAGGGACCCCTGCTTTTGTGGAGTATGGTTTGGACGAGAAAGGTGGGGTATGGATGACATAAGTTCTGTTTCGAAGGTAGGACGCGATCCAGTCTAGAGCAGTCCCCTCTATGCCGGCTTCATAGAGTCTTTGTTTCAGAGTGTCATCGTCAACCGTGTCAAATGCAGCCGAGAGGTCCAAGAGGAGTAGCGCAGCAACCCTGTTGCGGTCTACTGTATTCTTCAGGTCATCCCAGATGGCAAGGAGGGCAGATTCAGTGCCTCTTCCCAGACGGAATCCTGTTTGGAAGTCTGAAAGTATGTCATTCTCTTCAATGATTTGTGACATCTGGGCGAACGCTGCTCTTTCTATCAGTTTGCCCAGGAAAGGTCCATTTGTAATCGGTCTGTAGTTGTCAGGGTTCAGCGGGTCCAAGTTTGTTTTCTTCAGTAGAGGGCGTATGTGTGACTTTTTGAGTTCTTATGGAAATATTCCGGTAATTAAGGAATCGTTGATGATTCCTCTTACTGGAGTGGCAGCAGAGGTTGTTAAAAGAATTGTCTTGAAAGTTTGTGGTGGACACGGGTCAGAAGAGCTGCCGGCAGGCCTGCTTGCTTTGACCAGGTCCATAAATTCATCGTGTGAGATGTGTTGGAAGGAACGGAGAGGCTGGGTTAGAGTATTCTTGGATTGTTGTTTTGTACAAGGGTTAGTGCTGGTGCTTTGTTTCTGTTTTAAGTATGAGTCCAATGTGTCTGCTTTGTCCGTGTAATGATTTGCCAGTTTGTCTGTGAAATCTTGAGTAACAGGATGAGTTCCTTCTAGGCAATTTGGTTTGCGAAATTCATTGAGTATTTTATAGATTCTTTATTTGCACATTTAGCATTTTGAATTCTGTCTGAATAGTACCTTTTCTTAGCTTTTTTGATAGCTGACTTGTATAATCTGTTAATTTTCTGTAGGTGAAGTTTGTCTTGTTTGGCGTTTGTTTGGAGCCAGGTACGTTGCAGCTTTCTAATTTGTTGTTTTATGTCTTTTATCTCTATGTTTCTCCAAGATGCTTTTTTTCTTTTGTTCTGTTGTGTGGTTTTGAGTGGTATCAGGATGTCAAAAGCTTCCTGTAGCCACTCATATAGTTTTTTAACAGAATTTATTGTTTCCAGATTTGTACTGGATGTTAGTTGTGTTTCTAAGTGTTCCAAATTGAGTTTGTTCCACGGCCGATAGCTGGATGGATGTAAGGTAGTTTTAGGTGAGTCGCTTAGTGTTGTTTTATGTTGGAAAGCAAGCAAGTGGTGGTCTGACCATGTGACTGGAGTTATAGTTTGAAAGGTAACTAGTTCAGTATTAGCTAAAATGACTTCTAGGATATGCCCAGCGATGTGTGTGGGTTTGAGGACAATCTGATGCAGGTTCAGAGCGTCTAGGCCAGTGATTATTGGTTTTGGATGGGTCATATTGGGTTTGTCAAACCAAATGCTGAGGTCACCCAGAACGCATAGGTTGAAGTGTACTGTTATCAGGTTTGAAACTGTGTCTAGAAGTGCGTCTGGAAATGTCGCCTTGCTAGGTGAAGTTCTGTAAAGGAGAAGGAAGTTACAGGAGGAAGAAGGTGTAAGATTGCATCTGGTGAGAAGAGCCTCACAATTCTTTATGGTGATGTCGTCAATTGTAGTGATATGTAATGTTTGCCTGAACACAACAGCTAGACCACCTCCTTTTTTGCCTATACGATTTTGGGTGATCGTTTGATAGCCTAGAGGAACGGCTTCATGCAGGACTGGAGCCAAATAATCTCCCAACCATGACTCAGTTATGAATAGTATGTCTGGTTTTGCATCGGTGAGAAGGTCGTAGATGTGATGTTTGTTTTTAGAGAGGGATCGAGCATTTATTAGTAGACAGTTTACAGAATGGGCTTTGGTGATAGTGAGACTTTGTTTTGTAGAAGAGTGATCAGTATTGTGTGGGTTTGTAGCAGGTGTGTTTTTAGTGCTGGTATTAGCTGTATTAGGATAGCAATCGTGTAGCTGTTCTGTATCATGTTCCTCATCCAGCATGCTAAGAAGGCATTTTCATGGGTCTGCGTGTGTATGTGGTGGAGATGGTGTTTGAGAGTGAGTTGGTGTGCTGTGTTGTTTTCGTGGTGTAACATTGTTGTGCAGTAGACATGGGGGAAGCAAAGTTGTGAGGTGTGGCACGTTGCTTATATTGTTTGCGTGTGTTTAGGGCGGAAGGTGTATGAGTCAGGGGTGGTGGTGCAGCATGTGGGTCATGTAGTAAGGTTCTAAACTGTCCAATGGATGAGAGGCGTTTGTATGAAAGCAGATCCTACTTTCATACAGGGAGTTTTCTACCAGAGCGTGGAGGTAATTTTTCTTTTTTTCTCTTCTGGACTGATAGGCTTTTACTGGCAGTCCCGAACAGGAAAGAAAAGTACATTGGACCATCTGTTCTGAATAGGGTGGGCTGTCTGAAGTACTTAAACTGACAGCCCCAAGCCCATCAGGGTGCTAATGTAAGTTTTCCGTCAACGGAGCTAGCAGGGGCACTGCCGGTGGAAAAATGAAGATCTACCTGAATGGAGCAGGCGTGCCATTAGTTTGGCAGATAGGGTACACCACAATGTTTGCAGCAGAGTAGCCTGTCTACCAAACTCTTAATCTGACCCTCAGCTACAGATTATCGGGGCACTCGTAATCAGTTCCTGAGTTAGCACAAGACAAGATAAGGTTTTCACCCAAATCGTCATTCAATTTACATTGCCAGTGATCAAACATCATTAAGAACTATTGATATTTAAGTATTTACTCTTAGATGCAATAGAAGAAATCTGCTCAATTGCTGAAAAAGATGCATAGTGAATGTCCAGAGTAAGCCAGGGTAGGATGCATATTTGAACATGCAACTAACTAACAAGAAAAGGTTTAAGGTAGGGTATAGTGAATTCACTACTCATCAATAGATTTAAGCATATTATAATCAAGTATATATTCCACACAATAGATGCCTGCCACTTCCTATAGCCAATCGACTGATACATTATGAAAAATTCCAGAATGATCACAAATAAGAGTACCTATAAAACTGCAACAATATGAAATTCCTGAAAAATACCATTTGATACTCAAACATTGACAGCAAAATATAAAGGTGAAATAAATTTGAGAAGTGTAATGTCTGCATATATTGTTACATTTATGTGTTATATTTGTGGCAGGAGAAGGTGGATAACTAGAGGACCTATGGAACAAATTGTCCCTCCATAGCTTCCCATAATCGGTACAAAAAATCTAGTATATTTAGGCCAACACTGCAACCCAATGCATCTCTTTCTTCTACATACAAACTAGTTGTTTAAAAATTGCTTAGGAACAGAACACAGAAATGCACAAAACAAATACAAGAAACCTGAGACAAAAGGGAAGCACTTGGTGCTCAGTCTGGGTCCAATATGTGGCCCCAGGGCCTGGGCTCCACCCCTTTGTTTTTTGTGATGTTTTTACGGACATCTGATTGGGCAGCAGTTGTGCTAGCCTGCCTATGAACATAAAGACACTGTTAACACAGAGACCCTGTGTCAACTACAGGAGGAAGGGATTTGCATAATATAACCCCCTGACAAATACAATAAGAAGGGGTTTTACTTTATACTATGAAATATCTGACAAATACAAGATGAAGGGAGTTTACATTGTGAAATCTATGTCAAATTACAAAAATGTGGCTTATATACTGTGACAAATATAATTTGAAATTTTTTCACACTGTGAACATTTCCGATTTAGAAACCTTCTTACATAGATCTCTAGTTCAGGAGGCGCTAGAGTGGTCTGGCTTTCTTTCCATTGGGTGTATTTGTAATTTTATGTTTAGAATTTAGCTGTGTCTGAATTAAAGTGCTTTTTCTTTTAAAAAATAAAGCCACACGCTGGACACTAAGGGCTTGATTTATATTTAGGTGGACGGCCCGTTTCCCCGCCAGGGCAACAGAGTAAATTATTCTGTTTCACTGACGGAGGTGCCCCTTGCCTAATTTAGAAATGACTGCCAAGCTGGCGGTCATTTCTAAAACATTGCAAACACAAAGAGATGATGGACGGAGTGCTGAAACTTTTCAAACACTCACCCCCAGTCACAGATCTGGGTTGAATCCATCATCGTTCTTTAGCTCACTTCGCCATCTCAGTTCAGACCCAGCTATATGCAAATCAGTCTTGACCCTGTGCTTCATGGGAACAGTCCAGCCCGAACTGCCAAGCCAGGTCTTCCCTGAACCGGAAACAAGCATCCTGGGACCGGTTTCGGGGTAACACCCCTCTTCAGCCGGGCTAGCTTGAATCCAGTGGCAAAGTGAGCAAGGGACCCACGTCTGGGCATACCCTGCCAACTTAGGGCGAACAAAGCAAACACAAAGAGATGATGGACGGAGTGCTGAAACTTTTCAAACACTCACCCCCAGTCACAGATCTGGGTTGAATCCATCATCGTTCTTTAGCTCACTTCGCCAACTCAGTTCAGACCCAGCTATATGCAAATCAGTCTTGACCCTGTGCCTCATGGGAACAGTCCAGTGAGTGTTTGAAAAGTTTCAGCACTCCGTCCATCATCTCCTTGTGTTTGCTTTGTTCGCCCTAAGTTGGCAGGGTATGCCCAGACGTGGGTCCCTTGCTCACTTTGCCACTGGATGAAGGGGAAGGCACTGTCTGTGTGTGATTATTAGGTATTGAGAGACAGGGCCAGACATACTTTAACTGAGGAGAGATGGGGCCATGCGAGGCTGATTGGGAGGCAAGGAGAGAGGTGTGGAGCTAGAGGTGAGAGGCGGGATGCGGGTGTGAGAGGGGACTGTAGAGAAGGGGTGGATGATGTGAGGGAAGTGAGAGGCAAGGTGAGAGACGCGGGAGGGGTGAGAGGGGAGGATGTGAGAGGTGAGGAGAGATGAGGGTGAGAGGAGACTGGATGAGAGAAGACAGACAAGAGAAGTGAGGAGGGCAGCAAGGGAGTCAGGGAATTCAATTTAAGAGGTCAGGAATGAAAAGAAATGTGAAGTGGAGAAGGAAGTGCGGAAACACAAGAGGAGAGGTGAATGTGAGAGAAAGATGAAGGCAGAGAGGAGAGCTACCATTAAAGGGTGAGATAAGATAGCTGAGAGGTGATCTATGAGGTAAAAAGAAAATTTGTTACGACGTGGGTGAGGGAGAGCAGCGATAGGGGAATAGAGGGAGTACTGGGGTGGGTGCTGAGGTAACAGGAGAGAGGGACGTTAGTTCAAGAAGGTGTGGAAGAACAAAGGAGAGATGGGAAGGATGAATGGGGGGACTGGAGAAGTGTAAGATACAAATAGATAAGACAGAAATTTGAACGGAGAGACTTGAGGTGAATGAGAAGTGCTGAGGGTTGAGAGAAGAGACGGGGCCAGGGAGGCCATGAGATAAATAGGAGAGACTGTTAGAGATGAGGGGGTTGAAAAAACAGAACGGCGAGAGGTGATTAAAGGTGCAGGTTATAAACTGGTACTGATGAGGTGAAATCTTTGCTTAGTGTTACCGTGTTTAAAAAATGTCAGCAGTACTATCCCAAAATATGCTGCATCACATAGCATTATATACATTTTCTTACCACACAACTCAATCGACCCTCCTGCATAATTTGGCCCTCCCCTGCCTCATAATTCCAGTAGCCCTGTCTTTAGGGCAGGCTGGCAGTGCCCAAAGGGATGGCCAGTCAGGTCAGTGTGTGGGCTTTTATTTTTTGCTGCTTGCTCGCCTGTTGTATGGTCTGGTAGACTGTTTTTACTGTTCATTTCTGAACTATGACCACAAATATTGTCTGCAGCAAGCACAAATGCATGCAGTTTCCCATTCCTTGCAAAACACTTATACAGCTCGGCCTTTACAAGTTTAAAACTGCCGCATAATTTGGTCCTCCCTTGCCTCATAATTCCAGTAGCCCTGCCTACAGGGCAGTCTGGCAGTGCCCAAAGGGGTGGCCAGGCAGGTCAGTGTGTGGGATTTTTTGGCTGCTTGCTGGCCTGTTTTATGGTCTGGTGGACTGTTTTTACTGTTGATTTGTCACCCACAAACCTTTGACTTGCTAAACACTGTTAACTAATATTTCCCCACCGTAAAAATTATTTTCTGTGGGAACTGGGGGCGTGTATGGTTGTCGATGATGAGGAGTACCAAGTTCTAGAAATGTTTGTCAGGAGGGGGTCCTTACGTCTGAAAATTTTGACAGGGGGGTCTCGGCATCCAAAAGTTTGAAGACCTCTGCCTTAGGATCTGCTGAGGGTTTTCTTAATAGGAGAAGCAACAGAGCCTGCTTCCAGCTCTTAGGAACAAGAGCAAGATCGAGCAAGTCATTCATCAATTTGTTCAGGATGGGTTCACAAGAGGGGCAGCATATTTTAAAAAGGCAGGCAGGTATTGATCAAGAAGGGATCCTCATTTTCATTTATCAAGCTTTGCCGCAGATTCCTCCAGAGACATGTTATCAAAAACAGTAAGAAGGTGACCAGAATGTGAACTAGGAGCCTCTATCTGAAATATGGAATCCTGCACAGGAAACTGATCATAGATGGATTGGATTTTCTTAAAGAAGAAGACAGAGAGATCCTCACATAAATCAATTAAAGGAGAAAAAACTTTCTTAGTTGCATTTGGGGCGAGTAATGAGTTAACAATTTTAAACAATTGGGGAGGTTTATTAGATACCGCTGTCATCGTTGATGAAATAAAAGCCTTGTGAGCCTTATGAATAGAGGCATGATAACTTTTCAAGGCATCCTTATAGGCAGCTTTAGCATCCTTGTCATAGGAGATCCTCCATTCCTGCTTTACCCTTTTACACAGAGATTTCTCCTCTTTTGATGTATCAGAAAACCAAGATAAAGCTTAAGCTAAATGGTGAAAAAGAAGCAGATGTGTTGTTTTCCACTGGTTCCTCTTCCAAATAGTATATTGGTGGCCATCCGAGTTGCCATCTGTGCCCACCTGTTCTGACTCTGCGATAAACCCGGGCCTCACTTTTGACATTTCACTCACCTTTGTGAACAAAATTAATGTTCGAACAGCATTGTGTTTTTAATATCTACAAATGGAGCTCCAATTTCTTCTGCTTTTCCCTACTGACTCATGCAAATTGGTGGTCAAATCTATGATCGTACTGCATATTGATTATGGCAACTCTCTCAACCTAGGTCACCTTAAATTTGTCGCACAACGGATTTGATTGATTTAGAATCTTGCTGCTGCCAGGCTTCTCCTAGGACTACTCTGTCTCCAATCATCTCAGAACTCTTCACTGACTTCCTGGGCAAAACCCTTTGATCTTCAAATCTCTAAGCATTTGCCATCAAGCACTCTATAACATTTGTCCCACTTTAACACGTTCCAGACTCAATCAATGATAGCCCCAAAGAGCATTCTCCTGAAGCATTGCTGACCAGTTTTCCTCTTTTCAGACGGACCATTCAAAGAAGCTATGCTTTTTAGGTTTAAGCCTATCAGATAGCGTAGCTGTCTGGTTTGCTAACAACATCTTGGGGACATTCGAAAAGCTTTCCAGGGAATGCATTCCGCCCATTGCTTACCATTAGCTTTGTGGTTTGTAACTCACCTTTGCTTGCTTTCTATTTGCTGCCCCTATTTGTTTTAGACTGTACAGCTTGAGTTCGTCCCTTCCATTGCCCAAACCCTATTTACTGTATCCTTCCACCAGTACTGAATTTCTGTAAATAGGCCTTTAAACCTTGTTCTTAGCTTGTCACATTTGCTGTGCATTCAAAGACAGAGGTCAAATGTCAGGCTCTGTCTTCAAGGGAGCTTGGTGTTTACTTTTCTTTTTCTGACTTCAAAGTGAGAGCATTTATGTGCCAATCATGCTGACTACTGGGGGTGTGCTTGACAAAGGCTGTTCGATGTTATTTTTTTTTCTAGCACACAATGAAATTTAAATGTCTGTAAATGAACTGTGCACATTTTTCAGAATATATCAGAATTAGAAAAGCACAAATGAAGTTAATTCTTTGGTACATCTGAAGTGTCTTGGAAACAAATATTTTAATAAGATCAAAACAAATCAATACACTAGGTGATGACATTTCCACACATTATCGTTTTTGCGCTGTATACTATGTCTGTGCAAATGTAATGGTCATTTCAATTCAAGATGTGTCGTCTGTAATGACAGTACGCTACCACACGATGCACACTTCAGTTTACCCCACTCCACTCTACTCTGCACCATTACACACTACTGCAGTCTACTCTGCACCAATCCACACTATGCCACACCACTCCACATGTGTCAGTGCACTCTCCTCGGCACCACTCCACTCTATGCCATTTTACTCTACGCCTCTCTACTCTACACCTCATTCACCTTCACTATACTCCTAATTCCCTGTCTCAATTCCCCGTAATCAGCAAATAACTTTTTCTTAATCTGTTGACTAAAGTCAAATCCGGATCCCCTTCTGATAGCTGTCCCCCTCATATTCTGAAGGGAGCATTTTACGAATGCCCCGATCCTGCCCTTTCTCTACTGAATGACTCATTAACACAGGGGTCTGTTCCCAGAGCCTTTAAAGAAGCAATTGTAGTCCCATTAATCAAGAAAATCAGTGCAGATCCACTTGTCCTTACTATCGCCACATCTCATTGCTTCCCTTCCTGGCTAAGGTGTTGGAAGCCCACATTGCTAACTGCCTTTGTTCTTTTGTCGAGCAATCTCAATTCCTCGACTCCCATCAAGGTGGCTTCCGCCCTTCTCATTCCACTAAGGCAGTAGTTTTGACTGTGCTGGACGAAATGAGGAAAGCGGCAGACAAGGGCATTACACAGGCACTGGTGCTCCTTGATCTATCCACAGCTTTTGACACGGTCGACCATGAACTTCTGGTGGATCGTGCCAGGGTCGCGGGGCCTAGGGATCCGCTCTTGAATGGCTCGCGTTCTTCTTGGATAGACGCTTCCAATCGGTTTGACTCTCCCAATTCACGGCTCCCAAAGTTAAATTGACCTGTGGCGTGCCGCAGGGCTCGTCTCTGTCCCCGCACCTGTTCAATTTGTACATTCTTCCATTTGTTCAATCCCTGAGGGAAATTAATGTGTGCACCTTCAACTACACTGATGACATGCAATTAATTTTCAAAATCGATTATACTCCTGACGAATGTATGACGTTACAACGCATGCGATACATCGCATGCCATTACAACGCAGTCGTTACAACGACCGCGTTGTTACATCGCATACCATTACATCGCAAGTCGTAACAACGACTTGCTGTAGGGGGCGCGCTGGACTTAGGAATAGTATAATTTACTATTCCAACTCCAGTTTGTGCAACAGTAGGGAAGGTGTTGGATTGTAAATCCAACACCTTCTGCCCCCTACAGCAAGTCGTTGTAACGACTTGCGATGTAATGGTTTGCGATGTAACAACGCGGTCGTTGTAACGACCGCGTTGTAATGGCATGCAATGTATCGCATGCAATGTAAACGACGTCTCCCCTCCTGACTCAACTTTGAACTTCCAAACAACTATGCTATTTATATGTAATTGGATGAATAGCAACCATTTGAAACTAAATCCAGACAAGACATTAGTTGGTGGCTCTTGAAACCCATGGAACTCTACTTTTTGGCCCGCAGTGTTGGGTTTGCACCCCCACCCTCTACTTTAGTGAAGAGCCTCGGAGTCATAATCGACAACGACCTCTCAATGAAGTCCCAGATCGGTTCGGTAATCTCCACCTGTTTTTTCCAGCTCGTAGATCAGCAAAATCAGTAGATTCCTTACTTTTGAAGCTCTTGTCCAGGCTGTTCTTTCACTAGTCATCACCCACATAGATTATGCAAACTCGCTTTACTTCGGCCTCTCGGAATATTTACCAAAAGATTGCAAATGGTGCAGGCAGCCAGACTGATATACCATCAGCCTAGACAGTGCCACATCGCTTCCTTAATGAGGAAGCTGCACTGGCTACCAGTAATACAACGTAGTGCATTTAAGATTGGGATTCTTATCTTTAAATCCCTGCATGGCACTTGGCCGGAATTTGTCTCAACCCTCACCCAGAGGTATATCCCTGCTCGGAACCTGAGGTCATCCCAACTCAACCTCCTGGTTATCCCCACCTTTAAAAAGAAGAGGTTAGGTGGAGTCAGATTCGCCGTTCTAGCCCCTCGTTTCTGGAACTCACTCCCTTTGAATATCAGATTCTCACTGTGCTATCTTCAATTCACGAGACTCTTAAAAACATGGCTGTTCTCCCAAGCATACGAATGAATCAACAAAATGCAGGCTATTCCCTATATTTAGTGCCAAGAAACCGCATGGTGTATGTGCGCTCCACAAATAATTTTAACATAACACCACTCTACTCTACCACTGGCGTAACGAAACTTGAGGGGGCCTCCCTGCAAGGCACGTGGAGGGGCCCCCTCCGGGCTCAATCAGGAGCTCTGCAGCCAGAGTGATGTGCTGAGGGGGCCCCCTGGAACTTGGGGGCCTCCCCGCACCGCGGGGGCTGCGGGGGCCTGTGTTACGCCCCTGTACTCTACCCCACGCTACTCTACTATGAACCACTGCACTCTACACCATTGGACTCTGCTCTACTCCACTCTGTGCCACTGTACTCTGCAAACCCGGCACTCTATGCCACTGCACTCAATACTAATGCTCTCTACTCTGTACTACTCCACTCTACACCTGTGCACTCCATGCTAATTCACTCTACGGCACTGTAATGTACTCTTCACTTTATGCCACTCTACTCTACGCCGCCACTGTACTCTACCATGCACAACTCCACTCTACTCTGAGGCAATCTACTCTATGCCACTGCACTCAGCGTCACTGCACTCAGAGCCACTTCACTCTGCACCACTCCACTCTGCCCATCTCCACTGTTCTGCACCACTGTACTCTACTTTGCATCACTGCACTCTACACCGCTTTACTCAAAACTAATGCACTCTACGCCAATCTACTCTGCACCACTGCACTCTACTCCACTGTACTCTACTCTGCAACACTCTACACCATTGTACTCTACGTCACTGCACTCTATGTCACTCTATTCTACTCTGCACCACTGTTTTATACTCCACTCTACGCCACTCCACACCAATGCACTGTACTATACACCAAGGCACTCTACAACAGTCTACTCTGCCACTTCACTATACTCTGCACCACTCTATGCCAATGCACTGTACGCCACTGCACTCTATGCCACCATACTTTGCAACACTGCACTCTACCCTGCACCACTTCACTTTACGCCACTCTACTCTGTAACACTGCACTTTATGCCACTGCACTCTAGTATACACCACTCTACTCTACAACACTCTACTGCACTCTATGTCAATGCAGTGTATGCCACTAAACTCTACGCCTTTCTAATCTGCATCGCACCACTCTACACCACTGCACTCTATGTCAATCCACTCTAATCTACACTGCACCACTACACTCTACGACTCTGCACTCTACGCCATTGCACTCTATGCCACTGCACTCTACCCTGAAACAATCTACTCTACACCACTGCACTCTACTGCAACTCTATTCCACTGTGCACCATTCCACTCTATGCCACTCCACTCTATACCACTGAAATCTACCCTGCACCACTCCACTTCATTCTTTGCCACTGCACTCTATACCACTTTACTCAAAACCAATAAGCTCTACGTCTCTGCACTTTGCGCCAATCTACTCTGCACCAATGCACTCTACGCCACTCTACTCTACACCACTGCACTCTACAACACTTTACTCTGCAACACTGTACTCTCCGACACTGAACTCTACGCTACTGTACTCTGCGGCACTGTACTCTACTCAGCACCACTCTAATCTATGCCACTCTACTGCACTCTACGCCACTACACTCTACACCACTCTAATCTACTGTGCACCACTGCATCTCTATGACATTGCACTCTACGCCACTTCACTCTACACTCTCGACTCTACTCTGCACCACTCTACTATATACCAGTGCACTCTACTATGCACCACTGCACTCTTCGCCACTGCCCTCTACACCACTCCAGTCTAAGCCACTCAACTCTACTCTGTACCACTCCACTCTGTGCCACTCTACTCTGCCAAACTGCACTCTATGCCACTGCACTCTACACCAAAGCACTCTACACCACTATTCTATGCCACTGCAGTCTACTGTGCACTACTCCACTGCACTCTACTCTGAAACAATCTACTCTATGCCACTGCACTCCACTCTGCGCCACTCCACTCTATGCTGTGCCACTCTGGACCACTCTACTCTATGCAGCTGCACTGTATGCTACTCTACTCTAAACCACTGCACTCTTTGCCAATGCCCTCAACACCACCTTATTCAAAACCAATGCACTCTACGCCACTGCACTCTACTCTGGAACACTATGCCAATGCACGTTATGCCACTCCACACCATTGAGCTCTACGCCACTCTATTCTACTCTGCACCACTGTACTTTATGCCACTGCTCTTTGCTCTACTCTTCTCTGCACCACTGCACTCTACCCCACTGTACTTTACGGCACTCTATTCTGCTAGACTGCACTCTCTGACACAACTCAACGCCACTCTACTCTGCATAACTGCACTCTATGCCACTGCATGGTACGCCACTCTACCTATTACGCTCTACATAACTGCACTCTTCACCATTCTATTCTACTCTGCACTACTGCTCTCTGCATCACTCTACGCCACTACACTCTACTGCACTCTATGCCACTTCATTCTGCACCACTGTACTTTGTGCCACTTCACTCTAGACTACTCTAATCCACTCTACAACACTACACTCTATGATTCTCCACTCTTTGACGCTCTACTCCATTAATCTCGACTCCACTCGATGACACTGTACTCCACTCAATGCCACTTCACTTCGCAACACTACTACACTCTATGCTACTCTACACTACTCCACTCTATAACGCTCTATGTAAATCCCTCTGTAAGCCACTCCATGCCACTTTACTCCACTCTATTCTACAACACACTACTCCACTCTATTCCACTCTACACCACATGACTCTACCACATTGTTCCCCACTCTATGCCAATCCACTTTCCTACACTACTCCACTCTATGCCACTCCACTCTACGACAATCTACGCTGCTCTACGCCACTCTATACTACAACACTCTACGCAACACCCTCTACGTCACTCCACTCTGCTCTACACCAATCCACAACACACTATGCCACTCCACTCAATGACACTTTTCCACTCTGATATTCTACTCCACTCTATGCCACTCAACTCTACTCCACTCTATGCCCCTCCACTCCATGCCACTCTACTCCCTCCTGACACTCCACAACACTCTACACCACGCCACTCCATGCCAGTCAACTCTACTCTACACTACTCTACGTCACTCCGTGACACTCCACTCTACTCCACTTTATGACACTCCACTCCACTTTCCTTTACCCCACTAACTTTTAGCCATGCTGAACAGAATCCACACTGGTGCGCAACATGGCTAAAACATACTGACAATGCCAATAGCTCTTGCATAGGAGAGACCAATTGGCTTTGCCAATGCTTGTTCCAGATTGCTGCTAAATACTGGAATGCTCTACTCATTCATCTGCATTAGGTGTCTCATTATCTTTGCTTTCTGAAAGGTTTAAAAACCTAGCTATTCTGCTGATCTCCTCCTCTTGCTTTATTTCCCCTCTTTCTAGGTTTTTACAATGCCAAGACACCTAATTTTGAATATCAGCGGCAATCTATAAATGCGTTATCATCCTCATCGATGGTTAATGAATGGACAGAAAGATTATTTAAACACTAACCAATTTTTGGTCAGCCACATTTGAGACCTCATACAGTCAAGGCACAAGCAAAGCAAGAGAATTCCACTTAGGATCAATTGCTACAGAGCTGTTTCAAGAGTAAGACTTGTCCATCGTAGAAAAATAGAGTGTGTCATCCAAAGTGGACTCGATGAAAACACGAAAGGAAATGTTAAAGCCCTTATATTGGAAAAGCAAAACACCCTATATATGACACGCACGCTCACATCCCTCTCAGACTTGAAACCACACAGTAACAGAAGCATTGTGTAAAGCCTTCTCAAAATACTAGTCAGATACCATGGGAGGTTTCTTATGTACTTTACATACCAAATGTCTTGCACTGCCAACATTACTTTCATAGCCCTTAAAGTAGCAGTAACACAATTGCACAAGCACCCACATGCTCCTCACAGAGAAACAGTCCCACACTACTCATAGCACTTACACACCCTCACCCGCTACAAGAAGCCCTCTTATGCTCCTCACAGAGGAACAGTCACACACTACTGGAAGCACTCTTATACACCTCAGAGATTAGCAGTCACACTTCACCTAGGACACTCTCACGTTCTTCAGAGACTAGAAGCAAACCCAACAGATCTTTCTGATAGCTGAAAATGCCTCCGCACTGATTGGAGAGTTTGTATGCGTGATACTGTGGATGGGCGAGTAGCTGAATTCAAGAATGAATCAATGCATGGATAAATAGATGCATGTATGCAATGATATGTGGCTGAGCGCTTGTATGATGAGTGACAGACTAAATGGAGGAAAGTATCCAGCCATTTTAGGTTTAAGCCAGAGCTATTGGCTTTGTCAATACTATTAAAAAAAGCCGCTCGTCCTTGGCCATGTAAATAGCTAATTAAGTTAGACTCATACGGCCATCGCTTCTCTTATAACTAATATTAGATCTGAATTACTGCCATACAGTCAGCAGCTGATAAGAGAACATGATTTCTTTTGCTGCTTAATATGAAGCCAAAGCTGTATTTATAAGAAAAAATACACGTTGCTATGTACATGGTTCAACACTAAGGCCTAATGGATAAGCCATATTTCCCCCAAGGAGGTAAAACTACAGATGTATATATATATTTTTTCGAAGTTTGAATCCATACTTTTCAACTGTTCATTTTGTCAGAATGCTATTTACATCACCGTGTTTTCACAGAACGCTGTTGACAAATCCAGGATCTATGTCGAAAGGCAGCTGCTTAACTTTAAGTTACTTATTTCATTCGATTTTTAAAGCCTCAAATGCCATCACAAGATAAAATGCAAACCTGCATTACATAAATGTTGCATATAACTTACCACCGATTACGTATGATCTTGCCAACATCAGTATCGATATTCAGCATTGAAATATAGGCGTACACAATTCCATAGACGGTGTCCGTTTTGTCCACACACTGCAAGGCTTTCGCCTTCAGCTGCTTCACTGTATACACGTCAACAATGGACTGCACTAGGATTAGGTCGAAATTTTGACAAATTAGTATTTTGTTTTTCATTTAAGAGGTCTGCAGTTTTCAACTTTCATTCGGTGAGTCAAATTTCTCAGTGACAGGAGATTTTCCAGAAAACAGTTGTAAGGATCTGTAGGGACGGTATGTTCGTTTACTCTACAAAAGAGAACCAGGAGCTTTTTAGGTCCAGTGCTGCTTGTATCAATGAACGGTAAGAAAAGGTGTGCAGTTCCTCAAACAAATACATTAAAGTCTAAAGTTACAGGGTAAGCAATGTGCTTCAATAGGAGCACGGGCCCTCACACACCCAAATGGGTGTCATGCTTCATCATTGGGCTAGCTCTGCGTTGGGCCGGCGCTGCAATGCCTGATGGGCACCCTCTAGGGGGCTCTTTACCAGAGATCTTTGTTTAGCCATCTGGTGAAGTGAGAGTGTGTGGGTTCAAGAAGTGTGTAGGGTGGTGATGAAATGTGACTTAAATTAGATACTGTAATAATCAGAGCCAATCTATTTAATGAATGAGCTCACTAACCTATATACAATATATCTGTGATGACTGAGGATATAATGTTCCTAGTTAGTCTAGTGAATAAGTTGGTCTAAATGGTCAACATGTTTCTCATCTAAATATGTCAAAAGGAATCATGTATACCAGTTAATTATCTCCAGAAAAAAAGGAGTTAGGCCCATGGGGCAAGGCACAGGCAGGGCCGTTTATATATACTTGAAAAAAGAATGAGCCTGTACCTTGCGTTCTTTGTTTAGTATACAATTTCACTAAATAGTCAAACCCATCGATTTCAGTTTGAGCAGGTATTTTATTTTAACCTTTTTATTTTCACTAGATTCTTATTTTTTGCTGCTTTTTTGATCAGAAAAAAACATGTGTCTGGTCATATCAAAAATTCTAGACATAAATGTGCTATACAACATATATTTACATAAATCAGTGTGTGATTTTTACAAAAAGCCATTGCTGACCAAACGGAGGCAGAGAGGGATCAGGAGATGAAAGCAATTGCAGTTCAACCAAGTCAGAGAATAGAGAATGCAAGTTAATCTAAATCAGCGAGCGCCGCTACAAGAGAGGAGGTGATCCAGGTAGCGTTTGAAAAGCCGATAGCGAAAATGCCCGGCATATAAGGAAACTAGATGCAATTGCCTTATAAAAAGACAAAGATAAGAATCCCTAGTGATTGAGATTAAATGTCCTTTGCTGAAGCGTATACCTTAAGGTGAAGATTAGTAAGAATTCTCAGAAACCACCATTGCTGTCAAAATTCAAAAGCCCTGATGAGATTCCTGGTATTCAACTCCCAGGACTCGAAACGCGTCGGCACATGGCACAGGCACACGGCACATAAAAATACTGAGGAATAATGAATAAAATGTAATCTGAGAAGATTTCTAAAATAATAGTTTCCCCTGTATTGATTTGGGATACTGAATATAGACGCTTTAAGAGTTTCAGGATTAAAATTGAGAATAACAATTGTGATATATGTATTGGATGTGATATATGTATTAGATTTTCTTTTTGTAAAAATCACACACTGATTTATGTAAATATATGTTGTATAGCACATTTATGTCTAGAATTTTTGATATGACCAGACACATGTTTTTTTCTGATCAAAAAAGCAGCAAAAAATAAGAATCTAGTGAAAATAAAAAGGTTAAAATAAAATACCTGCTCAAACTGAAATCGATGGGTTTGACTATTTAGTGAAATTGTATACTAAACAAAGAACGCAAGGTACAGGCTCATTCTTTTTTCAAGTTAATTATCTCCAGCACCTTTTTCCACAGGCGATTCTAATACCTGATGGCTAGGGAGCCTGGCCAGGGCTTTATGGTCTTTGAAGCATTGATGGTCACTATTTTCGATCTGTCAGAGAATTATATATTTGCAACCTCTTCTTTTGCTGCTTTTCTTGTCAATGTAGATGTTATAAGTTATTGTTTGATTGTGAAAACAATAAAATAGATTTCAAACAAAAAGTGATCATGTGGCGATTCTTCAGGACCTAAAACAATGAACCTACACTACACTGTGACCGGATTCAGTAAGTAAAAATACTGTAGTAAGGGTAACAAGTCACACAACAAGTCAAGTGCTAGTACTTGTTGTACCTTAGAACAAGTCAAGTTCAACCCAATTAAGGTATTAAATCAAGCCCCATGAGGAGAAGGTAGAAGGAATGCCTATTAGTGTCTCGGACGCAGTGTGGCTTCCGCAGTTAGACCTACCCTGGCTCTGCTTCCTCGGTGGGCTTGATTTAATAACCTAATTGGGTTGATCTTGACTTGTTCTAAGGTACAAGTACTAGCACTTGACTTGTTGTGTGAATCACCAAATGATGACTTATGACATATTTAGGTGAGAAGTTTTGATTATTTAGATTAACTTATTCACTAGGCTAACAAGGACCAATATATCCTAAGTCAGCACAGCTATTTTTAATTAGGCTAGTGAGCTCATTCATTAAATAAATTGACTCTGGGTATCACTATACCTTTTTTAACTCACATTTTATCACCACTCTACACACACTTCTAGAGCCCACACACCCTCACTTCACCAGACAGCTAAAAAAAAGATCTCCGGTAGAGACCCCTAGTGGGGGCCATCAGGCATTACAGGAGCTAGCCCAATGATGAAGCATGACACCCTTTTGGGTATGTGAGGGCCCGTTCTCCTAATGGAGCACATTCCTTCCCCTAGAACTTTAGACTTTAATTTATTTGTTTGAGGAACTGCACACCCCTTTTCTTATGGTATGTTTGTTTATGAATGGGTTGTGCCAATGATGTGAGAACATGGTGCTGGGGTCTGGGAGGTAGGGGGAGTCCGACTGTTAATTAAAGTTAGATGATGGAAGGATTGAGCCCTGACTAGAACTACGATGCTGCGGCTGTTAAGGACCTAACATGGAATAAAGAACATACCTCCTAAGTGGATCCAGACTCGTCTTCCTCCAATTACAGCAAAATTAGGAGTCAGAAAGTCACAAAACATTCCTCCACACTGCCCACATTACAATGATTACCCGGGGCAAAATCTATGATTTAATTTCTTCACCCAAATCCCAGAGCATTCATGACAAGTCCTCCATGCTGGAGCAGTCAACAGCAGAGCATCTTTCTTCCCTCTATCAGTCACTTGGGTCTGAAGGAAAAACAGAGGTGATTTTCTAAGAATGTCCTTAATAGACGTAGCCATCTACCTTGGAGTAATAAGTGTTAAGAGGGAAAATGTAGCACTTAGACAAGTGCCAGTCAACCTTGTGAGCTTGTGGAGGCTATCGAATATTGCGGGAGTGGTGATATCGTGCCGCAGTACTGAAACATTTAGGTAATAATGGCTGTGCAGAGGCATATTCTAGTCTACAACTACAGCCTGGTCTTTTCAGCCTCTTAGACAGTAATCTTAGCAAGAACTCACCCACAATACCCAGAATAATGTTGTAATTGTCAGCAAATAGAGTCCTAACCAGAGTGAGGTAGTACTAATTTGGTCACCAAGTAGCACTAGCATCATAGTATACAGAAGGCTATGCCTTAATGGAGTCCCAGCTAGGACATATTACTTGGAGATTGTGAGTTTATGCTGGCAGTGTGACAATGCCACAGCAGTTCCTGGCTATATGAAGTTAAGTGCATGCTAAGTTTAGGAACAGCTGGTCAATGGGCACGACCTTCCCTTGCCCTCCTAAATAAATGTGAGATGTAATATCGTGATTTCTGGTTATCCTCTCCCATGTTTTGTTAATTCTTTTGATATAATTAGGTATTGCAGTGGTTCCGCATGAAACGTTTTCAGCTAGAATCCCTTAAATTAATCAATTCAAATGGTCTCTAAAGATATCAATTTTATCCTTCCACCACAAAAAATAAGCCTTTATTGATGAGAATTTAAGTGTGACTGTGGCTGAATTAGACTTACTTAAGAAGCCTGTGGTTTGCTAACCTTCAAGCAAGCCATTTCGTGAGTCAGATTTATGAGTTATACTTGTGATTTTGAATTCATTCATTTCATTCATTTATAAACTTTATTCGGTTTTACATTGTAAAAACCATAAAAGTTACAGTATATACACATCTCGTAAAAGAAGTACATTAAAAATTTACAATTCATAGCCATAAAAACAAGAAATATGTTTCCACCAGAGGTTACGGATAATATTAACAAATACAATAGATAAATAACATGTATATTTATACAATTAAAAGTGGAGAACACGCATGAGTCATACCTTAAGACTGTGAGTACCTCCTCCCCCTAAAAATAGCTAGTATTCCAGACAAGCCCTGCTTCTCACCAGAGATTTCAGGTAGCCCACAATAAAAAATATACAATCTGGTTTCAGCAGCTGCAAATACAAAAGTGCTGGGCGAACCTGATTAAAATGTAGCCTCTTTAAAAGGGGGAGTAAAAAATGTCTCCAAGGTATTTCATAAAATTTGCAGAAGAACATGAAGTGTAGCAGATCCTGTGGAGAAACGTTGTCGCAGCCACAGGGTGCTAACACCTGTCCTCTGCTGCACCCTTTCGGAACGGCAATTAACAGATGGAAAAAATCGAGGCGAAACCTAGACAGTAAGAACCGCTCATGGGTAGTCAGTGTTCCCAAAAGGTATGGCTCGATCAATGGATGAGTTTTTAGGGTCAGAAATTTACGGACGCTCGGTTTGCATAATTCCTGTTCATCTCTTTCTAGCTTCCTGATACAACTAAAAGCTTTCTTAATTGATTCCACATCCTTTTTTCTTATGGTGGAGGGTTTTAAAAAAAGTTCCGGGCGACCCAACTCTGTAAAACAACCTCTGACATACTTCAACCACGGGATTCTAGACATATGTTCAAGGTTCATACAGTCCATTATAATCTGCTGGGTGAGCTCTAGCTCCTTGTTTGGCCAGCACTTAAGCCAAAACACTAAAGGGCGCAGAGCGAGAGTATCACATAAAAATGGAGCCCCCAGTTCTTCATGAGCTACCAGGGTCGATAAACTGGTTGGCATTCCCAGCAGGCGCTTTAAAAAGTTATTCTCTGCCACCTGCAGCGCGTCTGCTGTGGTATACCCCCAGACTTCACTACCATAACATGCAGATGATACACCTTTGGCCTGATAAATTTTCAGCATGGCTGCAATTGGGCGCTTGCCCATCTTGGCAGCAAAGCTGAAAATAGCGGCAGTTATTCGAATGAGCTCCCCCTTTTTCGTCTGTATAAGGGGTCCCCACTTTAAGCGATCATCCAACAGGACCCCCAAATATGAGAACACCGACGTTGTGGGGACCTTCGCAGAGCCTACAGAAAAAGAATACTTTTTCGTAGGACGAGCCCCTACCTGCAAGACGTAAGATTTTGCATTATTGATGGCTAAGTCACGGGACCCCATAAAATTCAGAAATGCATCTAGTAGGGACTGGAGTCCCCTTGCGGTTCTTGCTATGAGGACTGCGTCATCCGTATATAGGAGGACGGGGAGACCCCGGCGCCCCACATGCGGAAAGTCGGCCCCCGTAGATACCAGAGCTCCTTCAAGATCATTGATGTAAAGGTTAAACAGGAAGGGGGCCAGAATACAGCCCTGCCTTACCCCTCTTTCGATATTAAATTCCCTGGAGACCCAAAGATCCTGTGCATATCTGATATTCGCCCTAGTGTTCCTATGCAGATCCATTAGAAAGTCCACGATGGAGGCCTCCACCCCCATGGCCCTCATGGACTGCCACAGTTTGACCCGATTGACACAGTCAAACGCGGAAGACAGGTCCATGAAGGCCATGTAGATCGTACCTGGGCGGGCCATCGTATACTTGCCAAGGATCAGATAGTGGTTTAGGCATTGGGCCACCGTCGACCTCCCAGCACGAAACCCATATTGGGTATCAGCAATGATGTTATGCTCCTCTGCCCATGAAGATAGTCTTTGCAATAGTACTCCTCCCACCACCTTTACTACTGAATCAATGAGAGAAATAGGTCGGTAGCAGTGTGTACTATTTCGATCCCCCTTTTTAAATACTGGCACGATGGTAGAAATGGCCCAGGAATCAGGGCTACCGTCCCTGGCCGCTGCGTTCAGTACAGCCGCCAGGATCGGGGCCCAAAAGGATGGATCCGACTTATAAAGGTCCGGCGGAATTCCGTCCGGTCCAGGAGCCTTGTTGCAAGTTAGGCCAGCAATTCCCGCCTCCACCTCTGTTAGCTCAAAGACCAGACAGTCAGTGTTTGTTGCCCGGGGTAGCTGGTCATGATGACCCATGGAGCCCTTAAACATAGATTGAAAGTGGGCCACCCATTCGTCTTCCGTGATGTGGGAGCCTAAAACGTTACCTGTATCTTCAGTAAACAATGGTCTATTAACGATGCCCCAAAACCGTGTGCCGTTCCTTAAAGTGCTGGACTCTAACAGCTCCCTCCATGCCTCCTCCTTAAGAACTCCCTTACGGGTAGCTAAGACCTGCTTATATTCTGTGCGACATGCGCGTATGTATAGGGGGTCTCTTGGGACAACTTTCAAGGCCTCCTTTAACTTACGTGCTGCCTGGGAGCAGGAAGAATCAAACCATCTTGGGTTTGAGTTGGACACCTTATGAGCTGGAGCCCTCAAACGTTCCCCTGCTTTACGAGAAATAACACTGAAAGCACTAAGGACATCCCTCGGTAGACTCTCCGGTTGAACACAGAAATCAAGTTCAACTGCACATGAGTCTCTCACCTCCCTGTGGAAAGCATCCGGGTCGATCTGAGACCATTTAAGGCGGCGCCCACCGTCTGTGGGTCTTGATGTTCCCGGTGCCCTTCCCCTAGGTTTGCTGAATAAAAATGCGCCACAAAAGTATACACAGAGGGGATTGTGATCACTAAAAACGCTTTCCTTGATGGAAAACCTATGAAAAAGGGACTGAAGGGAGGAGGAGATTAAAATATGGTCTATGAAAGACCCAGTACCTCTCCCTTTAAAGGTGGAAATCAAGGCTTTGCAGTTAGGGGCAGAGAGGGACATTAGTGTCAGTAGATCAAATTCATTGACCAGATTATTTAGTTCGTCCCCCTGTGTTGAGTGCTCAAAATGAAACCCCCTCATTCTGTGGCATCCCAAATCGGACATCTTCGTAATCTTAGGGTCGCCACAAGGGTGGGTATTAAAATCTCCCAACACCATCATGGGGCATGAGCCATGATCACAAAACTTCCTTATATAGTGACTCAGCTGGATGATGCTACCTTCCCCCTTTTTACTATTCGGTGAATTATAGAAATTAATCAGGCTCATTATATTGTTCCCCTTCTTAAGTGTAATGGCCTGGAGGCCCTGGCCAAAAAAAGGATGGGTTTTTACCTGGCACTCCACTGTCAGCGAGATATAAGTAACCAAACCTCCTTTGGCTCTGCCACCAGTTGACGGGGAGGCAGGAACAAAATAAGCTTTGAAACCCTCCAAAAACAGATTGCAATCCACCAACCAGGTTTCTTGAAGGCAGATTACTAAGAAATGCCTAACAAACTGTTGCCATACGGGGTCCTGGAACTTGTCTGCCAGGCCTGCTATGTTCCATGATAGAACGTTACTGTCCAAAACATGGGGTGTCACCTCTCTTTGTGTTAAAGGAAGGTGAGCCATCTGCAGTGTCTCTATCTCGGTTGCCAAGGTTGAGTGAGCCCTCTGTTGGTGCATTGGCTCCGCTACGGTCTCGGTAGGGATATCCAGTCAATCACATCCCTCCAACCCCGATAACATAGAAAATCTATTAGCTAGTGCTAGTGTAGGAGGCGCAACAGGAAGGAAGTGAGGCCCCCATGAGTGACTTATACCGTAAGGTAGTTGTGAGAGCCCTTGGTTCCTACCTGCAGAGTTATTATACGACCAACTGGCTCGAGCAAGATCCCTGTCATTATTCCCTGATATATACCCCTGAGAATCAGTTCTATAAAAGAAACCCAGTGGAAGTACCTGTATTGTGGACCCGTGATGTGGTGGACCGACATGAATATCCCCTAACAGGATTCTTTCGGGTATAGAGGCCCTGTTGAAGGGGGCGTGGCCGGACGCCGATGGAGCAGGGAGCCTGAACCGGAGCTCCTAGCGGGTGATCCCCCATCACAGCCCATCCTGACCGATATAGTGGGGCCCTCCACCCCATCAACTTCTCCCCTGACTCATGAAGGACGCGGGAACGGGCAGGAATTGCCAATAGGGGCTAAAACACTTGCCTACTGGAGAATCCAGCCGGACGGAGGAACCGCGAGGTCGACCAAGATGGCGCCCGTGGTCTGAGGTCCGAAGACGGGGATCGCCTGGTGAGCGCTGGCAGCATACGGCGGGTCGGAGCGGCGATCTGGTACGGCGGAACGCCCGTCTTGAGCGGCTCCTGGGGCAGCTGGAGCAAAGTGGTGAGAATCGCCGGGGAACGGGCCGCGGCGGGACGGAGCTGCCGGCGGCTGGGGGCGGCTGCCGCGGCGGGACTGAGTGCTGCGCAGCTCCCCGGTCCCGATCTGGCGTGACACCATAAAGCGGAACAGAGCACCGGCCCTGCCCAGTGGAGCCCCCGACTTGCGAGGCCCTGCGGCCCCCGAAGTGTGATAGGGGGGGCCGAGACAGGCAAACAGAGCGGCTGCACAAGATGGCGCTCGCGGCCTGAAGACAGCCTTGACTGCAGAGCCAGGTACCGGGCAGGCCATAGGCAAGTGTGGGGAGTGGATGCGCACCTCCCGCGGCGGCGGGGAGGCCCGGCCGGCGGCGGGGGGCATTGAGCCGCTTAGCATCAGCCTAACATACGGTGGGACCCCCAGCTGGGAGCGGCGGCCTGGCCGGCTGATGTGCAGAGCCCTGTCGGCGCGGCGGGGGGCCGGGGACATTGGGAACACCCCTAAAACCGCAAGGAGCGAGGCAGACGGTGGAGCTCCCTGACCCCCCCCCCCCCATTGCTCACAAGGCTGAGACGATCGAGAGCAGGGGACCCCTGAATGCACGGAGGTGAGGAGGGGTGCAGGCGGGGGGGGCCAGACGACGACGCAGCGGAGAGCACAGAGTCACTGCGGATCCACGTATTGAGCGCCGGAGGGGACCCCCACCTAGGTGCGGGGGGCGCGGCTGCCAGAGGTGCTGCACCATACTTGCCCGGTGAGGTTGGGAGGCGCGGTGTCGCCGTCGACGCCGCTGCTGCGGTCCTTCCTTCTCCTTGCCGGGGACACTGCCCGCTGCCGCCGGGTCGGACTGCCTCCTCGACTGGGCTACTTGCTGCCTTACCGCGACGCTGCCCTGGGGCTATACGATTGGAACCCGCACACTGCGAGATCAGTCTTGCCGGCCTTGACTCTCTGGTGAGATCCCAGCACAACCGGGACTAGAACCGGCGGGTATCCTCGCTAGGCGGACGGCGACCGCACTGCACCCAGCATGGGGCGGGTCAGTAAGCGGCGGGAGATGGAGCAGCAGGAGTCGGCGGGCGAAGATACCGGAGAGCAGCGACCATGCACGAGAGCTCAAAGCGAAAAGCCCGCGCCCCAGGGTGAGGTATCGCTCCACGACATCCTGCAGGCCATAGAAACGTCACGGACGGCCGTAGAAACCAAAATAGATACGCTCCGTGAGGATCTTGGACTCTTGAGGGCCGATCACAGAAAATTGGCGGACCGCGTCACGACAGCGGAGGGTGAGGTCGAGGACCTGAAACCGCAAGTCTCCACGACCTCGCGCCAAATCACGGACATTGAAAAAAGGGTGCAGGTGCTGGAGCGGCGGGCAGAGGACTCCGAAAATAGAGCAAGACGGAACAACATACGGGTCATTGGCCTGCCGGAGAAACTCGAGGGGAACAACATGGTGGCCTATCTCGAGAACTGGATTCGCACTGAAGTGGCAGAGGAGGGCCTATCGCAATACTTCGCTCTTGAGAGGGCTCACAGGGTCCCTGCTCGGGCGCCGCCGCCGGGGGGACCGCCGAGACCCGTGGTGGCCCGTCTCCTCTTTTACAAAGATAGAGATCACGTGCTGGGCCAAGCGCGACTCAAAGGACAACTCAAAATAGGGAACAGCACGGTACGGATCTTCCCGGACTTCTCCAGGGAGGTACAGAGACAGCGAGCTTCCTTTGTCTCGGCCAAAAGGAAACTGCGCCAGTTGGACGTGCCATACTCCATGGTGTTCCCGGCTAGACTTCGGATAACGCACGCGGGGGAGACCAAGTTCTTCACCACACCTCACGACGTATGGGGCTGGATAGAGGAGAGAGGCCCACGAGACAGGAGGCACGACAGCACGGATCGGCCCGAGAAAGATCACGCACGATCACCGGGAGGAGGAGGGAAACTCAAGAACCAGCCAACGCCGGAAGAAAGTAGGCGAGACAGAGAGAGAGCGGTGGCGGCAATAGCCTCCCTGAGTGCCACAAGTCCGGGGGGCAGCCACTCCCTCTCAGGAGAGGACCGGAGAGACTCTGATTCAGAAACCAGCTCGAGCACTGTGGGGGAGGACAGTCAGATCCTACCAGAGGTAACTCCAGGCACGGCGGACGAACTGATTTAGCTCATCCATGACACGCAAGTATAGGCGGGACATTGCAACTGGCGGTGGAGGAGTCGCGGCTTGCGCCTGCTCTGCACATAAGAGGTGCCCTGGAGGGGTGATACGAGAGCTCACCATGGGATGGGGGGGAGCCCAGGGGGCGGAGGAGAAGGCTTTCCTCCAGACGGACACTCGTCTAACCACCACCCGAACGTTGGACATTTGACTGTTACCATGCCAGAAGGCAGTTTGGATAGGGGGAATTTCTCACTTGTCCTGGGGAAGGGGAGTTGGGGAAGTTTTGTTGTTTTAAGTTGGGGGCACTGCTGTCTATACATTCCCGGGGACACACGATACAACGCGGAGAGTCCCTCTTTCCTTACATTGCACCGAACGTTATGCAGGGGCGCGAGGGCTGGACGGCGGTAACGAGAATACCAAGTGATGCCGAAACGTAAGGTATATAACCTCCTCTCTTGGAATGTCCGGGGGATGCGCTCCATGCACAAACGCTACAGGGTTTTCTCTCATCTGAACAGGAGGGGGATACATATTGCAATGTTACAGGAGACGCACACATTGGCATCTGAGGGGGCGGCTCTACAACGTAGATGGAGGGGACAGGCATACTATACCTCATACTCGGCGTTCGCCAGGGGGGTCCTGGTGTGGATTAGAGCAGGGGTCCCCTTCCAGCACACAGGGCACAGAGTAGACCCGGAGGGACGATACGTGGTGGTTACGGGGCGGTTGGACGGACAGGACGTCACGCTCATTAATATTTATGGCCCAAATGTGGACCAGGGAACGTTCCTGGAGCAGCTATCTGGGACCCTGGCGCCATATCTTACGGGGTCAATTATTATGGGGGGAGATTTCAATTGTATTGCAGACCTGATGCTCGATCGATCTCATCCACCACTACGGGATGCCCCGGCACACAGAATAGCTAAGGCGTTTGGGGACTGGCAATCTCGCTGGGGATTAGTAGACACGTGGAGACGTATGCATCCAGCTGACAGGGAATACTCCCACCTCTCACACGTGCATGACCTGCACGTTCGCCTGGACACCTTTCTATGCTCCCCGGACGTACACGCCAGAATGCACGACACGGAATACCTCACCCGGACAGTGTCGGACCACAACCCGATACTGACCCGACTGCACTGGGGGACCCAGCAGCAACCCATCCCAACATGGCGCCTTAAACCTGAGGCACTAGAGGATCCAGTGTTCCTGGATGAGATTAGGGGCCATATCGGCACGTACTTCGCCGACAACGCGCAGACCACGGACTCCAGGGGGACGGAGTGGGAGGCCTTCAAGGTTGTCATCAGGGGGCGCTGCATGGCGCTCTCCATTGGGGTCCGGCGAACGTTACTCACGGACGTGGAGAGGGCCGACCGCGCACTGAGGGAGGTAGAAATTTGCCGCCCAAATCATCCAGAACTCCGGCAGGCATTGCTGGCAGCGAAGGAAGAGGTGGCCGCGCACGAGGAAAGGCTGAGGTGTTTCGATTATAAGGCCTATATGGACAGGACGCACGCAGAGCGAGATAGAGCGGGTAGGTTACTAGCGTGGCTGGCCAACCCCAACCGCAGGGGGAACACAATTATTGAGCTCGCAGGCTCTGAGGGTCAATCCTTATATAGGCAGGATGCTATTAACAATAGGTTCCGTGGATACTATGAAAGGCTGTACGAGAGCTCTGGGCCGCGGGGGGAAGGGGAGATAGAGGGCTACCTGGCAGACCTTCCTCTGCATACCCTAACGGACGAGGACGCGGACCAACTGGGGGCGGCCATCACGGAGCGCGAAGTTCGGGGGGCCATCAAGGAACTGGCCCGAGGGAAAACCCCAGGCACAGACGGGCTTCCTAAAGAATTCTACGCGGCATACACGGAAGAACTAGCCCCCAAGCTAGTGGAGATGTACACAGAGGCGGGAAAGAGGGGACGCCTACCTGCCACTACGCGTGAGGCGGTGGTGATCCCGTTATTGAAGCCCGATAAGTCCCCCTGGACTGCACAGCGTATAGGCCCCTGTCGATGTTAAATCTCGACTTTAAGATATTAAGTAAGTTGCTGGCAACGCGATTGCTGCCGCATATGACCTCCCTTGTGCATCTGGATCAGGCGGGATTTATTCCCCGCAGGAACACGACCCTGAACATACGCCGCCTGTTATCTGTACTTGAGCTTGGGGCAACGGGCGATCAGGCAGGAGCGGTGTTTGCCATTGACATGGAAAAGGCATTCGATAGCCTAGAATGGGGGTTCCTGTATGCAGTTTTAATCAAAATGGGCCTTGGGCCAGGGTTCCTGCGATGGGTGCAGCTACTATACGCTGATCCGGTGGCAAGAGTCCGCACAGGGGCACGATATCAGGGCAGTACAGAGTGGAGAGGGGCACGCGGCAGGGGTGTCCCCTCTCCCTCTGTTATTTGCCCTGGCGGTGGAGCCACTGGCATGTGTGGCGAGGTCAGACAGGGCTTACAGAGGGTTACAACTGGGGGAGCAGAGGCACAATATAGCGCTATACGCGGACGATCTCCTATTATTCCTGCGCCACGCAGGGGAGGATCTCCCGGGGGCACGGAGGATGATGGACGAGTTCGGCGGTCTATCGGGCCTCCGAGTAAACTGGCAGAAGTCTCGATTGTTTCCCCTGAGGGTGGACATGGTGCCGCCTGAGGACCTTGGTAATCTGAGATGGGAACCCAGATGTTTCCGCTACCTGGGAGTGCGTATCTTCCACGCTGTAGCAGATGTGAAAGAAGGGAACATAGAGAGGGCACTGCGCGCGCTTAAGGATAGTATGGACTTTTGGGGAAAGCTTCCTCTATCCGTGATGGGCCGGGTCTCCCTACTCAAAATGGTGGCTCTCCCTCGATTGCTGTACTTTTTTACTACATTGCCAGTGTGGATCTCGGCGGCTTGGTTTCGGGAGCTGGACTCCCGACTGTCTGCATTCATCTGGGGGGCGGGCCGGCGGAGAGTGGCCCTTAACACATTAAAAAGACCCCGATCAGAGGGGGGCCTCGCTGTGCCGGATATGGAAGGGTATTACTTGGCAGGACAGCTACAAAGACTCACACAGTGGGTGGCGGGGAGCATAGACCCAGACAGGGGGGTGCCACTGTTCACACCGAACAAACTGGATGTGTTTCGCACACTGCTAAGGGTCGCCAAACCGCAGCAGATCAGCAGTAACGAACATGGGGTGATCCGACGGTGCTGGGGCAGATGTCTACAGAAAACTAGGACACAACACCCATACTCGCCCGAAATGGCGATGACGCTGCTGAGTGCCCTGCCCCACGGGGGACAATGGCGGGGGATAGACGATTGGGTACAAGCAGGGGCTACAAGGGTGGGAGATCTCTTCCGCGATGGAGAGCTACTCTCCTTTGGGGACTTCAGCGCCGACTGGGATATCCCAATAGGGCATTTCCTATTATACGGAGCAGTCACAGGGGCCATGAGACGTCACTGGGGAACAGGCACGACTGAACCGATTCGACACACCACTTGCGAATATATAAGCATTGCCGGGGGCACTATCAAGGCGGTGGCATGTCTTTATAGGGCCATAGGACGCGACTCCCTGCAACCGCTGGACAGATTGAGAAACCAATGGGGGAAGACGTCGCCAGGCCACTGGAAGACAAGGACTGGGAAAATATTCTTGACCGGGCACCCAAAGTTTCTAGGAACGCCCGCTTTAGCTTGATTAACTTCTACGTACTCCACCAAGCCTACCTTACGCCAGAACGTATCAACCGATACTTTACTAGAGACGACGCCAGATGCCCGAGATGCACTACACTAGGGGCGACTTTCATTCACATGCTCTGGAGCTGTACTGCTTTAACACATTACTGGCAGGAGGTGACACAGGAGACGGCTAGGGTCATGGAGAGGATTATCCCCTGCACACCGACACATGTCCTACTAAGCCTGTTCCCACACACGGCCAAAACTAGGACCACAGATAGGTTCCAAGATCTCGCCTTCATACTGGCGAAGCGAGAAATCACTCGTAACTGGAAAGACCCGAAGGGCCCCAGCACACACAGTTGGAAGCGAGAGCTAGTGAAATGGGCAGGATGCGAGAGTAGGATCCTACTGAGGAATGCGAGGCGGGGGATAGGCAAGGAGGAGCGAGCCAGGGCATGGGAGGGGTTGCTGGGTGACCTGCAAAGGGACGGGCAGGAATCCGACGCCTCTTCCCCTGAAAGGCCCCTACAGTGAAAGCATCCCTAATGGCCAGGACAGATCAGAGCAGCTTTGAAGACCCCGGAGGGTGGGGAGCGTCCAACACACTCCAACAGGAGAGGGTAGGGACAGAGGGGGTAGTATATATACACATATATAGGATGCCCATGCGCGTAATGATTGGATAGAAGGGAAGGGACCCTTGGCATCCGAGTGGGGCAAACGGGAGACAGCAGTGCGGGGAGGGAGGGAGGGGGGGACTAGGTTACGAGGTTTGTTAGGCAGAAGGGGGGAGGGGGTCAGGGCCGGATTAGCACTATCCCTACCGAACAAGGCGGGAGGGGCTGCACGATACGAGGGCAACGTGAGGCAGTGTATAAACTGTCCACGGAAATATAACGCATATGACAATGGTCCGAATGCAATGTTGTCTTGATTTCTGCAACCCTGTTTAAACATAAAGGCAATAAAATTTGTTTAAAAAAAAAAAAAATAGAGGCCCTGTTGAAATTTACTATAACGCAGTCACCCCCTCCCGGCTTCCTGGAACTGCCTATCCAATCCACTCGGCGTACCATAATAATGTTACGTTCCACACCAGGAGCCACGGGGGTATTAGTTGATAACCAGTGGAGTACCTTGTTCTTTAACTTGTTGTAATCCTCGTTTACACCTGGGGGAAGAGGCGGGACGTTCCCCAAGACCACTACATAAGGAGTGGATTCTGGGGGAAGATGAATAGTAGGAGGGCGCTGACGAACCTCCCCTGACAACACCGCGGGGCCATCCGACTGGCCTGCAGAGGATTGGCGGTCCCGCCTGTGCAGGGGAACTGCCAGCGGCCTACTGAGAGTCTGGCCACCCCTTGAGTCGTCTACCTCCCCTTGAGCTAAATGCGCCGTATGACGCTGCACAAGCTGCTGGTCTCCATGAGATTTGGTAGAGTTTTTGAGTAAGCCCGGGTCAGACTTGGCGACTGATTCTAATTTTGGGATCTCACTTGTAGCCCCACAGTTTACAAAGGCATTGGTTTGGGCCCCCCCTGCAAGACTTTTCTCGATTGATGTCAACCTCTCTAGGATAGGACTCAGTTTAGTATCCAACAGGGTGGTCATTATATCTTTAAAGGCATTGATGACCATCGTGTCTAGATTTGTAACTACCGGCTTAAACGCCTAGGACTTGGCAGAAGGCTTATTGGCAGAGGTGAGTTTTGGTCTTTTTGCTTTACCCCCTGTAGTTTGAAGTTTCCGTTTTGCGCTCCCCCCGGTGTTAGGCCCCCCTGGGCAATGGATTGACTAATCTCCCTATGGAAGAGAGAATGGGTGGACATACGATTCTGTGTGTTAGTACTATCCTTCCCTTGTAGGGGAACAATACTTTCTCATCTTTCAATTATTATTACTGGGGAGAGAGATCTATGGGGGGTCAGGGAAGGGGCCGAAGAGGGAGCTTCATATACAGGAGCTAACCCTTCAGTAATAACGGAAGCTGCAGGCGACCCCTGGCAGCTGTCGGAACAGGCAGGTGGAGATTCAACCAGGGGCACACTAGATCCAAGTAAAGGTGGGTGCAGACAGTTAGTGGGTGATCTGGAAAGACGCCTGTTCACTAATTCGATCTCTTTATCGATGACGGCAGCTGCTCTCTGCAAAAAGGAGTCCATTGTGGTGACCGTGGAAGAGGAACTAACCGCTGATTTAGCCCCAACAGACCCCATCTGAGCCTTTCGCCTCCCCATAACTTTAAAGTGATACCAATACTAAACTGAGACAAATATAAACATAATAATGGATAAAAATAAATAAAATAAATTTAAACGGTGAATATACAAGTACAGTAGGCGCAGGGGAATGCCTCTTGTTCATGATATATGTCCAACACTAGTCCAGGGAAGCTTCCTCCCTATCAAGGGCTTCAAATACCGGTGCTTGAGTTGTGCATCCGTGCAGAATCTGTATGATAGGTGTAGGTGCAGGCCTACCTTCTTCCGCGGGTGCAAGGTCTTAGTGACTGGCTATTCAAGTATCAGCAAGCAGGTTGACCAAAAGCTCAAAACAACGACGGCCAAGAGAAATGGCCCAGCCCGGCCTCTGCCGGTCTCGGACAGGCGCAGACGGGCCCGCCCTGGGCCCGGGCTGCGGGAGGGCCGCTGAGATTTTATCGCGCCCTCCGGCGCGGTGACGTGATTGCAGGAGTGCAGGGGCCTGTGGGAGATAAAGTCTCGTTGGGCTGTTCCCTCACGGCCGGGAAAAGAGAAATCAAGCCGTTCCCTCACGGCGGCAGCGGAGGCCATGCAGCAGCAGTGGACCCAGCAATGGACCCAGTCAGGTAGGCTTTAGAAACAATGCCGCGCGCTGCGGGAGGGCCGCTGAGATTTTATCGGCGCTCCGGCGCGGTGACGTGATTGCAGGAGTGCAGGGGCCTGTGGGAGATGAAGTCTCGTTGGGCCGTTCCTCTCACGGCCGGGAAAAAGAGAAATCAAGCCGTTCCCCTCACGGCGGCAGCGGAGGCTATGCAGCAGCAGTGGACCCAGCAATGGACCCAGTCAGGTAGGCTTTAGAAACACGTCCTAACCTTCAAGCAAGCCATTTCGTGAGTCAGCAACAGGATGTTTGAACGTGCAGTTACAGGTTCTGGTGTGGCGGAATGTGCTGGCCCAGGAACACGCCATGTTCTTACCCTATGACAACATTACAAAAAGGCATCAATTATAGTTTATTTATTTTTATTAAGAGGTATATGGGAAATCCTTAGTCAGTGAAGTGCAATTTTTTGAGGTGTGTTTTTAGTTCTTTTTGGAACGCCAGTGCTTTTGGTTTAGTCAGATGTGGTCAGGGAATGAGTGCAATAGCCTTGGGGCAAGGGATGAGAAGGCTTGTTTCGTGGGTTTGTTTTTTAACTAGTTGGAGGATCAGTTTGTCCGTGTTCCTTTTATTTCCTTTTCCGCCTCTAAACTGCAGTTTTTCCATCAACTAGAAGGGAGAACTATTAGAGATAGATTTATGAGTTATACTTGTGATTTTGAATTCAATTTTTGATTTAAGGGGAAGCCAGTGGGAGTCGGAGTTATATGGCTGATTTTTTGGCACTGTGAAAAGCATTGCAGCGGCATGGAGTATGCTTTTTGGAGGAGCAATGGAGGTTTTGGGTAGGCCAGTGAGGACATCATATCCTCTATTTAAATGGTTGAAAAAGAATGCCTGTACTGAATATCTAAAGTGTTACTGAGGGATAGAAAACTTCAGGTTCTTTAACAGATGTAGAGGCTTATTTACAATCACAGCCGGTGCGTCACTTTTTTTGATGCACCAGAGGTGCGTCACTTTTTTCGACGCACCGGCAGCGCAGTGTGCTGGTCTATATTTACAAGGCCACGCTTTTCATGACCTTGTAAATACGGCCCCTTTTCACGCATCACTTTGCGTGAAAGGGTAGTGCCATGGGTGTTACTGTGAGTGTTCCCACACATAACACACATGGATTCTGCTGCATTCCCAGATTTACAAAGTTTCCTAAACCTGGAAATGCGTCAGAATCCTACGCTTCCCCAGGGGAGGCATAAGGAGGCGCAATGAGGAGAAATACTTTTATTTCTCCTCGTTATTTCCTATTTCTACGTGTGCTGCATTCTGCAGCATGCATAGAAAGAAAAAAACGCTATCAATTATTGTTTTTGTACAGAAAGGTTGTCCCTTCCTGCACAACAACAATCATCCCCGCAACGCAGGCACCCTTGCACCACAGTTCAAGGGTGCCTGCGTTGGCGCATGGCAGCCAATTGTGCGCGAGCGCATGGGAAAGCACAGGGATGTGTCGTATTGTTGTAAATACGATGCATCACTGTGCTTTTAAAATGACGCAGCTCGGCGCAGTAAAATAGCTTGCGGTGCCGTGCTGCGTCATTTTGTTGTAAATGAGGCCCGTAGTTTATAGGCGGCATATTTAGTTAGTCTAGCAACATGGTAAGTTATGTTTACATTTTGGAGAATGATGAAGTCGAAACATTATATATATGGGCCTAAGGAAGGGAAAATGCCTAGTGGATGCAGTCAATCTAGCCATTTTTGTCCAAGAAACAGAGGGCCACATGTATCAGTATTAGGAATAGCGATTACCTAATTGCAATTTTCTGCAAATCGCAATTAGGTAATAGCTGTTCCCAATGTATGAAACGCCATGAGTTTCATTTAGCGATTCCTAGGGGGTCGCAAATCGACCTCCTTCATGAGTATTAATGAGGTAGGTCGCTATGTGCAACCCATTAGGAATCGCTAAAATCACGGGGATGGTGGCCTGCTGGGGACAGCAGACCACCATGTCCATGACTGCTTTTAAATAAAGGAATCCTTTTTTAAAAAAATGCAGCCCTTTTTCCTCAGAGGAAAACATGTTGCGTTTAAAAAAGAAAAGTGTTCTTTTCATATTTTAAGAGCAGACAGTGGTCCGTGGGACCACTGCCTGCTCAGAAAAAATGTGTGTACTACCATTCACAAAGTGGAAGGGGTCCCTTGGGGACCCCTTCCCATTTGCGAAGGGTTACCACCAACTTGAAGTTGGTGGTAAAATATGAATGTATTGCGACTGCATTTCGGTTGCAAAACATCCTTACATACCTCTGCAATTAGGTATCAGGAAGGAACGCCCTAAACACGCCCCTTCCTAACACAGAATCGCAATCCCTATTTGCGACTCGGTAATAGGTTACCGAAACGCAAATAGGATTTGGTACATAGGAAAAGCCTTTTTTCTGGTTGCAAACGGCCTGATTCTGCAAATCAGGCCGTTTGCAACCTTAAACAAGGTACATACATGTGGCCCAGAGTCTTTTAAGAAGAGAAGAATTAAGTCAGTTTTGGTCAGGTTCATTTTAGAGAATGATTATACATCTATTCAGTGAGTTTCTCTAAGAAGATTTTCATATTACTTACAATTTCATATTAGTGAAGCACAAGGGGCACTGAGACAAAAAGGCACAGATGGCAATCACTGACATACTGGTGTACGTTGATGGATCTGTCTTGAAGTACTGAGGTAAGCACTTCCAGATACAAGCTGGACCAAAATGGGAAAAGGTGAAACCTTCTGGACTCCGACTTCTATGTGGTGAATGTCTGATTCAATGAATTCCAGTTCTACAAATTGAGATCTTGTGGAAAGGAATGCGTTAAACCATTTTAGAACATTTTCTTTTATTTCTATTCTGGCATTCAATCAGAGAGTTGTGGTCTAGGGTATCAAACGCTGTTGAAGGATCAAGAATCACTAAGAGGCAAGCATCATCACCGTCTAGTATGTTCAATGCATCATCTCCTATCCGTACTGTGGTCGTTTTGGAAACTGTATTTGTAACAGAATACAAATTTATAGAAATTTAGTAGATTATTGGTGCGAAGATGAGATTTAGTAGGTGACTGGCAACGGCTTTCTCCATGATTTTGCCAAATGAAGAGGAGTTTTGAGACTGGGATACAAGTTTGGATTCTTAAGAAGTGAGGCTTCTTGAGAAGTGGGCCTTTTTCAGAGAAATATTAACTGCCTTTAATATGAGAAGACCAATGTTTTTTGGCAGCTTTGTGAAGAGTTCTAAGAATTGGGTCAGCAGCATCAAAAAGGGGGTTATAGACGAGATGATTATCAGCATATCTTGGGTGTCAGCTTTGTTCAAGGACCATGAGGCAGTGGATCCTTTGTGCCAGACCGATGAGAATGGTGTTTTAGCCTTTCTGGAGTTCTTCAGCATATGGCTAATTTGTTAACAGTGGTCTGCAAGCTTCGTATTTTTGGAGCTGGACTAGGCTTCACACATAGTTGTGACAGTTGGTGGCTTTCTTTATTTTTTGCCACAAAGTATTTGCTTTTTGGTGCTATATAGGTTTTTTTATGGGTGATCCTTTTTTTCTTAGAGGGCTGCTAAAGCTTCCTAATGTTTCTTTTCCTGTTGTTGAGATCTTTGTAATACCATGTCACACAGGGGTTTTCTCTAATAAATTTTAGTTTTAAAGGAGCAAGACTGTTCAGGATGTGAATTGGTGCTTCATTGTAGTAGTTTGTGAGGGAGTCTACAGTATTTGTAAGGTTAGGCAAGCGAGTGATGATTTGATAGTTGCTGGACTGGTATTTTTTAAGTCTCTTTTCTAGATTTTAAGGGTTTTGATTCTTGAGTCTTTTTGTTCTTTTCCTTGTATAGAAAGAGAAGGCAAGGAGGTCAGACCAATCTAGCTCCAAATGGTTTTAAGGTGATATCACGTTTGATGGTGGAAGAGGTCCACAGTGTTACTTTTCTTGTGTGTCAATAAGGTGATTTGTTTCTTTAGGTTATGTCGCATATATAGATATGATTACGCTTTCCTGTGAATGTCTTCTTAATGCTCCATGGTGTGTCGAGCTCTCCAAGAAAATTATTGGTGGCTGGACTTGTATTCATTAAGGTGGTTCATTCTTAAGAATATTCAGGAAAAGCTTGATTGCAGATGCAGACTGGGAGACCTTATGTGGTATGAAAACAGGAATATTTATTATGTGTTTGTTGTATCAAGTTTGACAGAAGTTAGAAGGAGGAGTGCAGGAGTTTCTAACGTGAGGCATTTCCAGCAGTTCTTATGAATGATGCAATGTCACCTCAATTTTTATTTACATATATATTTGGGAATAATTCAGCAGTTTGACAGCACTAACCCCACAAAGGAGATTGTTGACTCCTCATTGAACCATGTATCATTTATGAAAAGTATATCAATGTCATGAGTGATTATGAGGTCAGTGATTTTCAGTGTATGTGCTTGCACCGATCTTGCATTTATTAGGGTACAATTTATGTTTGATTCGTAGTGACTGTTAGCGAAGTACAAGCTACTCAGTTTTGGTAACCTTCTTTCTGGTGGATTCTCTATTTAGCCACATATTCTTCACATTTGGTTTTTCTCCCCATGTGCTAGACCAAATCTGGAACTTTATCCAGCAACTGCTTCCATATAGTGGAAGGTGGCCTCAATGGACTCTGCAGAAGCCTTCACATGCCTCTGGAAGTGAATGCCTGGAGCTTTATATAGACGACCCCATGCTTGCTGTCCTCAGTTTAAATCATTGCTCCTAAAAGAAGAGCATCAGTCACAGATGAAAAACAGCAATAAAGTGTAGAACCTAACATGGAACCAAAAACACATAGAAGTCCACTCCAATGAAGGAGGAGGATGGCAGGCGGTAAGAAATCTGCGGTTAGCTAGAGTATCCACCAGAAAACATATTACCGTAAGTAAGTAATTTGTTCTGCTGCTGCATACTTATAACCATAGACTATTCACTTTTTGAATAGATACCAAAGCAGTACCCCTCAAAGGTGGTGGGTCTGAGAAGTGCACTTTACATCAGAAGTCCTACAGGGCAGAGCGGGCAAAATTGCCCTCCTTGGTGACCTAAAAGTAAATATATGGGCAAACACCCACGTAGCCACCCTTAGCTAAAGCCATATTGACAGCTTTGGCTCTGGTAGAATGAGCCTGATGGCCCTCAAGGGGCTCTTTCTTAACCAAGGCGTAGAAAATGTTGACACACAGGAAGATCCATTGTAAAAGGGTCCATTTCTGAACCGCCCTTCCTTTTATTTTTGCACCTTTGAATCCAACGGAGAGCTAGCCAACCACAAGGTGCTCCTTAGTCTGACTGATATAGAAGCTAAGAGCTCTCTTGGGGAACATCCAGTGAGCATCTACTCGTCCTTAGATGGGTGTGGTGGAGATAGGAAAGCAGGGAGCTTGACATACTGCCCCACAAGGAAGGGCAATACCACCTTTGCCTGAGTCCAAAGCACCAGCTTGTCCGGAAAGAAAGTGGTATACAGTGGTTGTACTGACAGCACCTGCAGTTGCAGACACACCATACCGACCCTCGGTCTAGGTCCACTCTCTCACCGCAGCTCCGCTGTGCCGTCTCTTGCCTCCAGACCCCGACCTCCTCCTTGGGAGTTTCGAGGCTGCTGCCCGCTCCTGCGCTGCTGCCCGCTCCAACTGGGACCAGACTGCCTGCAACCACCGTAACCTTTCTCAGCCGTTTTTTTTCTTAATTTCTCCCTGTTGTGCCACTGTTATTGTGCCCATCTGTGTCTTGCTCTAATTCCACCACTGTTTTTATTTTCTCATGCCTGCCTGTTCCTTTCGCCGCTGCTGCCCCTCCCCCCCGGAATTCCCCCCCCTGAATTCTCCCGCTCCCGCCTCCCAGCCTCTCCTCCCTCTCACCTCCCCTACTTAATGGCGGCCGCTTCGCGGTCGCGCCGCCTGCGCGCCAAAGGCAAGCCCGTCTGCGCCCCAACCGCGGCCAGCGCCAGGAACCCTGGACCTCCCACTACCCATCGCTACGACACCACCACCCTCCTCGCACTAAACCCTGGAAGACTTAGAGAATGCCAAGAGGCCTCGCCGAACACGACCCACGGCCAGTTCTCCTGCCTCCACTGCTGCCAGACCCTCACCGCCACCCCGGCCTCCAACACCGCCGACACCAGCACCGGCGACACCCTAAAATGCATCCTCCTCAACATACGCTCCGTACACAAACACGCCATGGAAATCTGGAACCTACTCGACTCTCTCTCGCCCGACATCGCCTTCTTCACAGAGACCTGGACCAACGCATCCTCCGCCCCCGACATCAGCACCGCCATCCCAGACGGATACAAGATCCAGAGGAAAGACCGCCCCAACCACCCAGGAGGGGGCCTCGCCATCGCCCACAAGAGCACCCTCCGCCTCACCACCTCCAGCTAAACCTTCCCCTCCGCCGAACACCTGCACTTCCAGATCCAGACCACCCCCAAAGCCACACTCCGAGGAACCCTCATCTACAGACCACCTGGCCCCCGAACACCCTTCGCCATCACCGACTTCATCGCACCCCACGCCATCGCCTCAACAAACTACATACTCATTGGAGACCTGAACTTCCACCTCGACAACCCCAGCGACCCCAACTCCACTATCCTTTGTGACAACCTCGCCAGCATCGGAGCAGGACACACCCTCGACCCCATCTTCGCGGCAGGAAACAGCGTCCAATTCAGCCGCACAACGCAGCAGCCATGGACCGACCACCACTGCGTACACTTCGCCTTCAACAAACCCAAGGCACCCAAACCAGCCCCACGCCCACCTCGAAGGAACTGGAGCAAGGTTACCGACGAGCAACTTAACTCCACCCTCACCCGAGACAACCACACCTGGGCACCCGACGCAAACGACGCAGCCAGAGAACTCCACACCTGGATCTCCAACTGCGCAGATGAGCTCGCCCGCTACGCAACCCCGACGGACAACGCCCCAGGAAAGCCGCCTGGTTCACCACCGCTCTCCAAGAAGCCAGACGCACCTGCAGACGCCTGGAGAAGAACTGGAGAAACACCAAGACAACCGAAAATCACACCACCTACAAGGACGCCATGACGGACTACCACAACCAGATCAGAGCCACCAAGAGGAACTTCATCCACAACATAATCCTGGCCAACTCCACCAACTCCAAGGAACTTTTCAGTGTCATTCAAGAATTCACCAACCCACGCAGCGAAGCCACAGACATCACCCCATCCCAAGACCTCTGCGACAAGCTTGGAACCTATTTCCACCTCAAGATCAAAAACCTCTACGACAACTTAATCGACCATCCACCAGGCGCCACAGACGGCCCCCCGCCCCCCAGAAACACCAGCCAGCCCACCATCTCCAACTGGACACCGATCACGGCTGAAGACACCGCCTCGACCATGAAAAGCATCCACTCGGGGGCCCCCACCGACCCCTGCCACCCTCACATCTACCACAGAGCCGCGGCCGCCATCGCACCCGAACTACAACGCACCATCAACACTACCTTCAAAACAGGCACCTTCCCAGACGACTGGAAGCGCGCAGAAGTCAGACCCCTGCTCAAGAGCCCCACAGCTGACCCCACCGACCTCAAGAACTATCGGCCCATCTCGCTCCTCCCCTTCGCAGCCAAAGTTGCAGAAAAAATAGTCAACAGGAAACTGACACGATTCATTGAAGAGAATGCCGTCCTCGACCCCTCCCAATCCGGATTCCGAAGCAACCACAGCACAGAGACCGCCCTACTCGCCGCCACAGACGACATCCGCACCCTCCTGGACCAAGGCCACTCCGCTGCCCTCATCCTACTCAACCTATCAGCGGCCTTCGACACCGTCTCCCACCGCACACTAGTCGCCAGACTACACGATGCAGGCATACAAGGAACAGCCCTGGACTGGATCCGATCATTCCACACCGGAAGAAGCCAAAGGATCAGACTCCCACCCTTCCTCTTCGACCCCACGAAAATCACCTGCGGAGTCCCACAGGGTTCATCACTGAGCCCCACCCTCTTCAACATCTACATGGCCCCACTCGCAGCCATCGTCCGACAACACGGCCTCAACATCGTATCCTACGCCGACGACACCCAGCTCATCCTCTCCCTCACCAAAGACCCCACCACTGCCAAACTCAACTTCCAGAAAGGAATGCTAGACGTCGCAGTCTGGATGACCAACAGCTGCCTGAAGCTCAACGCCGAGAAGACAGAAGTCCTCGTCCTCGGTACCACCCCTTCTGCATGGGACAGCACCTGGTGGCCGACCGCCCTCGGAAGCCCACCTACCCCCTCAGACCACGCCAAGAACCTCGGCATCGTACTCAACTCATCACTCACCATGAACCGACAGGTCAACGCTGTCACCTCCAGCTGCTTCAACACCCTACGCATCCTCCGCAAGACCTTCAAGTGGATCCCCCCTGAGTCAAGGAAGACAGTCACCCACGCACTCATCACCAGCAGACTGGACTATGGAAACGCACTCTACACCGGCATCAACAAGTCCCTACTCCGCAAACTCCAGACAATACAGAACACCGCCGCCAGACTTGTCCCCGGCATCCTCCGACACGAACACATCAGCCAACACCTACGAAGTCTCCACTGGCTCCCCGTGGAGAAAAGAGTCACTTTCAAAATCCTCACTCACGCCTACAAATGCCTACACAACAACGGACCCAAATACCTCAACGACAGAATCAACTTCCACGTACCCAAAAGAAACCTCCGATCTTCCAACCTCGCACTGGCCGAAACCCTGCGCATCCACAGAGCCAGAGTAGGCGGAAGATCCTTCTCTCACATTGCAGCCAAACCTGGAACGAGCTACCGGCCGACATCAGACGCGCCCCCTCCCTGAACACTTTCAGGAAGACCCTCAAGACCTGGCTCTTCGGCTAAACAGATCTGCGGACCCCCCCGCCCCCCCTCAGCGCCTTGAGACCCTCACGGGTGAGTAGCGCGCTTACAATTCCCTGATTGATTGATTGATTGACCATACAGAACTAACTATAATGAGGAAGTGTTGCTTAAGGGGCAGCAATATCAAAGACAGCTGTGCTGAGGCTCAAGGTGGATGTCTATCACGAATATAAGCAACAAATTCAGGTTTCACTGCAACGTAACAGAAGACGCAGCAGGAAACATATGTAAGCCATTTCAGAAAATGCATCATAACAGATCCCGGAGGGATGATCATACAAATGCAAAAAAGAAGAGAGAGCTGGTAAATGAACTTTGACAGTGACCACAGCAAGATGTTTCCGGGACAACAACAGTTAAAAAGAAATATGTCAGAAAGCTTTGCCCGCAGCGGATCGACCCGACGGTTCTCGCACTAGGCCGCAAACTTTGCCCAGTGTCCAGAATAGATTGACTTCGTGGATGTACAACGAGTGGCCAAGATGAAATGCACAACTTCCTCAGGGAGGTCAAAATCACTTAGACAGTTCCTCTAAATCTCCACACGTGAAGGTGTAGGAACCTGGCTTTAGTGCTGGGACGTAAGTTCTCCCAAAGAGGACAATGGAGTGGAGGACAGATGCACAGACTCAGCAGTTCGGGGAACCAGATCCTACCAGCCCAGTTCTACCTGGATGATCTGAGGCTGGTCCTGCCTGACCTTTCTTCAGAATTTGGGGCAGCAACAGTAGAGGTGGAAACGCAAGGCCTGTCCTACTTGAGCATCTGTTCTAGCATCCGAGTCCAATCAATAATGCTTGGTAAACGTGTGAACAGATCTCCATGTAGCCACTTTGCAAATTTTGGCTATGGGGACATTTCACATCCAAGCAGCAGTAGCCGCTTTTCCCCTACTAAGATGAGCTTTAAGTCTAGCGGACAAATTCTTATTTGTTTTTTGGTAACATAATAGCATGCAGGATACTATCTATCAAGAGATGGATTTTTTGGAAGTGGCTAGACCAGTAAGGACTGGGCCATTGTTTACAAACAATTAGTCCGGTTTAAGAATGTCTCCTGTTTTGTCCCAATAAAACTTTAAGACTCGCCTAATGTCTAGGAAATTAAGAGTTCTTTCAGCAGGTGTGGAAGGATGCTGAAAGAAAGTTGGTTAGGAAATCGTCTGATTGACGTGAAAATCCAAACTGACTTTAGGAAGGAAATGTGGGTAAGTCATCATCACTACCTTGTTGGAGTGAAAAACGGTGTACGGTTTGTGAGAACACAACGCCTGGATTTTGCTAACCCTACGTGCTGATGGATTGCTACAAGGAAAGCAGAGATGTTGCAAGGACTGATTTGTGAATGGGTTTGAAAGGGTCCTGCATTAGGGCGTGAGAGAACTATATTGAGCTCCCAGGGAGGAGAAGGACGCCTAATGGAAGGGAAGACCTTTTTCAACCCTTCTAAAAAATCCTTGGTAACATTAATTTTGAAAAGAGAGTTTGTGAAGGACATTTTTTGTAGGCAGTAAGAGATGCCAAATAAACGTTTATGTAAAACAATTGTAAGCTAGATTTTGCCAAATTAAGGAAGTATGGAAGAATGACATCTTCTTGGCAGGTTGTTGGCTCCAAGTATTTGTTAGAACACAAAATGCAAAATCTCTTCCATTTGAATGACTTGGATGAATGAGTTCACGTCGTTTAGCCTCCTTGAGAATATTCATGCATTCCTGCGGAAGGTTCAGGTGTCCATACTGAACTAGCTCAGGAGCCATGCTGCCAAATTCAAGGAGGAGATATTGGGGTGAACCATCTAGCCTCCGAATTTCGTGAGAAGATCGGGTCTGCACTGCAGCTTGAGATGTGGACGGATCTGACCAGTGAAGGAGGTCCGTGAACCACCATTGACGTGACCACTTCAGAGCACTCAAGATCATTCTGGCTCTCGAGTATGACAGTTTGATGAGGACTAATGGGATCAGGGGGATCGGAGCAACGGCATAGAGAAATTTGCCAGACCAGTCGATCCATAGGGCATTCCCCAGTATTCCTGGTTGGAAGAACCTCAAGGCAAAGCCTGGGCATTTTCTGTTTTCAGTGGTGGTGAACAAGTCAATGTGGGCGGCATGCACCACAGTCCGAAGATGTTTTGCCTGTCATGTCATCATGAAGGACCCGTTTGTGGTTTTCCTGCAGAACTCTGCTTAGGGAGTCTGCTTGAACATTTTGAATACCTGGGAGATGGAGTTGCAGTGATCTGCAGTTCTCTGGCCATCAGCCATTTCCAAATTGTCTGGGCCTCGTGGGATAAAGGTCTGAACCTAGTTACCCTCTGCTTGTTGAGGTAGTCCATCATTGTCGTGTTGTCTGTCTGAACCAGCAGGGAGTGAGTCATGAAGGACAGAAGTAAAGCTTTCAATGCCAGGTGAACTGCACCAAGCTCAAGGAGATTGATGTGGGTCATCTCTCTCGGAGACCATGATCCCTGGATTTGAAGGCGATCCATGTGTGCTCCCTGTCCTAGTAACGAGGCATCTGTTACTATGGTCTGGGAAGGGACATCTTGATGAAACAGCATCCCTTGAAGCAGATTCGTTGGAGAACACCACCATTTCAGAGACTGTGTTGCATGGGGGGAGAGTGTGATCCTGTCCTCCCGATTGCCTGTGAGTTGGTCCCACTGATCCTCGAGACATTCCTGAAGAGGACACATAAGGAGATGGGCATTTGGAGTTAGAACATGAAGCCATCGAGCTGAGGAGAGATGGCACTGTCCTCACTATCGGGTGAGAGGATTTCAAGAGAGATCGGCACTTCAGACAGATTGATAATAGTCTCTCCTCCGAAGGGACACACTCTTGCTTCACTGGTGGTGATGGAGGCCCCCAAATAATGCAGTGTCTGAACAGGAGTAGACGTTGACTTGCTGTGATTGATAGCCAGCCCTAATCATTGGAGGAGATCGCTTGTCCACTGGTAATGCAGTTGGGCTTCCTGAGTAGTCGTCGCCTTGATAAGCCAATCGTCTAGGTAGGGGTAGACGAAAATTCGATGCTTCCCGAGGTGGGCAGCTACCACTGCCATGCACTTCGAGAAAGTTCTGGGGGCTGATATGAGGCCAAATGGAAGCAATTTGTACTGGTAATGATCTTGACCCACGACGAACCTCAAGAATTTGTGATGCTTCTTGGCCATTGGTATATTGACGTACACATCTTGGAGGATTATCAAGCAGAGCCGGTCTCCCTAGTGTAACCGGGGATAGATCTGATGCAGTGCCAGCATTCAAAACTTTTCTCGTCTGATCCACTTATTGGCCAGTTTCAAGTTGAGAATGGGTCTGAACTAGTTTCTGGGACCTTTCTTTTATACTGGAAAGTATTGGGAATAAATGCCAGTTCCTCGTTGTTTGGGAGGAACAGTCTCAACCGCATGCTTCTGCAGAAGGATGCTGACTTCCGAGTTCAGCATCTGTAGATGGTGATTGGATTGTTTTGGTGGTATATTTGGCAGAGGTCTGGTGAACCTGAGACAATACCTATTCCGAAGAATATTTATTACCTAGGTGTCTTTTGTGGTAGATTGCCACTCTGCCAGAAAATGAGAAATACTTCCCTCTACCGGAGTGGGTAACGGAAGAGGGGGAAAGAAAGATTCATGACTTGGAGCCTGCTGGAGGCTTTCCCCCTGAGCAGGCTGTTGAGTGGCTCTACCCCTAGGCTGCCTCCGCAGTTGTTGCTGGTAAGACCTCTGCTGTTGGGATTGCTGGTGACCTTGGTAACAGTGAGGGGTTTGAACCCTGTGAGGGAAGAAACGCCGTTGGTAGGGCTTGTAGGGCCTTCCTTGTTCTTTTTGTTTTTCAAGGCCAAATGACTTGAGGGTCTCCATTTCCAACTTCATTCGGGCCATCTCATCGTCCATGTGACTGCCAAAGAGTGTGGATCTTGAGAATGGCAGATTAAGGATCCGTTGTTGTAAGTCATGCTTGAGGGCTGTGAGGCGGAGCCATGAATGTCTGCGTAATGCCACCCTGTGATAGTACTCGTGTGCCGCTGGCAAGGATGAATAGGCTGCTGAACTGATGATCTGGTTGGAGACCATCATCCCCTTGTTGACAACCTCAAGGAAGTCCTCTCTTTTGTCTCTGGGGAGGTCATCAGCAAATTTCTGTAAGGAGACCCATAAGGCCCTGTCGTACCTGCCCAGAAGAGCCGAAGCACTCGCTGCCTTCATGGAGGTGGCTACTGTACTGCATACCTTAGGGCCCACTGAATCCAGATTTTTACTCTCCTTGTCTGGGGGTACAGTCGACAAAGGAGTAGTAGACTGGTGTTTCTTAGCCACTAAGATGACCACAGAATCCGGGGGAGGGTCGGAGCGGAGAAAGAGTGGATCCTGCTCTGGAGGTCTGTAATTCTTCTATAGCCTTGACGGAGCAGATTTAGCTGAAGCTGGAGTGAGGAACAAATCCACCGCTAGTTCCAACAGACCCGGAACCAAAGGAAGGAGAGGACTTGACGCTGATCGGTGATGAAGCCTCTCAAATATGACCAATGTGGATCATGTTGGAACCGACATCAGGATATTTACCTTCGCAGCCCCTCTCACTAGAACCTCTTGAAGGGTAGTGACATCATCCACTGGAGAAACCCGTGGTTGTGGAGGCACCGGTGGAAGAGGTGCCCGAGGAGGCAGTGGTGGAGGCGAAAGAGGTGGTGGTGGAGGAGGCGGAGGAGATGAAGGCGGAAGAGCAGGAGAGTCTGACAGCACTACCAAAGAAGAAGGTGAATACATTCTGGAGTAATCAGTCAGGAGAATGAAATGCATCTCCGTTTCTTCTCCTGCATGCCTAGATGTTCTCAACGTCGACATACTCCTCAACGTTGACCTTCTCCTACGTCTCGACATCGACACACTCCTCGACGTAGACTTTCCTCTGTGTCTTGACGTCGACACACTCCTTGATGTCAAACTCCTTCAGTGTCTCGACGGCATAGTCACCTTTGATGTCGACATACCCTGTCTGGACATCAATCTTCCTCTTCAACGTCGACCCAGCCCTCGATGAAGAATAAGTTGGTGCTGTACCTTGTCTAGGCATCGATCCTCTCAACATCGACCTCGAACAATGTCGGTTTTGGGCTGCACTCCTCTTTTTGGACCTTCAACACCTGGGGTCCTCAGAGGGAGGTTGAAGAGCCCTTGTAGAGGAGTGACTCTCTCCTCATGTTCCACCTTCAGACTGCGCCTGTTGCCTGGTTCGCTCTTTTGTGTCATGGAGGCAATTTTTCTCCTTTTCCCTCAGGGTACGCCTGGGAAGCTCCTGCACTGCTGGCATTTATCAGGAACATGGCTTTCAGGAAGGCAGATGATGCAGACATTGTGTGAGTCTGACCTGGCCTTCTTTCTCCCAAGGCAGGACACTTGTCAAATAAAGGTGGCATTTTATATGACTAAATACCACATATTCCTTTCAGAAAAAGATAGGAATTAAAGGAACAGTTGGAAACCATTGAGTGAATTAGTAGTCACAAAAATCCACTTTTAAGAGAAAAAGCCAAAAAGACCAAGCTCAGTGCTACAAGATCCTGTCACCAGGAGCCCAAAAAAAGTGCTCCAGGATCCCCGCACGTAGGCGGGACTATTCAGTGCTTATGGCTATCAATGTAGATCCCCTGAGAGAGAACTGGAATTACAGGTAAGACACTATTCCTTCCCAAGTTCTAAAGGACGGTCAAGATCGTGGTCCTACACAAATCTGGACACCCTCCAGAGACTCACAGCTGTTTCTCACATCAGTCAGTCTCCCTCATTAATGGGGAACTTAAGCTATACGCAAAGGTGTTGGCCAACAGGCTTCTAAGAGTACTCTCGAAGTACTGTATATGGAGAGTACATGCTGCTCTGGCAATATCGTAAGCATCTCGTCAGCTCATGTGACCTTAAGCTTGTTGACTGAAAAAGCATTTGATTCTCTTAACTTTGACTTCCTTATGGGAGTACTTACAATGCTGGGATTTGGTCCACGTTTTATATCTTACGTGTGGGTGCTGCACGCTTCCCCGCGAGGCGCAGGGGTGAGCCAATGGGGTCCTCTCTCACACTTTGATGGGCACCAGGCAGGGATGTCTGCTCTCATCCGATTCTATTTGCACTTGCATTAGACCCCTTGGTGGTGTGAATCAGATGTGACTCACAGGTATGGGATTTAGATGGGAGAACAGTGAGGAAGTCTGCATTGCACTATATGCAGATGAGGTGTTAATATTTCTCTCATGTCCAGACATTACAGGGCTACGGCTCCTACACCTGGTGGTCCTGTATGGACAGGCCTCTGTGTCCAAGTAAACTGGTCCAAGTCCCTCCTGATCCCTCTCTCTAAAGGACAAAAGGCAGTGGATTGACAACCCTAACTCCCTATTCGCCAATTCAGTTTTCAATACTTTTGAATTCATATATCAGTGCTCTCGTCCCTCGTGTAGAGCCGTAATCTTAAACCCCTAGCATCAACTATGTGTACAGACATCAATAGGTGGGCCAAATTACCGCTCAATATCTGGGGTCGAATAGCACAAAAGATGATGGTGTTGCATAGATTTCTTCATGTCCTTCATAACTTCCCATTCTGCAGCGTTGGTTTCGTGCAATCCAGGCCAAATCTCTCTCATTTTTGTGGATCAACCAAATACAGCTTCATAAAATGTACACAATCCATGTTAGATGTTTGGTTAGGCATGGCAGATATCAGACTATATTTTCGGGCCTCCCTCCCTGTTGGCAATCTTGAATGAGTGGTTTCAGGGGGGTTGGGCGGACAATGCCTACTGCACCGAAGTCTTCTTCTTAGAAGGTTTCTGATGCTGTATAGAGATTCTATCCCTCGATTCCTTCTGAATCTTCCTAGGATGGTTTCCTTGGCCTCAAGGTTAGTCTAGCATTGGACGCATGAGAACGGAGGCTCCACCCTGTGGAGAGGCAACTGGCTGGGGTGCGTATCCCGCTTTGAAATCTTCAGTCGATGGGACCTTATTGGCATCTCACGATTGGGGGATGTTTGATGGGGTCCCTTGAGGTTTTTGGAGGAGATACAGGAGGACATCGAACTACACCAGTCTCAATTTGATAAATTCCTGCAGCTCTGCTATGCCCTAGGGTTCTTTGGCGATCGCCTCGTCGAGGTCCCTGAGTACAACCCTTATAGAGAAAAATTGCCTCATGGGGCCCATACAGAAAGGGGGCATAGCCCATACTTATAAGTCCCTGAAATTCCTGATTAATAACTACCTGGACCTCTTCCAGCCTCTGAAGTAAAAATGGAAAACATGGGTACTCTCCCTAAACGACAGCGGCCGGCTGGACACCAAAATGGCCATGCTGGCCATTCTCATTGAGATTTAGGATTATACAAGTTAAATATCTGTACATAATTTACTTGACACTGATAATGATGTGGTGAGCGCAGAGACGCCCCTAACCTTCATGCTTCAGGTGCTCAGATGAATGAGTTGGTTTTTTTCATGTTGTTTGGACTCGCCCAGTGATTATGAAGTATGGGTCATTCCTTTTCACTACCCTACTTCGCATTTTGAAGAGATCCATTGCTCCTACCCCACTCATGTTCTCCTGGGCATCTTAGAGGACTTGAGTGGGTACTAAGGCGATCGGTACCTAGTCGTATTGGAATATTGATTGCAAAATGGGACACTGCCCTGTCTGGAACTCTGCCGCACCGCCTTCCTTGACTGTGTGGCGATCGGCCATTGATTGTTGTGCCAAACTAGAAGAGCCCATCTATGTAGCACGCGGTTTCTCTAAAAAACACAAGAAAATATGGAGCAAGTGTTGGGATTACTATGGGCTGGAGTAATTGTTATGACGAAATGTGTCCACTGCCCTTCTTACCTATTCTGTACCTCATTGCATTTACTGTACTGTGCCTTTTTGTGAACTGTAAAACCAATAAATGTTGGTTTATTAAAAAAAAACACAGACATTTCGATCTGGACTACCACAGCCTGGATTCTTGATTTGATCACTGTGCTCATCATACCCTTTAGTGTTTGCAGTTTACTGGCTTGTATTGTCAAAAATTAAAACACTAACCATGTATTTCAGGAAAGGCAAAAGTGATGTTAATCCAACCTTGCCCCCAGACACAGGTAACACACAGATTTTGAGACTAGATCAAAGAAATGTTCAGGGGAAAGTTATATGGCAAAGCAAAAATAAAAGGGATTTAGTGTGCAGTTGTTAGTGATATATGGTCCAGTCCAGGCAACTCTTTCAGCTTCTGATGTGAATATATACCTTAACAACGCGGATTTTACACCGCAATACAATCACAACGCGGTCGTTACAACGACCGCATTGTTACCACGCAGTGCCATTACAACACAAGTCGTTACAACGACTTGCGCTAGATGGCGCGCTGGACTTAGGAATAGTATGATTTACTATTCCAACTCAGGTGTGTGCAACAGTAGTTAAGGTGTTGGAATAGTAAATCATACTATTCCTTAGTCTAGAGCGCCATCTAGCGCAAGTCGTTGTAACGACTTGCGTTGTAATGGCACTGCGTGGTAACTACGCGGTCGTTGCAACAACTGCGTTGTGATTGTATCGCGGTGTAAAATCCGCGTTGTTCAGGTTGTTTCCCTCTGATGTTAACTTTAAAATCAAAACATTACTTAGCTCTGATCCTTCATAAACGCTGAAACACTGCTTTTTGCTAACGTAATAACCACCTATTATACCCTGCTCTCTCTTGGGTGATCATCTCTCCCTAATTTTGCCATAGTTTAGATCACTGCTTTGATTTGACGATTCTTATACGTTACAAAGTAATTTGTAAACTGTTGAAGACAGTAATGATCTTTCTGCTTTAAATCCTTTTTGTTTACAGATCTTAATTATCCTGAATCTCAATAGAAACCTCCTGTTACTTCACTGGGAGATTATACTTAATACCAATATCTTGATATTCCACTTGTCCTACTCTACAAGTTTGTTATTTCAACGATGCACCTCCCGAGTAAGCAGATTGACTGTAGTGTGTATGTGTCAGACACTAACCTGTTGTTTTCTTTCTTTTGCTCTGCATCTCATAAGCAGGAATGATACTGGAGTTGCTGAACTAAACCTGAAGTGGTTTGAGTCCCAGGAAAAGGCGGTATTTTTAAATTAACAGGTAAATCAAACACTGATGTTGGATAGTCATGGGACTGTTAGAGCCCGACTGCCTAGCAAAGTAATTAAGAATGGGAGGGAGCTTTTATAGAGTGGGCTGAACATTCAGTTTGATGATCCCATGAGATTTCAACTATCACATTTCTTGCCAAAACATCAAGGAGTACACTGAAAGCCCTCAAGAAAGATAGTCTTTTCCAAGGCACCACTCGTAGAGGTGCCCACCGCTTTCAAAGCAGCACCAGGGAACCTATGAGAACCTGCCAGGAATTGGTGACTTAACAAAAGATACTTCTGTGATAAAGTCAGCAGAAAATTCCCATTGCCCCCAAATAAAGGCACAACAAGGACACCGTGTAGAACCTTTGAACCTGGGAGTCTTCTTGAGTGGGAGACCATGGCATGTATGATCCTGCATCTTTGCAAAGTGGGTTCCATCAGAGTTGTCTTCTAATCTTGACTAGGAGTTGCAGAGTTTCATTGTGACTTTTTGCTTGGAAACTTAGGGTTAACACCATTACCATAGAATTGCCTTACCCTCCACTCCTGCCAAGGATATGAGACAGTGTTTGATGTTAAAAGGCCAGATTTCTATTTTCTTTGCTTGAGAAATCAGGTGTTCTATTAATTTGGTATTGCATACATTTCCTCATATGTGGCACTTGCTGGTGATTAATTATGTTGCATTTCCTAATAAGTATTATTTAAAACTAAAGACAGTAGGATCCCATACACCATAACCTGATATGATTAGACTTTGGCTGATATCCACGTTTCCACTGATCTGCATCGAAACCACTGAAATACGTGTGAAATGGCAAGTCTCTCCAATGTGAACTTCTTCTTATGTAGACCCCACCTAATTATTGATGTTTGTTTTTCTTTGTGTCTATGCTTTAAAGGTAGCACTGCCCAGTTGTCTGCTAGGAATTTATTTTTCCTTGGCCTTACTCCAGATAAGTAGTAAGCTTACTCTTCTGCTTCCCTATATATACTATTGCTCATTCTCTTGAGCGTTAGCATCTTTTCTTCTTTAGAATTCAAGTAACGTATATAAGCATTTATATGCATGAACATGATATTTTTGTTTTTTGTGAAATGCATATAAATGTGCCCTGTGTTTTTTCAGCACAGACCTCGCTGTTCATGTAGCATATTTTAAACCCGACATATGTTTGAGGGCTCTGAAATACTTCTTTCTTTTCATTTACACATACAACTCCACTCTGATTACTGGTGTTCATGATCATTAATCATATGATAGTGTATCTTGTGGAAATACATGTTTATCTGTTAATTGTTAAATACCTGTACACCGTGGTTCTCCAGTATTGATACCTTTTATAGATTCACATGCTTGAATCGTCCCTGTCGTCACCGTGGGAGTCCCACAGTAACAGTAATAAAAGCAGTGCTAAAGCAAAAGCATTAAACTCCATTCAAAAAAACAATAGTAGTTAGTAGCTGTTAGAAATGGGATCTCTAGTTGGCAAGGGTTTGCACCTTTGTCCAAGTAGGGACCCTTCTTCCTAGTCAGGGTAAGGGTGTTACACTCGTGAAGTAACCCCTGCTCACCCTCGTGGTAGCTTGGCACGAGCAGTCGGGCTTAATTCAGAGGCAGTGTGTAAAGCATTTGCACATAACCAACAGTAATACAGTGTAAGCACTACAAACGGACACCACACCAGTTTAGAAAAATAACCAATATTTTATATACTCAAGACAAGACCAATTACGACAAAAATCCACAAAACTATACTTTAAAAACGAATACTTGATAAGGTAACTTCTTCTTTGCAAGAATAGTTCAAAAACAAAGTTCGTACGAGTCGGTAGCTCCGTCCGAGCCTACCGCGATGCTGAAAACCCCAGAGTCTAACAGTTCCAGCCGACCGCGTCGATACGGGCCAGCAGAGTCGTGAACAGACTCGGTCACAGTACCTTTCTCGTTGTGGCTGGTACGGAGTGTACGAGCCGGTCGGCGTTCGTCGCGGTTGCGGTGCAAGACGGAGCGATGCAAGGTGCGGTGTCCCTCGATGTGGTGCAGGCAGCGGCTCGATGAGCGTCGTGCAGACGGAGTCGGTGAGTCCAAGGCGTGCGATGCAGGGTGAGACGATGCTCGGTGCGGTGCTGACAGGTTGCGATGCAGGCGACCAAGCCGGAGTGCGGGAGCTGGCGCCGGACAGCGGTGCGAGTCGGAGCGGTGCGCCGCAGACGTGCGAGCGGTGCCCCAAATGCGGTGCCGTCACGACTCTTGAGCCAGTTGCAGCGACCGCGTCGGTCGGGTCCGGCTGGTTCAGTGAAGCGATGCGAACTGTGGTGCCCACAGGTCACGGTGCAAGCAGCGGCTCGATGTTGGCGGCGTTGGACGTCGCCCACGGTGAGACCAGGGTTGCGATGCGAAGCGGGGCGATGCGGTCTGCGGTGCAAACAGGTCATCGGCCAGGGATGGATTCGGTTGACGGAGTCGGTTGCAGTTCCCTTCCTCTGTGGCAACTGAAACAGCGTTCCAGAAGCGGTACCCAGAGGCTTGTGAAGTCTTTGCAGTCCCTGAGACTTCTTAACAGGAGGCCAGCTCGGTTCCAGGCCCTTGGAGATACTCAGCACAAGTTTGTAGAAAGTTCAGTCCAGTCCTTTCACTGCCCAAGACAGAAGCAGCAACTGCAGGCCAACCCAACAAAGCAACAACACAGCAAAGGGGCAGTACTCCTCCTGGCAGCTCTTCCGCTCTTTGGCAGGTTCCTTGATTCCAGCGAGATCTAAATTCATGGGGTCAGGGCCCCAATATTTATATCCCAAATTCCTCTGTTCTCTGAAGGCAGAGAGGCCTTTGCCTAGTCCAAACCAGTTCTGGAGCACTTTGTTGACAAGTCTCCGTCCCTTCTTTCAGTGAGTAGGCCAGGGACATCAGACGCACCACAGGAGGTGGAGCCAGCATTGTGGAGGGAAGGCACTGTCCTATTCAGGGCACAGGTGCGACTCCTCCCACCCATCTACATGTAGATCTTGCTATTCAGCCCTGCGCTGACTCACCCTGTCTCCTGGCATCCCCCAGCCCCTGTCACTCACACTCCAGACAAGGAATACACAACACCGCAGAGGCAGGCTTGGATGGTTCGACAAGAAAATACCCACTTTCTAAAAGTGGTATTTTCAAACACAGAATGTTAAAACCAACTTCACTAAAAGCTGCATTTTATCATTCTGAGTCCAGGCATACTAAACTCGAATTTCTACCATGTTCCCGGGGTCAGTTAGGATTATAAGCTGTAATAATCAAAACTGCCCGTTCTGGCCTAGGGGAACAGGTAGCCTTGCAATAGTGAAAAACGAACTAGGCTGTAATTCACTATCAGGACATGCCACACACACCAGGGCATGTCCTACCTTTCGCATACAACGCACCCCTGCCCACAGGGGTACCTTGGGCCTACCTTAGGGGTGACTAACATGTAGAAAAGGGAAGGTTTAGGGACTTGCAAGTGTGTGCACTTGCCAAGTCGACATGGCAGCCCCAGGCTGCGCACAGGCTCTGCGATGGCAGGCCCGAGTTACACTTTACGGGCTGTTTGCGTGGGTGGCACAATCCAGTGCTGCAGCCCACCAACAGCATTTGGTCTATAGGCCCTGGCACTCGCAGTGCACTTTACAAGGGACTGATACATAAACCAAATAGGCCAATCATGGAAACACCAATCCATAACACATTTTATACAGGAGCACTTGCACTTTCCCACTGGACAGCAGTGAGGAAAGTGCGCAGAATCATTACACCAGCAAAAACAGAGTCAAAACCGGGAGGTCAGAAAGCAAAAAGTCAGGGAAACACGCCAAAAGATGCCAAGTCTAACACATGTCCCCTCCAGCTGAAAGTAGGGAGAACTACCCAACCCCATTGGAGTTCTCTTCACTAAGGCGGAAGAACCTGGACAGACCATCTGCGTTGGCGTGTTCTGTACCAGGACGGTGTTCCACCGTAAAGTCCATTCCCTGTAGGGAGATGGACCACCTCAGCAGTTTTGGATTCTCACCCCTCATTTGCATCAACCATCTGAGGGGCTTGTGGTCTGTCTGAACCCGGAAGTGAGTCCCAAACAGGTATGGTCTCAACTTCTTCAGCGCCCAGACCACAGCAAAAGCTTCCCTTTCTATGGCACTCCACCTCTGTTCCCTGGGAAGTAGTCTCCTGCTAAGGAAGACTACAGGCTGATCCAGGCCCTCTTCGTTCAGTTGTGAGAGCACCGCTCCCACACCATGCTCTGAAGCGTCAGTCTGCACGACAAATTCCTTGGAGAAGTCAGGTGCCTTGAGCACGGGCGCCGTGCACATGGCTGCCTTCAGGGCATCAAAAGCTTTCTGGCAGGACTCAGTCCAGATCACTTTCCTGGGCTGCCTCTTAGAGGTCAGCTCTGTTAAGGGGGCAACGATGGTGCCATAGCCCTTAACAAATCTCCTATAGTAACCGGTGAGACCTAAGAAGGCTCTCACCTCTGTCTGGGTCTTGGGGGTTCCCAAGCCAGAATGGTGTCAATCTTGGGTTGTAGGGGCGCCACCTGGCCGCTTCCTACCTGGTGTCCCAAGTACACCACAGAACCCTGCCCGATCTGGCACTTACTGGCCTTGATCGTGAGGCCTGCACCTTGCAGAGCCCTCAACACTTTCTCAAGGTGCTGTAAATGTTCTTCCCAGCTGGAACTGAACACAGCAATGTCATCCAGGTAGGCGGCACTGAAATCCTCCAGCCCAGCCAACACCTGATTGACCAACCTCTGAAAGGTGGCAGGGGCATTCTTCAACCCAAAGGGCATCACCCGGAATTGGTAATGACCTTCTGGGGTTGAGAATGCTGATCTCTCCTTGGCCCCATCGGTTAAGGCAATCTGCCAGTACCCAGACGTCAAATCAAACGTGCTAAGGAACCGGGCAGCTCCCAACCGATCAATGAGCTCATCAGCTCTGGGGATGGGGTGCGCGTCAGTCCTGGTGACGGCATTGAGCCCACGGTAGTCCACACAAAACCGGAGTTCTGGAGTGGCACCGGGCGCCGCAGCCTTTGGGACCAAGACCACTGGGCTGGCCCAAGGACTGTGGGAGGGCTCAATAAACCCCTAATGCCAACATCTTAGAGACCTCCTCCTTGATGCTGGCTCTGACCCGGTCAGTCAACCTGTAAATCTTGTGCTTCACAGGAGGGCTGTCACCAGTGTCCACGTCATGGGTACACCAGTGAGTAACACCGGGGGTCAGAGAGAACAGTGGGGCGAACTGTCCCAACAACTGGCGACAGTCCCCCTGCTGCTCCTGAGTCAGAGTAGGGGAGAGGATCACACCCTCTACTGACCCATCATGCTCCTTGGTAGACAGGAGGTCAGGGAGAGGCTCACTCTCCTCTTCCACCCCGTCATCTGTCGCCAAGAGCATACTCACTTCGGACCTCTCGAAGTGGGGCTTGAGGCGGTTCACGTGAAGGACCCTCAAAGGGTTCCTTGGAGCCTGCAAATCCACCAGGTAGGTGACGTCACTTTTGCGCTCCTTTACCTCATATGGCCCAGTCCACTTGTCCTGCAAGGCACAAGGTGCCACTGGGGCCACGACCCACACTTTTTGCCCAGGTTGAAATTCGACCAGAGTGGCATTCTGGTCATACCATCTCTTCATTTCTTCCTGGCTTGCTTCTAGGTTCGCCTGAGCGAGTTTCCTGAAGCGGGCAGTTTGGTTTCTAAAGGCCAGCATGTAGCTAAATACATCCTGGGGAGTTTTCCTGGGAGCTGCCTCCCAGCCTTCCTTTACCAAACTCAGAGGTCCTCTGACAGGGTGGCCATACAGGAGCTCAAAGGGGCTGTACCCAAGAGACTTCTGAGGCACCTCCCTGTATGCAAAGAGTAGGCATGGCAAGAGGACGTCCCACTTACGCCTCATGGGTTCTGGTTAGACCCTTGATCATGCCTTTCAAGGTCTGGTTGAATCTCTCCACCAGACCGTTTCCTTGTGGGTGGTAAGGAGTGGTGAACTTGTAGGTTACCCCACACTCCTTCCACAGGGATGTCATATACTTCGATATGAAATTGGTCCCCCCCATCAGAAACCACCTCTCTGGGGAATCCCACACGGGAAAAGATCCCCATTAACGCCCGGCCCACCACTGGCGCCCGTCGTTGTCCTGAGAGGGATTGCCTCCGGGTACCGGGTGGCATGGTCCACCAAGACCAGGATGTACCTGTTGCCCATGGCTGTCTTGGGATCCAGTGGCCCCACTATATCCATCCCTACCCTTTCAAAGGGTGTTCCAACAACAGGAAAAGGTTGGAGAGGAGCTTTGACCTTCCTCCCACTCTTACCACTTGCCTGGCAAGTTTGGCAAGACCTACAGTGTGCATCTGACTGCCTTCGCATTTGGGGCCAAAAGAAGTGGGTGACAAGCCTGTCAAAGGTCTTGTCCTGCCCCAAATGTCCTGCCAAAGGCACGTCATGAGCCAGACCCAGTAGGAAGGTCCTGAAGCGCTGGGGTACCACCAGCACACGGGCTGACCCAGGCTCAGCAACCTTAGGCTCACTGTATAGGAGACCACTCTCCCAGTAGATCAGATGTGACCCGGACTGATTACCAGCTGCCTGGTCTGCAGCCTGCCGCCGCAGAGCCTCCAGAGTAGGGCACTCGCTCTGCTCCCTGCAGAACTCCTCCATGGTGGGACCCCCTTCTTGCTGCCAATGGGTCAGCTCAGAGATGTCTCCCAGTTCGGCTACCTGCTCCCCTGTAGGCACCGGGGCGTCCCCTCGAGGTCCGCCTCCTCCCGGTCCGTGGGAACTTCGGGGCCGGTTTCCGCGCCCCTGCCCTTTCTCTTGGCAGGGACTTGGGCCACTGTTTCAGGCTCCAAGTCCTCTTGATCACCCTTTTGGCTGCCATTGACCGAGTAGACACGCATGCCAACTCTGGCAACCCAAGCATCTCCAAGTGAGACCTGAGCTCAACCTGCTTCCTTAAGGACTGCTCGAGGTCGTTTCCTAGCAATCTACAGGCATGGTAGGGCTCACAACCACCCTCAAGGGACCTGAGACCCCCCCCCATTCAAAGGGAACCTGCGCCACCATACATTGGCGCTCAGAGTTGTCTACAGCAACTACTTGGTGGAATGCTCCTGGGACTACTTGCTTCTCAGACACCAGGTGACACCGGACTGAGGTCACACTGGCTCCAGTGTCTCTGAGAGCCTCTACCCTGTTCCCATTAATGGTCACCCAGGTGCTATATTTCTTTGTGTTAGGGGGCACCTGGTTTCCTGGGACCATCTCACTGTCCCCTAGTGAGACAAGGGTCATTTCTGCGGGATCCCCACCCTCCTGTGGGCACCCCTCCTCCCCAAGCGCTACACTAGCCAACACTTTGGACTGTCCACCGGTGGTCGGCTGTGTCCCCTTCGGGCACTTGGGGTCCTCTTAAAGTGACCTACCTGGTCACATGCATAACACTTGCGGGGCCGGTCTCAACAGGCTTCCCTGTGGAGACCCCTTTCTTCTTATCACCGGGGGCTGGGAACCTTTACCCTGGGTACGAGTTTGGGGCCCTTTAGAGAACTCCTGTGCTTTACCCTTGTCCCCCCACCTTTCTGCTGGGGACCCTGCCCACCTTTGGCTGAGTCTCCCCAAACGCTTTCTTGTGGACCCTGGTACTCACCCAGCGGTCCGCTTCCATAGCAAGCTTCCTGGGGTCAGTTAGCTTACTATCAACTAGGTGCTGGCGCAGATCTGCAAAACATAGACTAGACAAGTGCTCCCATGCAATCAAGTTGTAGAGCCCCTGAAAATCTGTTACACTACTGCCCTTCACCCAACCATCCAGAGACCTGCAGAACACATCCACACATTCCAACCAAGTGTTGGCATCAGACTTCTTACTGGACCTGAACTGATCCCTGTACTTTTCAGGAGTAAGACCATACTTCGTGAGAAGGGCATCCTTCATGTCAGCATAGGTGAGGTGATACCCCTTACCCAAAGCTATCAGAGCATCCCTTGCTTCTTCAGGGAAAAGTGGCCACAATCCTGCTCCCCAACTCTCCTCAGGGACCCCATTCATGTGTATGGCTGCCTCATAACCCTGAAACCACCTTTGTATGTCATCCCCTTCTTGAACTCCTTGCCTACGTTCTTGGGAATGTGCACAATCCTGTCTGCCTTTCTGGACGAATTGCTGCCACCATCTGAGCCTGACTTACTCCTAAGTTCTAGCTCCTTCAGTTCTCTCTCATGCTCTAAGAGCATCTTCCTCTCCTCTATGGCCAATCTCTTCTCCTCCCGCTCACTCTCCAGTCTGAGCTTCTGCAGCTCAAACTGCCTTGCCTCCCGCCTGTCCTCCAGCTCCTCTGGGGACAGACTGCTGCTGCCTGATCTGGCGGGTTCCCCCTACCCAAAAGCACATCCACTCTGGAAATAGGCTCCTCCACCTCCTCACTGAGATTACCAGGCTGCCCATTGGCATGTCTGGCTGCTACCCAGGCCCTCAGCGCCTTCTGTAGCTCCTCCTTCCTTGTGAGGCCTTTAATTTGGACTTTCAGGTTTTTACAAATCGCTCGTAGCTCCTTTACGGCGTAGGATTCCAACCTATCCTCCTCAAAGATAACTTCCAGAGATGCAACGGATGATGCAATTGATTCAGGCATGACAAAAGTAGTGAGTTGAAAACTGGCAAGATCAAAAATAGGCCAAAAGAAAAAGAACCAGTATGTGGTACGTAATGGTCTGCGATATGGTAGTAGTGCACACCAATCACTGTAAGTCAAGTGCAAACACAAGTCCTATCCTCACCGCTGACAACCAATGTTAGAAATGGGATCTCTAGTTGGCAAGGGTTTGCACCTTTGTCCAAGTAGGGACCCTTCTTCCTAGTCAGGGTAAGGGTGTTACACTCGTGAAGTAACCCCTGCTCACCCTCGTGGTAGCTTGGCACGAGCAGTCGGGCTTAATTCAGAGGCAGTGTGTAAAGCATTTGCACATAACCAACAGTAATACAGTGTAAGCACTACAAACGGACACCACACCAGTTTAGAAAAATAACCAATATTTTATATACTCAAGACAAGACCAATTACGACAAAAATCCACAATACTATACTTTAAAAACGAATACTTGATAAGGTAACTTCTTCTTTGCAAGAATAGTTCAAAAACAAAGTTCGTACGAGTCGGTAGCTCCGTCCGAGCCTACCGCGATGCTGAAAACCCCAGAGTCTAACAGTTCCAGCCGACGCGGTCGATACGGGCCAGCAGAGTCGTGAACAGACTCGGTCACAGTACCTTTCTCGTTGTGGCTGGTACGGAGTGTACGAGCCGGTCGGGCGTTCGTCGCGGTTGCGGTGCAAGACGGAGCGATGCAAGGTGCGGTGTCCCTCGATGTGGTGCAGGCAGCGGCTCGATGAGCGTCGTGCAGACGGAGTCGGTGAGTCCAAGGCGTGCGATGCAGGGTGAGACGATGCTCGGTGCGGTGCTGACAGGTTGCGATGCAGGCGACCAAGCCGGAGTGCGGGAGCTGGCGTCGGACAGCGGTGCGAGTCGGAGCGGTGCGTCGCAGACGTGCGAGCGGTGCCCCAAATGCGGTGCGGTCACGACTCTTGAGCCAGTTGCAGCGACCGCGTCGGTCGGGTCCGGCTGGTTCAGTGAAGCGATGCGATGCGAACTGCGGTGCCCACAGGTCACGGTGCAAGCAGCGGCTCGATGTTGGCGGCGTTGGACGCCGCCCACGGTGAGACCAGGGTTGCGATGCGAAGCGGGGCGATGCGGTCTGCGGTGCAAACAGGTCATCGGCCAGGGATGGATTCGGTTGACGGAGTCGGTTGCAGTTCCCTTCCTCTGTGGCAACTGAAACAGCTGCTCCAGAAGCGGTACCCAGAGGCTTGTGAAGTCTTTGCAGTCCCTGAGACTTCTTAACAGGAGGCCAGCTCGGTTCCAGGCCCTTGGAGATACTCAGCACAAGTTTGTAGAAAGTTCAGTCCAGTCCTTTCACTGCCCAAGACAGAAGCAGCAACTGCAGGCCAACCCAACAAAGCAACAACACAGCAAAGGGGCAGTACTCCTCCTGGCAGCTCTTCCAGCTCTTCGTCTTGGCAGGTTCCTTGATTCCAGCGAGATCTAAATTCATGGGGTCAGGGCCCCAATATTTATATCCCAAATTCCTTTGTTCTCTGAAGGCAGAGAGGCCTTTGCCTAGTCCAAACCAGTTCTGGAGCACTTTGTTGACAAGTCTCCGTCCCTTCTTTCAGTGAGTAGGCCAGGGACATCAGACGCACCACAGGAGGTGGAGCCAGCATTGTGGAGGGAAGGCACTGTCCTATTCAGGGCACAGGTGCGACCCCTCCCACCCATCTACATGTAGATCTTGCTATTCAGCCCTGCGCTGACTCACCCTGTCTCCTGGCATCCCCCAGCCCCTGTCACTCACACTCCAGACAAGGAATACACAACCCGCAGAGGCAGGCTTGGATGGTTCGACAAGAAAATACCCACTTTCTAAAAGTGGTATTTTCAAACACAGAATGTTAAAACCAACTTCACTAAAAGCTGCATTTTATCATTCTGAGTCCAGGCATACTAAACTCGAATTTCTACCATGTTCCCGGGTCAGTTAGGATTATAAGCTGTAATAATCAAAACTGCCCGTTCTGGCCTAGGGGGAACAGGTAGCCTTGCAATAGTGAAAACGAACTAGGCTGTAATTCACTATCAGGACATGCCACACACACCAGGGCATGTCCTACCTTTCGCATACAACGCACCCTGCCCACAGGGGTACCTTGGGCCTACCTTAGGGTGACTAACATGTAGAAAAGGGAAGGTTTAGGGACTTGCAAGTGTGTGCACTTGCCAAGTCGACATGGCAGCCCCAGGCTGCGCACAGGCTCTGCGATGGCAGGCCCGAGTTACACTTTACGGGCTGTTTGCGTGGGTGGCACAATCCAGTGCTGCAGCCCAACAACAGCATTTGGTCTATAGGCCCTGGCACTCGCAGTGCACTTTACAAGGGACTGATACATAAACCAAATAGGCCAATCATGGAAACACCAATCCATAACACATTTTATACAGGAGCACTTGCACTTTCCCACTGGACAGCAGTGAGGAAAGTGCGCAGAATCATTACACCAGCAAAAACAGAGTCAAAACCGGGAGGTCAGAAAGCAAAAAGTCAGGGGAAACACGCCAAAAGATGCCAAGTCTAACAGTAGCCAATTCACATTGATTTAATACAACCAAACTTCAGCCAATTAGAGCACAGACCCTGAAGCAGTCATCCCCTGCAGAGCCACCTTACCTCAGATTTCGAACACAAGAGTAAATAAAGTAATAGAGGTATACAATTGGTGAGCCTTAACAGGGAGGAGGGAGGGTCGCATGTGAATCTATAAAAGGGATCAATACTGGAGATCCACAGTGTACAGATAAGTAACTTGTTTCTTCTCCAGTATTGTATATTTACAGATTGCCATGCTTGAAACAGACTAGTTAGCAGTATCCAATGAAAAATGGCAGTGGGTAAGGCGCACCATCCCACCATGGGACACAAACTTAAATACGATTAGTTAAACCAAAGACACTGAAATTGTACAAAATCAGGAGATATATAGCAAAGAATTAAGCAACCATAAAAAAAGCACATAAACTGGTAAACAACTACTAAACAGAATAACACAGAAGATCAGAGCTTAATAGCTGCATATCTTATGAGAACAGTCTTCACAGGGTAGCCTGACCAACTGCTACATCTGCCTTACTCCAGACATCCAGGCTGTAATGCTTTGTGAAGGTATGTGTGTTTGGCCGTGTCGCAGCCCTGCAGATGTTGGGTAGAGACAGTCCAGCGAACAGGGCTGAGGACACTGCGACCTTTCGAGTTGAGTGAGCCTTCGCCTTTGTCGCCAGCGGGCATCCGGCCTTCTCATGACAGAAGACTATAGCCGAGGAGACCCAGCGAGCAATACTAGACCGCGATAAGATTTGACCCTTTCTTGGATAAGAGAAAGAAATGAGCAATTGACTTGATTTTCAGAAAGTGTTTGTCCTTTGCAAGTAGAATTTGAAGCAACGCTTAATGTCCAGCGAATGCAAAGCTCTCTCTGCAGACGTAGATGGATTGTATAAAAAAGAAGGCAGAATGACTGGTTCATTGAGGTGAAATGCTCACGGCACCATGGGGATGAATGAAGGATTAGTGCGTAAAACTACTATGTCTTCTAGAAACTGTACGTAAGGTTCTTTTATCGTGAAAACCTGAATCTCACTAATACGCCTGGCAGATGTAATGGCCAACAGAAATGCCACCTTGCATGAAAGGAATTTCAATTCACACTTGTGAATAAGCTCAAATGGAGATCTCATAAGACAGTGTTCAGCTGCCAGAGCACAAAAGGAGGCTTGATAGGAGGGTAAGCTCTGAATAGACCCTTCATAACCTTCGTCACAAGCCTCTTGGACCATAAAGACAACTGCCCAGAACGTCGTCTGTATCTAGAAATTGCCGCTAGGTGCACCTTAATGGATGCATGTTTAAGGCCTGATTTGGCGAGATGTAGTATATAGGGTAGAGTCTGTTCAGGTGTGGATGAGAAAGGATGATAAGACTGAGAAGCATACCATGAGCAGAATCTTTTCCATTTTGCTGAGCAGAATTTGAATGTAGAAGGAGCACACACTTTTTGAAGGATAGAATTGCATTCGTCAGAAATTGTTAGAACTCCAAATTCAGCATGGTGAGGAGCCAGGCCGACAAATTGAGAGTGTGAATTTGCCAGTGAACCACTTGACCCTGGTTCATTGAAAGGAGATCCACTATTGGCTGGAACTGAATGAGTGAGCACTATGATAGGTGATGAAGCTCGGTGTACCAGTACTGCCTCACCCAAGCCGAGAACAGAATGAGCCGGCACAATTGATTTTTCATTTTCTGTAGGATCTTTGGAATGAGTGGAAATGGGGGAAACGCGCAAGCAAACATCCCAGCCCATGAGAAATGGAAGGCGTTCCCCCAAGAACCTGGCTGGGAAAATCTGCTAGCGGAGAACTTGCATTTTTTGTTGAGGTATGTAGCAAAGACATCTAGGGTAGGATACCCTAAAAACTGAAAAACGTCTCTAATTGCTTCTGACTGAGTTCCCACTTGTGCCATTGCTTGTTTGTTCTGCTGAGGGAATCGGCCCAGTCGTTTTGCACTCCTGGTACATGCTCCACTTTCAATTAAATGTCGTTGGCTATCAACCATTCCCATATTTGTTGTGCTTTGCCTGAGAGAACCTGTGATCTCGTCCCTCCCTGTTTGAGCAGTTAGAACATAGTGGTAGTGTTGTCTGTACTGATGAGAACCGAGGAGTCTTGTAACCTTGGAAGAAAGGCTTGAAGACCGAGAAAGACCACCTTAAATTTTAGGAGATTTATGTGACATAATGCTTCCAGACTGGACCACTTCCCGTGGACCTCTAAATCCTACAGGTGGGTTCCCCATCCTTCCATGGAGGTGTCTGTTGTCATCACAACCTATGGCACCGGAGGCAGGAAAGAGAGACCCTGTTAGATGTTTGCTTTGAACATCCACCAGGACATTGCCGTCTTAATCTCCGAGGTTATCGAGATCATGTCCTTGAAAGAACATTGTGCCCACTGTGCGTCGAGCTGTTCCTGAAGAGGTCTCATGTGCAGGCGGCAATCGGGAATTAAAGGGATGCAGAATGACATAATCCTGAGCATGGATTTATATGTCCTTACAGAAACGCAGCTTTTTGAAAATAAGGATAGCGTGATTGCCTGCAAGCAAGAGCTCATTTCTTCTGTGAGAAAGGCCTTTGGCAGCTTCGTATCCAGAATTGCTTCTAGAAAAACCAGCGATCTGGAGGGAACGAGGAACAATTTTTCCCTGTGGAGCTTGAGGCCTAGGGATTGGAAAAATTGTAGACAGGCTGTTGTGGACTTCTTTACCGACTGGAAGGAGGGACCTGTGATTAACCAATCCTCTCGGTAGGGGAACACCTGAAGACCCGAACATCGGGTGCACTGGCGCCATGCACTTGGTAAATTCTCTGAGGGCTGATTTTAACCTGAAGGGAAGGACCTTGAATTGATAATTGCACCCTGCCACCTCAAACCTGAGAAACCTTTGTGTTTCGGATGTATTAGGACGTGAAAATATGCGTCCCGTAGATCCAGGGAGGAGAGATAGTCCCCTGTGTCCATCAGCTGCAAAATCTCCTGAAGAGATAGCATCCTGAAGGGTTGCTTTCTGATGAACTTGTTAAAAAGCTTGAGATGAATTACTTGCCTCCACTTTCATGACTTCCTGATCAGAAAGAAGTGGGAATAGAAACCTATGTTGCACTGATTGTGTGGCAGCTCCTCTATTGCTTTTTTGGAGACAAGCAATAAGATTTCTTTTTTGAGGATTGGAAGATGACGATGTGATGTCTTCTGTGGAGGACAATTTGGAGTCCATTGAACAAATTCCATGGTGTGCCCGTGCTGGAATATGTCTAATATCCATTTGTCGGAAGAGATGAGCTTTCATTGATTTGAGATTTTGGATAACGTGTGATCAAATTGAAGTAGGACTACGGTGACAGGGGCCTGAGGTACTTCACTGTCTTTTGTTGGCATTCAGAGATGTTCCCCCTGCTAATGGGCGTCGACGCCCTCGCTGTCTGGAATATGTGCACTTTGTGGTTGGCCTGTAGGGCTGTGCTGAATATTGCGAGCGAAAACCTTGCTGGAATTGCGGTCTGGAGATATATAGGCCTCTACGCCTGCCCTGTAAGCGCTGGAACCGCCTCTGCTGCAAGTTACCTAGTGACTTAACAGTGTCTGTATCAGACTTAGTCGACTGCAAAGTGTCGTCGACGTGTTTCCCAAAAAGGTTCTCTCCGTCGAAGGGGGCTGTCCAGAATCTTAGCAAGAACCTCTAGGCGAAATGTAGTTACTTTAAGCCAACCTTGGTGTTTTAATACCGCTGGTCCAGCCATCTGCCTGAAGGCTGTGGAAGAAACATCCATGGCCACTGTAGGAGGCTGGCTCAGGATATGATGCACACCTACTGATGATGCACCCTGTACTGAGTCCAGGCAATCCTTAGTGATAATATAAGTGATCCACGATAACCAAAGCTCCCAAGGGGTAGCTGTGGAGAGCAGCTAAGGCTTATTCAGGAGGTTGTAAAGCGGGTGTATTTACCACACAAGTCAGTCAGTGAAGCTTTACACAAGAAAGAACTACACCAGTGTTAGACAAATACAGTAGTATTTATTACACACCAACACTAAAACTAATTTGGTATATCTCCTACCTGGAGATATCAATACACAATCAATATAACATGAAAATATGTGAGTAAGTACATAAAAACACTTGGGCCCCTATGAAGGGACCAAACCATATACTAAAAAAATGGAATACGAGGTGAGTACCCAACCAAGACTCCCAACCAAGGATCTACAGGACTGGGGAAGCACGGACCCACCACCGCTAAGTCACTAGGAGACCATAGGCGCCCGTATGCAGAGGTGATATCCTGGATCGGTGTCCATAGAAGAACATAGGAAAGTCGCGGTTGGAGTTTTGTGGATTCAGGGCCCTTCCCAGAGGACCCTGAGGAAACCTGTTGGAAACAGGGAGGTTGGAGAGCACCCCCACCCGTGGATACCCAGAGGAGCAAATACCTACACCAGGGAGCCCAGGTGCATAGGTGTGAAAGGATGTTGGAACTGCCCGTTGAAGTCAATGGGGAACCTCGGCTGTCCAACTGCTACAGTGACACATGGACCAGGTCGGTGGAACCCAGGCATGGATTCCGGACGAGGAGTACCTGTGGAGAGAGAAGACAGAGTCCAAGGCACCCGGAGTTGCCCGGAAGGTGCAGGAGCACGATGCCAAACCTTCTCTGGGGTACTTCAGTGTAGGACGGAGGCCTTGAAGATGCAGCTGTGGAGTCTAGGCGATGCTGTAGGAGCACAGAAGCCATCCACGAGGTGTCCCACGTTGGTAGATGGATTGCAGGAGGGTCAGTGGCCGGCAGGACCACAAACAAGCCTTGCCAAATGCAACAGACGTGTTGTAGTAGAAAATGCAGAGATGCCGACCAGCAAGGTCTGAGGGACTCACCCACCACAGGTAAGTCATAGCCAGCCCTCAGAAAGCAGAAGAGCCAGCAGGAATCGAAGGAGACCCCACAGGGACCCTCCGGCAGCAGGCACAGAGTCACAGGGAGACCTCAGCAGCACACGGAAGATGGAGGCCCGTGTCGTAGGTAATGCAGTGAGTATGTCACTTTTGCAGCTGCGTGATGCACAAGGCTGGGGCTTCTTGGAGCTCGAAGATCTTCGGGTTGGAGATTCAACAACCCTTGGCAACAGCAGACAGAGGCGGTGCACAGGGATGCAGTGCCGGTAGCTTCAAGAGGCATTACAGCCTTCCAAGTTGCAGGGAAGACTAGTTAGGCCTCTGGAGAGCCACCAAACCACCACCTGTGTTGTAGAGACTGGAAGTGTCCGTGGGACAGCAGGATCCACAAGCTGGTCATCGTGGTAAAGGTGCCTGCGGTTGCAGGGGGGAGTGACTCTTTCACTTCAAGGGAGATTCCTTCTTGCTGTCCTTGATGCACTCAGAGTCCTTGTGACTCAGGAGAATGCATGGCCACAGAGGTTGCAGGGACTTGGAAGAGTACGGAGACGAAGTTGCAGTAGCAGCCTTCCTACTAGAAGCAGTCTTGTCGTAGTTCCTGGCTCAATCCAGCAGCAGAGCGTCCAGAAGCAAAAAAATCTTGTAGAAGAATTCTGCCTACGAGTGTTGCAAAGGAATCATTGTTGAGACAAATTTATGGAAACCACCCTCACATCAACCTTTAGGTAACCCAGATAGAGGTTTGGACACTTCTGCGGTGACCCACCCATCAGGGTTGGTGGGGGGGTGGGTCAGGGAAGCTACTCTGGTGGACTGACCAGTCAGATGCTCCCATGGGCTTCTGCCAATCTTAGATTCAAGATGGCAGAATCAAGCGGCCACCTGGTGGAGCTCTGGGCACCTCCGAGGGGGGGAGCTGGACATGAGGGTGGTCACTCCCCTGTCCTTTGTGTAGTTTCACAACAGAGCGGAGCCAAGGGTTCCTGCACTGAATCAAACTGGTTTATGCAAGGAGGGCACATCTGTGCCCTTCAAAGCAGTCTGGTGGTGCTCGGAAGCACCCCCCACCCTAGCCCAGAGACACCTAATTCTAAAGGAGGTAGTTACACCTCTCCTCTACAGGAAATCTTTTGTGCTGCCTTCCCCTGCCCGAGTTAGGCTCATCAGCAGGAGGGCAGAACAGTGTCTGGGGTCGGCAGCAGCACTGGCTTGCACGCAGACCCTGCAAGGCTACACAGGAAGACATGGGGGGTCCTCTAAGGAGTCCACCAGTACATGGTATCATGCAACTAACACTGGAATCGGTGTCGTTGCATGATTCCAACATGTTTGATACCAAACATGACTGGGTTCGGTGAAGCCATTATGTAATTGGACATCTCAACTTGGCCAGTGTCTTCTACATACCTTTAAATGGCTTCCCCGCACTTGAAAAAGCCCAGAGAATGGAGTCCGGGGTTTTTAGGGGTGCCTCTCCTCATGCAGTGGCACCCTCACACTTAAAACCATGCACCCTGCCCTTGGGCTCAAGGGCCTACCTTAGGAGTGACTTATAGGTTTTAAGTGCAGTGACCGGGAAATAGGGTAAACCTTATATCTAAAGTGAAAGGTGCATGCACCATTTCACGCAGGTTGTAATGGCAGACCTGCATGCACAGTTTGCATGGGTTCCCATGGGTGGCATAATACATGCTGCAGACCATGGGAAACCCCTGGTGTACCAATGCCCTAGGTACCTTAGTACCATATACTAGGGACTTACAGGGGTACACCAGTATGCTAATTGTGGGGTGTGCAAAGTACTTACCAGTCAATTGAGAGGAGAGAGCACCGACACTGGGTTCCTGGTTAGAACGATCCCAGTGTACTACAGTCTAAACACACTGACACCAGGCAAATAGTGGGGACAACCATGTCAGAAAGATCCTACTTCCTACAACCACATCTATAATTTCGGAATAGGCCTGTTCACCTTATGCAAGGATCTCTCTCGCCTCTTTCTTCATGTCCTCTAGGAGATACTCCAACAGAGATGAGATATCAGACCACATCTGTCGGTCGTATCTCCCAAGAATAGCTAGAGCATTGGAGGCTCTGACTGAAGTAGCAGCCATCACATCAAACCTCTTGCCTATATTATCAAGCCTGCTGCCTTCCTTATCTGGAGGCGCTGTGCAAGACGAGGAAGGATTTTTTGCTCTTCTCTGAGCAGCCTGCATGATGACAGAGTCCAGTCTAGGGTGACCAATGAGACAGGAGCCTTGTACTTTTTGTCCAGCTTTGGAATCACAGCTGCCACAGATGCTGGGTGTCGTCATTCATTTTAGGCCTTCCTTTCATATGAAATCAGTAAAAGGAATAGCATGAGTGGTGCGTTGTGTTCCTGCTTTAAAATCATAGAGGAAGCACTCCATTGGTTGAGCAGGCATAGGAAGGTCAAATCGCGTAGATGCTCTCTCAAGCAGGTCGTGGAAACTGCCAATATCCACAGGTGGAGAATCCGCTGCTGGAGGGGTAGAACACCCTGGCATTGGTGTAACGTAATCATCCCACTCATCATGGCCATTGGGATCCGCCTGGAGCTCCACCTCTTCTAACTGCTGATCCTCACTGTCCTGGAAAGTATCCGGAATAGATATTGGAGGCGGGATAGGTCTGTCTTTTTGAGGCCTAGGCTTGCTCTGCGGAGCAGGAGTAGTGTCAGGGACTTCTCGCCTCGGTGGAGGCTGCTGAGTGAAGTTGGCATCAGGGAACCCTTTTGTATTCAAGCTAGCCTGGCTGATGAGGGGAGTTACCCAGAAACCGGTCCCAGGATGCTATTTTACGGTCCAGGGAAGACCTGGCTTGGCAGTTTGGGCTGGACTGTTCTCATGAGGCACAGGGTCAAGACTGATTTGCATATAGCTGGGTCTGACCTGGGGTGGCGAAGTGAGCTAAAGAACGATGATGGATTCAACCCAGATCTGTAACTGGGGGTGAGTGTCTGAAAAGTTTCAGCGCTCCGTCCATCATCTCCTTGTGTTTGCTTTGTTAACCCTTTTGGAATAGTCATTTAGCATTATGCGTAAGTCTGTTACCAATGAATTTGGAATGTTGATGGAAGGTTCCTGAACGTGATGTTGCTCATCCTCTTGTTCTTCATAAGGATAATGCTCCTGGAATGTATCATATTCCTAAACAGAGGGATGTCCCCTATCAGAGAGAGAGTAATCGCCTTCAAGGTAGGGTGACTGGTCACATTCCCCTTCTTCGTCCTCTGATTCCGGACACTTCACCTTTAATTGTGGAGGACTGTACGCAGGGCCAAAGATGCCCTCATTCTCAGCTTCCTGAAAGTCCATGAGGTGTGCTGGAGGCAGTGGAGACATTTTTGAAAAATCCAGAGGCAGAGAAGGAGTTGTGTCCTTATTGGGGATATATAGAATGTCTTTTCCCACCGCCGACGGGGTCGTCGATGGGATAGTCGATGGGGGCACCAATGACACGGCGCTGACAGAAATCTTCGTCGACTGGACAGGAGCGGGTGAGGTCGCTGTTGGTGAAGTGGTCGACGAGGAAATCTTCATAGTTAGATATGGTCTCATCGATGCAGACAATGGTTTCGTCATTGATGCAGCCTCCGTCGTCGTCTTGATCGTCGACTTAGTGGAAATCACCATCAACGGTGCGGATGTTCCTGGCAACATAGATGCGGCCTTCCTTATCTGGAGGAGCTGTGCAAGACGAGGAAGGATTTTTTGCTCTTCTCTGAGACAGACAGTAAGTTCTTCGTCAAGTCCGTAGGTTGATTTTTGAAGAGGGCTCCTTGAATGGGGTATACAGAGCAGATGAAGGTGCTGAATCAGACCTTTGATGAGAGGAGGAAGGGCCAGCCACTCCTTTCTTGATCTTTTTTCCTCACTAGTTTCTCTGCTGTGAGGCCTAGATTTTTTAGAGTCTGTTTCAGAAGATGATGATTCCCCCTCTTTCTTGAGGAGGAAAGAGCCTTTTCCTCACCCTCTGAATCTGAGTCGAGATAGACTTCTTTTTCTGTAGCCAGAGAAGTAGTCTACCCTCCAGGTCTTTGAGGGTTTTCGCAGAAAAAGTACAGCAGTACTTGCATTCTTTGGATTTATGGAAAGGATAAAGACAGTACAAGCATTCTTTATGTGGATTCTCAGAAAAGATTCTGGATTTTCCACAAGTCTTGCAAGGCCTACATAGCCTTTTTTTAGACACAGACATTCTGTGAGAAAGCACAGTCAAACACACTCCCAAACTGTACCTCAGATGATAGTAAGAGGTGTAGAGATTGGGCCACTCAAAAATGAGATACATGGCCTCGGAGGCTCAGAGTAAGCCCAGGCGCAGGTTCCGAACAACCAGGCCTCGAGCGCCAATGCTCCTTCATTGTGTCGACTGAATCGACGAGGAAAAGTCAAAGTACGCTTCGACTTCTTGGGTTTTTTATGCTTCTTACCTGAATGTCCCGAGGACTTAGAGTGGGACGAAGAGGACATAGGACTCCTGGAACGATCATGTGACCTTCCTCTCAAGTGGGATCACAACTTTCTCGGAGTCACATGCCAGGTCACTAGCCACTTTAGGGACTGCTCCCTCCTGGCTTCGGCGCCATGGCCCGGTAATCTGAGCACAACTTGGAGTCATGGTCGCGCTCCAAGCACCACAAACACACAAGGTGAAGGTCCGTTACTGACATGGAGTGGTAGCAGATGCTTATGGGTTTGAAATCTGCCTTATGGGATGACATCCTCGACACACCGGGAGTTGGAGGACTCTAAAAGCTTGAAAAAAGCCTGTCAAAAACGGAGAGGGGTAGCTGTTCTCTTGGATCTGTGCAGGCTGGCACGGAAAGAAAAGAACTGACATCAGTGCGCCGAGGTGGCACCTATATAGGTGACGTGGACATCACTTCCTGTGTGGACGACGATGCCACCGGAATCCGACATACGCCACCTACCGGCGCACAGGGGTACTGCTCATGAAAAATCTTTTGAATCCAGCCTGACGCATGGGGAAATTCAAAGGTAAGGAATTTGCAGCTAGAAGTCTCTATCAGATGATCCTCTTCTCATCGACGGTGCCCTCCTCCTCGATGTCGTGGCTGTCATCGATGTTGAACCAGCCCTTGATGGTGAGCAAGTAGGTGTTATACCTTGTCTCAATGTCAATGTCCTCAACGTAGAACACAGACGTTTCTCACCAGACCATCTTCTTTTGGATCTCCCTCTCCGGGAGTCCTCAGATGGTGAGATAGGGGCACTGGTAGATGGAACAGTCTTGCCTCGCTCCTCAAATGTCTCTCTCTCTCTTTCCCTCTCCTCTCTCTCTCTCTCTCACTCTCTCTCCAGGAAGGAATCCTGCCTTCTCTGGTGCTCCACCTGACCATGCAGGTACAATCAATATTGTTAAGACGTATAGATACCTAGGGGTGGTGTTTGACAACCGTGTGTCTTTTAAATTTCATTTTAAGGATCTAAGGGCCAAGGCTGTGACCTTGATCCACGCTTTAAATGTCTAAAAAATCATTGAACTGCCAATCATATGACTTTATACTTAAAGTAATTAAAGCCAAACTACAACCAACCCTCATATATGGTTCTCCCATTATTAGAGGGAAAGATGCAAAGGTACTCGACCTATTGGTTGTCAAGGTCTTCAAAGCAACCTTTGGGATTGCCAAATCAGTGTGTCAAGCAGGTATAAGATTGGAGTTTGGTCTCCAGAGACAGAGCCTGGTATCAAAAGGAGCTTTTCTAAAATGTATGGTTGCATTGTCAACATCAGCACCAGCATCTTTAGGGAACATTTGTTGGCAAGAAATAGATAAGTCGTTTTATGCGGCTAAATGGAGATCCTATATTTTAACTTCTTTAAGAGAGATAGGCCTGCAAACGGCATTGCAAGATTTGAACATATCCAATTACAAGCTAATGTTAAAAAAGCGTATTAAAACTGAATCGCTTAAATTGGATAAGGCTGAATTAGCAGGAAAAAATTACGCATGGTATGTGATTAATTCATACCAAACCTTGCGTATACAGCCGTATTTGAATGCTTTTTTCTCAGCAAAATTTAAAAATATGTTTCTGAGGTTACGAATGGGATTAAATCCAACAAAGGAGGGCACAAATTCGTGGATTAAGCAGTGGCCGGACCCTGATTGTAGACTTTGTGGACGGTCACAGGAAACTTTAGTCCATATAGTGTGTGTATGCCCAAAGTTGATTAATATTCGACGAACATTCTTAAGACCATGTTTCTTGAAGAGCGGGGTGAGATCTGCTCGTCAGGCTTTAATTATGTCATTATCTGGTGAATCGATTCCTCTATTGTGTCATTTGGTAAAATTTTTATTGGCAGCTGAAAAATGTTTTGATATAATAAGGTAGACCTCCAGTATTTCTATGGTTGTGTTACCTAATAGTATTATTTGGCTTATAACTCTTATTAATTGATAATCATGTTGCGAAGGTGACAATTAGATATGTCAAAATAGATGTGACACTATTACCATAAACTAATGCACTTTATCTGTTTTAATACGAAGATTGTTGCAATAATCGCATATTAGCACTTTATAGTAATGCACTTTATTATTGCTCTGATATGATGGTCGCCGTATTAATCGCTCATTATCGATGCTATGTGAATAGACCTGATTTTATTGATACGTTTTATATTTGTATATACAGGTCAGTTTTTTATTCTATGTGTTGGGAACATGTTTTGCTTTCAATGGATTTTTTTAATGATCGATTATGTTTTAAAGTATGTGATGTGAATTTGTAGTGATTGCAATGATTTTAAGTAATCAAGCAATAAAGATTATTATTATTATTATTTATTATTACTTCCTGTGTGGACGACGATGCCACCGGAATCCGACATACGCCACCTACCGGCGCACAGGGTACTGCTCATGAAAAATCTTTTGAATCCAGCCTGACGCATGGGGAAATTCAAAGGTAAGGAATTTGCGGCTAGAAGTCTCTATCAGATGATCCTCTTCTCATCGACGGTGCCCTCCTCCTCGATGTCGTGGCTGTCATCGATGTTGAACCAGCCCTTGATGGTGAGCAAGTAGGTGTTATACCTTGTCTCAATGTCAATGTCCTCAACGTAGAACACAGACGTTTCTCACCAGACCATCTTCTTTTGGATCTCCCTCTCCGGGAGTCCTCAGATGGTGAGATAGGGGCACTGGTAGATGGAACAGTCTTGCCTCGCTCCTCAAATGTCTCTCTCTCTCTTTCCCTCTCCTCTCTCTCTCTCTCTCACTCTCTCTCCAGGAAGGGAATCCTGCCTTCTCTGGTGCTCCACCTGACCATGCAGGTACAATCAATATTGTTAAGACGTATAGATACCTAGGGGTGGTGTTTGACAACCGTGTGTCTTTTAAATTTCATTTTAAGGATCTAAGGGCCAAGGCTGTGACCTTGATCCACGCTTTTAAATGTCTAAAAAAATCATTGAACTGCCAATCATATGACTTTATACTTAAAGTAATTAAAGCCAAACTACAACCAACCCTCATATATGGTTCTCCCATTATTAGAGGGAAAGATGCAAAGGTACTCGACCTATTGGTTGTCAAGGTCTTCAAAGCAACCTTTGGGATTGCCAAATCAGTGTGTCAAGCAGGTATAAGATTGGAGTTTGGTCTCCAGAGACAGAGCCTGGTATCAAAAGGAGCTTTTCTAAAATGTATGGTTGCATTGCAAACATCAGCACCAGCATCTTTAGGGAACATTTGTTGGCAAGAAATAGATAAGTCGTTTTATGCGGCTAAATGGAGATCCTATATTTTAACTTCTTTAAGAGAGATAGGCCTGCAAACGGCATTGCAAGATTTGAACATATCCAATTACAAGCTAATGTTAAAAAGCGTATTAAAACTGAATCGCTTAAATTGGATAAGGCTGAATTAGCAGGAAAAATTACGCATGGTATGTGATTAATTCATACCAAACCTTGCGTATACAGCCGTATTTGAATGCTTTTTCTCAGCAAAATTTAAAAATATGTTTCTGAGGTTACGAATGGGATTAAATCCAACAAAGGAGGGCACAAATTCGTGGATTAAGCAGTGGCCGGACCCTGATTGTAGACTTTGTGGACGGTCACAGGAAACTTTAGTCCATATAGTGTGTGTATGCCCAAAGTTGATTAATATTCGACGAACATTCTTAAGACCATGTTTCTTGAAGAGCGGGGTGAGATCTGCTCGTCAGGCTTTAATTATGTCATTATCTGGTGAATCGATTCCTCTATTGTGTCATTTGGTAAAATTTTTATTGGCAGCTGAAAAATGTTTTGATATAATAAGGTAGACCTCCAGTATTTCTATGGTTGTGTTACCTAATAGTATTATTTGGCTTATAACTCTTATTAATTGATAATCATGTTGCGAAGGTGACAATTAGATATGTCAAAATAGATGTGACACTATTACCATAAACTAATGCACTTTACCTGTTTTAATACGAAGATTGTTGCAATAATCGCATATTAGCACTTTATAGTAATGCACTTTATTATTGCTCTGATATGATGGTCGCCGTATTAATCGCTCATTATCGATGCTATGTGAATAGACCTGATTTTATTGATAGGTTTTATATTTGTATATACAGGTCAGTTTTTTATTCTATGTGTTGGGAACATGTTTTGCTTTCAATGGATTTTTAATGATCGATTATGTTTTAAAGTATGTGATGTGAATTTGTAGTGATTGCAATGATTTTAAGTAATCAAGCAATAAAGATTATTATTATTATTATTTATTATTACTTCCTGTGTGGACGACGATGCCACCGGAATCCGACATACGCCACCTACCGGCGCACAGGGGTACTGCTCATGAAAAATCTTTTGAATCCAGCCTGACGCATGGGGAAATTCAAAGGTAAGGAATTTGCGGCTAGAAGTCTCTATCAGATGATCCTCTTCTCATCGACGGTGCCCTCCTCCTCGATGTCGTGGCTGTCATCGATGTTGAACCAGCCCTTGATGGTGAGCAAGTAGGTGTTATACCTTGTCTCAATGTCAATGTCCTCAACGTAGAACACAGACGTTTCTCACCAGACCATCTTCTTTTGGATCTCCCTCTCCGGGAGTCCTCAGATGGTGAGATAGGGGCACTGGTAGATGGAACAGTCTTGCCTCGCTCCTCAAATGTCTCTCTCTCTCTTTCCCTCTCCTCTCTCTCTCTCTCTCACTCTCTCTCCAGGAAGGGAATCCTGCCTTCTCTGGTGCTCCACCTGACCATGCAGGTACAATCAATATTGTTAAGACGTATAGATACCTAGGGGTGGTGTTTGACAACCGTGTGTCTTTTAAATTTCATTTTAAGGATCTAAGGGCCAAGGCTGTGACCTTGATCCACGCTTTTAAATGTCTAAAAATCATTGAACTGCCAATCATATGACTTTATACTTAAAGTAATTAAAGCCAAACTACAACCAACCCTCATATATGGTTCTCCCATTATTAGAGGGAAAGATGCAAAGGTACTCGACCTATTGGTTGTCAAGGTCTTCAAAGCAACCTTTGGGATTGCCAAATCAGTGTGTCAAGCAGGTATAAGATTGGAGTTTGGTCTCCAGAGACAGAGCCTGGTATCAAAAGGAGCTTTTCTAAAATGTATGGTTGCATTGTCAACATCAGCACCAGCATCTTTAGGGAACATTTGTTGGCAAGAAATAGATAAGTCGTTTTATGCGGCTAAATGGAGATCCTATATTTTAACTTCTTTAAGAGAGATAGGCCTGCAAACGGCATTGCAAGATTTGAACATATCCAATTACAAGCTAATGTTAAAAAAGCGTATTAAAACTGAATCGCTTAAATTGGATAAGGCTCTCTCTCTCACTCTCTCTCCAGGAAGGGAATCCTGCCTTCTCTGGTGCTCCACCTGACCATGCAGGTGAATCGTGTCTCTCTCCCTCAAAGTAGGTCTGTAGAGGGCCTTGAAATGGCGACGTGTTAGGGTTATGAAATTCTGTCAAACAGAGGATTCAGATCATGTGCGCTGCTGTTTTTGCCATTTTTTTTACAACATTCTGGGTATTTCGCAAAACGTGATGGCATTTTGGGAAAAGTGATGTATTTCCAGCCAGGAAAATGTCAGAGATACTCTCTGCCCTAAAGAACGTCGAGTGAGTCACTTTTGGAACAATAAAGTGAAAACATTTGAGAGAAAACCTTAAAAAGGCAGAGCTCTGTTCAAGGATTCGGTCTGGAGGAGACAGAAAAAAACTGGCTCCAGAAAATCTTACCTCTACGAACCGGTAGGCGACACTGATAGGCTCTGTGTCGGCGTACTTCACATCAGATGTGACGTGTGCGGTGCTTATGTAGGCGCCACCTCAGGGCGCTGACCTCAGTTTCTTTAGGTGACTATCCCTGTGTCAGAAGTACGGAGCCACATCAGAAGTCTGATTGACTGGAGTGCAGAAAGTTAGAAAGACTGGTTCGCTGAAACAGGGAGGCTCGGTAAGGAATATGCGGCTAGATAGTGTCTACCAGATAAGGCATTACCAGAGGTAAGTAATAATAATAAATAACTTTATTCGGTTATTACAACCATCAAAGCATCAACCAACAGCCCAAACATTAAAATAACAATAACAATACACAGATATATATACAATAGTAGCAGCAAAAATGTCCATGTTTAAAGTGCACAATGCTTCAGAATTAGATACAATAATAGCAGCAATATATGATATCTACTCTCAACGGTGAAAGACCCTGATGTAAAGTGCCGGATGGTTTCAAACTATATATAAAACTAGGCTACTAACAGTACCATAAAATCACACACCAAATAAAACAATACAAGGTAAAACAGTTTGTTAATATAAGTAAACGATAAAATGCAATTCATGATCTTTACACTGGTCAAATTTTTTAAATTGCATTGCGCTTATACCAAACTGCCTCTAAAAATTTACTAACAGCTACAACAATTCTAGGGGAGAGGTCAGTTTTTAAAATCCTTAGTGCTATTTGGTATTGTGCAATCCCTAGTTCGCGACAAATTGGAATAATCCACCTCCTACGAGGGGAGGAATACTCCGGACAGAAAAATAGCAAATGTGATTCATTTTCGTCAGACTGATTACACATTAGGCAGGTCAGTACTGGCTGTGCTTGGTTCCATTTGTGGGTAAATGATCTTATAGGTAGTGTCCCCAAACGAAACCGTATAAAGAGACTTTTAGGGAACGCAGAAGGTATAGAATCCATGTAATCCTCTAGTAGTGGAGTAGATTTAAAATCAAGAAATTTATTAGTCAAAGATCCTACAGAACTTTTTCTTAATATACATTCATTAATAAAGTTCCAATAGGTAGTTTTGAGAAGGTGTATATCAATTTTCTTTAATTTAGTAGGATCAGCCCAAAATCTGTTTAGGCCTAACTTTCCCAACCACGAGGATACGTGTTTAATCCATGGAAGTGATCTGGCACCTGGTATATTTAAAACTTCACACAGGGAATCCCTATAATCAGCAAGCTCCGGGGCACACCAGAGATGAACCCAATAAGTCAATACTTTCAGGGCCACTAGATCTGTTACTCTTTTTAATCCCAATTCTAAATACAGTGGAATAAGGGGTGTACTATGGGGAAGGCGTAACATTTTCCTAACAAAACTATTTTCTGCCAGTGCCAGGGGCTGGACATCAACATGACCCCAGACTTCAGCCCCGTAAAGGGCAGCCCCTTGCGCCTTAGCACGGTAAATCTCCATGACGGGGGATACTACATGAGATACCGTCCTTTTTGCGTTCTCAAAATAGCATTAGACCTGTGCTCAATAAGGAGTTTACTTTTCGTGATCTGATCTAGCCATTTAAAACTATCCATAAATCGTACTCCTAAGTAGTCAAAGTTATCAACCCTCTCGAGGACGTCTTTGCCAACTCGAATAGTCGTTTTACCTTTCTTGGTCCCCTTGCCTAAAATCATGAATTTTGTTTTGTTAACATTTAGCTCGAGTCCCCTCTCATTGCAAAAGCCTAGAAATTTATTAACCAGGGTCTGAAGACCCTTGGGAGACTTTGAAATGAGTAGGGAGTCGTCCGCGAAAAGTAGGATTGGTTCCTTCCTGTTATTTAGCATTGGAGAGTCATTTGCACAATTTTCCAAAACCTTGACCACATCGTTTAAATAAAGAGAAAACAAAGTGGGGGCGAGCACACAGCCTTGCCTGACACCCCGTTCAATTGGAATACGATTAGTCAGTTCTCCACTTGGTCCCCAACGTACTTGGGCATAATTATTCTCATGTAATTTACTCAATAGATGTACAAGATTACTAGGAACACCTATATTAAAAAGAACCTGCCACAAGTTGGAACGGGGATAAGATCAAAAGCAGCTCTAAGGTCAATAAATGCTACAGTACAACATACCCTTACGTAAAAGCACAGTTTTCCAATACAATAGTATAAATCTAAAAATCTGATCTATGGTGCTAATTTTAGTTCTAAAGCCTGCTTGAAAATGAGAAAGTATTTGTTTTTCTTCCATCCATTCTGTTAGTTTGTTCAGAATTTGGTGACTAAAAGCTTTTTGAGCATTGTCTAACAGGCTAATTGGCCTGTAATTAGCTGGGTTGTTAGCATCACCCTTTTTAAAAATAGTTATAATCTCGGCCCCCCTCCATGAGTCAGGGATCGCTCCCCCGGCCGAGATAGCATTCGATAAAAGGTTAAAATAAGTTGACCAGATAAGTGGCTCTGACTTAAAAAGGTCACCTGAAATTTTATCAGGCCCCGGTGCTTTAACTAGTTTAAGCGACTGTATTGCACTATTTGTCTCTTCAAGACTGAACTTAACAGGACAGATATACAGCTCTTGCACTGTGGATGGTAAAGTAGCATCCTCTACTATATTAGTCACACTATCAATGTCATCTGGCTTCCTTAGCGAGTAAAGTGATGAGAAATGGGCCACCCAATTTTCGGGTGATATATTAAAACTCGGATACTTAGCTCTTTCAAGGTGGTTTTGTGCTACTAATTTCCAGAATGATCTACTGTCCTTGATTTTACTGGCTATAAGTAGGTCCTGCCAAAACTTGTCTTCCCAATCTCTTCTAGCCTGTCTAAGTTGGGATTTGTAGATTCCTCTGGCAATGCGAATTTCACCTCTATCACCCTCGGCAATAGCAGACTTTAATGAACTCTTAGCTACTTTGCAAGCGGAGTCAAACCAGACATGATACCTAGAATGTACCGTATTCGTAATAGTCACCTCTTTATAAAATATCTTTTGAAGGCCATCAAACAACTGAGTGTGGACTGATAAAATAGGTATTCTTGCTGGATCTATCCCCTCATATTGGTCAAAAGAGGTAACAAACTGTTTGTAAAGTTTTGAATAAACCTCTGGATTTGCCATAACTTTAGGCCATTTAACGGCTCGACGATTATTGGTTACTACTGCTACAGGGACATTCGTGTTCATGGCAGCACACCCATGTGCCAGTGGTTCTCCAACAAGTGTCACCTCGAGAGAGTTATGATCACTATCAGACCTCACATTCATTTTCATATCGGCAAGTAGGGGCCACATTCTCACATCAATTACTACATAATCAATTATACTGGCACACATACCTCTCTTAAATGTTGGTGCACACAGAGGGTCAGAGATAGTACGACCATTGAGGGCTCTAAGACCTCTGCCAATAACCAATGAGACTATTTGTAATGCACATGATGTAAGGTTTTTCCTTGGGGCGCGAACAATTTAGGAATTCCCCACTGCTCGTCTTCCTCCACAGTGATCTCAGTTAAAAGAGAGCAAGGTTCAAAGGGGGTGTTAAAATCTCCCGCCACTATAATTCTTGTATCTGGGGATAAGTTATCCAATATAGTGTCTAATAGTGCTAGAGTCGTAGACGTGTCATTAAACCGAGTAGACCTAACATAAATATTAAATATTGCCAGAGAAAGACCAGAAGGTAGGGTAACTAAAGGTCCCATTAAATCTAAACAATCTATTTCTATAGCGGTAAAGGTGCTGAAGCGACCATTCTTAATCAAAGTTAGGAGCCCTCCACTAGCTCTACCAAAGTGAATTGCTGGTTTAGCATCTACATTTAGGGATGTATATCCATCTATATAAACTCTCTCTGTAGCCCATGTCTCCTGTAGTAGACACACATCATAACTTGCAATATAACTCAGCCAATCCTGGTCACATAGTTTCAGGCTAATACCTGCAACATTCCAGGACAGTAGATTTATGCTCAAAAGATTATTTGAGCCATCAACTATGTTGGTACTGTTACTAGGCTCTGTCATACCTTGTGGTCTAATATACTCATCGAGGGGTCGTAATATATTACAATCACCATTCTCATACATCCCAAATGTACTATGGGCCTTGTCTTGCAAAGCAACCTTAATATTGAGATCGCCCAAAAGGGACGTTTGATCAACAGCATGGGTTAAGCCACAGTCAGTCTTTATGACCCCCGTTACCCCAGGGCTCTTACTACCCAAACTGTTGTTTAAGCACACAGGTCTTTTATGCAGTCAGTCCAGTGCATTCATGGGAGACAGTAAGGGAGAAGTGCCAGTATTAGGAACATCAGCTACATTAACATAACCCTCATTCTGTTGACCAGTCTGAGTCCTCTGCAGTGGGGAGTTTGCTTTTAATTGTATTCCGGTTTGTTTGTCCCCAACATGGTCACTAGTACGTAGTTCAAAATTAATTACATTTTCAACTAAATGATTAGTACATAGGACAATGTGGATATGATCAAACTGCAAGAGTGGAGTTGGGCGTCTTTTTGCAAATACAATATCAGATCTTATTATAGATAGACAATTCCGCTCGTGTCTTAGCCAATAGATCACTTTATTGATCAATGCCTCTGTATCCTCCCTGACACCTGCATTCAGTTTTGGAACCCGTACCATATAAATGGACCTATTAGATTTACCCTTGTCCCTAGGTAGTTGGTGATCAGACTTCAGGAGAAAACCCCTTATAGGAGGACAAGAAGCAGAGCCGAGTTGACATAGTATGAGAGGGGGACCACAGAATAATGCGGTCGTCTTCTAATAGAAGATTTGCGCACTGACATCTGATTGGTAGCCCACTTGGGTAATAGTGCAGGGGATTCGTAGAATTCAAATTTGGGGCTCATTGCCGGAAAGAATGATTCTTTTTGCTGAATCTGTTTTACAGACGTCAAGTAAGTGTTCTTATTAGGAGGACTGAGTCCAGTGGGGGCCTCTATACAACGTTTCTCCATGTCCCTTCTAAGAACGGGGTCAATAACCAACCCTGCGGCCCTGTCCACCCCAGAAGAAGAAATCGCCCTACTAAGTTGTTTCCCAGAATTCATACAACTGCAGCAGCAACTACACATGAGCTTAGATTTAAAAGTCAATACATTTGCTGATAATAGCCCAAGTTGAGTGCAAAGCTCGTTCATTTTACTGTACAGCAGTTCATTATCCACCAGAGAGCTCTTCATAGCTTCGTTTGCACCTTGAAGTCCTGACAGAGAAGTAGTGAGCGATGTAACATGTGTTATAGCTTCCGAAGGTTCAACTCCTAAAGGTTCATCCATAGGTTCAATAGGACCAAACCGGTTAGAGCAGGGGACATTCGGGATTACTGTGATAGTTGGATATAAAGGGCATGAGGTCTTAGTCATGTAATCAGCAGAGATTGTATCAGCAGACTTGGAAGGTGCAGGAGTCTGATCTAAAGCAAGGGCAGGCTCAATAGTTTGGCTCCCAGATTGTGAGGCTCGTAGCAAGCAAGAGCTCTCAAACAAGGTCGAAGCTGAGTTAGTAGCCCTAGGGACACTTGATGGTTTAAACATAGCCGGAACTTTCGCTGTTCTGGTTTTACCTTTAGTATTACCTGATGTGAGCAGCTGCTCAACTTCGCCAATTAATGTATCAATGTCCGCTAGAGTGGTTCGATCTTGAGCTGTGGCCCCTAGTCTGACCCCATGCTTGATTGAACCTGATTTCTTTGATTTCTTAATGTTATGATCGTGATTGGCAGCGTCCCCAGCCTTACGTTTCCCCATTCTTTGGCCAAGACAAAATTTAAAATAAAACAAACCTGTCACACGGTACCTTTAAGTAATGTTCCTCAATCCTCGCATAGCATAGCAGTTTACAAGGGGTAGCCCAGCCCAGCCTCTGCCAGGCGCAGGACGGGCCGCGCCGCGGGAACCGGCAAGATGATTTATGCGCCTCCTGGCGCGATGCGGGTGACGGCGACGTTGAGGCTGCTGGGAGTTGGAGTCCTCGCTCCTCTCCCTTCTCCCGGTGGTACTCGCGCTGGCCCAAACAAGAAAGTGCTTCCTGGCGTCCCCAGTTCAGAATCTGAAACAGACCAACTTGGCTCTCCACAGGGTTTCAAGGATGCGTCCGGGGTCGGGCAGGACTCCTCCGGAGGGCGAGGAGCTCAGTGGAAGAGGCTTCAGTGTGTCAGAGAGTTGTACTCCGCAATCACTCACACCCCTTCCTTTCCATCTCCCCCTCGTGAGCAGTTCCTCTCTGTGTCCTAGGATGCAGTGCTGCTCGATGCCACTCAGAGTGCCCCCGTGGGCGCTGGCACAGGGCGGCGGCGGCTGTGAGGTGTCGGAGGTTTGAAGCCGGGGTCTTTGTTCGGCTGCACAGCTGGGAGAGAGAGAGCTCCGCTGTGTCTCGCTGAGGGTGGGGCGGGAGTACTGGCCTTGATGGTTGTATATTAAAAATTTGTCTAATCTGGGCCCAAACCTCAGTGTCGTTGTGACTTCGATTCCTCAGGTGTCAGCTGTCAGACTCCAGTAAAGAGGTGCCAGAAACGGGACAGATGCAAGTGAGCGCGAGGAAGAGAAGACGGTGCCTGCAAGGCAGAGTAGAGAGACTTGGCCAGTGCTGCTTCCCAGCCCTCTCGGCGAGTGACTCACCAGAGGTAAGTAGCTTTTTCATCTGATAGAGACTTCTAGCCACAGATTCCTTACCTTAGAATTCATACTAAAGCAAAACCTCCCCAGAGATGGGTCTGCGAACTGGTTCAGAACAAAAAGTCCTAAAGGTCCAAACAGGCAAAGGGTCATGACGGATCTGACTCTCAAGGCAGTATTATTTGGTGAACATGTGCAAGAATGCCCACGTAGCAGCCTGACAGATGTCCAGGAAGCAGTGGTCTTAGCTTTGAGTCTGGTTGAATGAGCCTGCAAGCCCACAGGGAGTTGCTTCTTGGTCAATGCGTAGCAGATCTTACTGCAGAGTACAAACCATCTGGAAATGGTCTGTTTCTGCACTGCTTTCTCCTTCTTTGCTCCAGTGAATCCATGAAAGAGCTGATTGTCCACCCGGTATTCTTTGGTGTGATGGATGTAAAACGGCAATGCTCTTTTCAGGTCCAAGCAGTGGAATCCCTCCTCCTCCTTGGAGGGGTCAAGTGGAGCAAAAAAGGTAGGCAGCGTGATGCTTTGGTCGACGTGGAAAGGTGTCACCACCTTTGGCAAAAAGGAGACATGGTTGCAGAGAACCAGTTTGTCTGAGAAAAAGTTGGTGTATGGAGGTAGTTAAAAACACCTGCAGCTCACTGACCTTCCTGGCTGATTTGATGGTCATCAAGAAGACTGCCATGATTGTTGGAAGTCTTAGGGGGCAACTAGGGGGGCGCTAGGTGGCGCACGAGCAAGATGGCTGCACTGCAGTGAGGCTCTTGCAGCTCGGCAACTAAATCCGAACTTTTATCCTGCCCAGACGATACAAAACGGCTATCTAAAGGAAGCGACAAAGAGGAGATGTGCCTGGCCTCCTAACTGAACGTTTTTACTGTGACGGAAGGTGCCTGGCGTCACTGGGAAAACGATTGAAAGAGAGGGCCCGGATTGGGCTGTATACCGCTGGTGCGGGATACGGCGGTGGACGCTACGCAACTCCAGCGGCGCACACGTGGAGGCAGGGCCGCACTGACGGCTTCACAAGGGCTACGGCGTGTGTGACTATCCCGACGGTGGGAGCTGACTGGACACCCCTCTTGGGAATATCTGCTTACGCTGCTGGTGAAGGCAGGCGGACGAAAAGTGCGGCTTGGGCGTCTCAACTGGTCGCCACGAACGCTGGCGAAGCTGCGGTGGCAAGTGCGCGCTGTGACGACCTCCTGGAGCGACATGTCGTTATTGACCAAAGCAAGCAGTATTGTGCTGGGGGCAGAGGAAAGGCCGTGTGCGGCCAGCTGAGCGGGGCGTTAGTGTAGCTGGACTGTCACCACACACGCTAATTGATATACTGAACCCGATTCTCAGCCCCGGAGAAGCCTGCCGTGGGAAGATAGCTGGAGAGGTACTGAGAGCCACATAACGGCACATAAGTGGAGACGGACACTTCAGGGCTATTGTACTACAGATCTGTATATATCCTGCCCTGCACAAACTGCGATTGTACCGAAGGCGTAAGCACCATAGAGAGAGAGGACAAGGGATATTAATAAAGTACAACATTTATTTAAGTGTGAGGACAGGTTGCTGGGCCCATCTACACGCGCTGCTAGGGAACCTTTTCATTTAACGGAATGGCAGCATGGCAGTGGCTAATTGACGATTAGAGGTTCATCTGAGACACCGCCGATGGGGCCTGTGTACTGTTTTTAATCAAGCTTGTCTACGCAGAGTGATTGAAGCAGAGAGTCACGTGCCCTTCATAGGGCGAAACGCACTTTAGATCTTCAACCTATATTGAGCTGTGTAGACGCAAGCAGCCACTGTTTCTATTATGGGGAAGACAGACGGGAAGCAATCGAAGTTACCCTTCGAAGCTAAGAAAACGACCCGCTCGCAACAAGATGAGCCTCAACATGCAGGTATGGAACACTCACAAGAAGCGACGCATGCCCTAGAGGACGAAGTTAAAGGACTTCTACTTGCTATGCAGCATAGCCTCACTTCTATCGAGAGCAAAATGGATTCAATGACGACCCGCATGGATTCTATAGTACACAAACTGGACAAACACGACGAGCGCATTAAGGAAACAGAGCGGCGAATCTCTGATGCTGAAGATACAACGTCAAAAATGCAGAAACAGATTACAAAGATGGACAAGATCCTTAAAGTCATCGCCGCTAAGAATGAAGATTTAGAAACACACAGTAGACAACAACGTACGCGTTATTGGTATACCGGAAAGTACGAATACAGGACGGATGGAAGAATTCATTGAGCGCCTCCTGCGCGAAGCACTTGGGGCTGATTCCTTCTCCTCGCAGATGGTAGTGGAAAGAGCACATCGCTCACTGGGCCCCAGACCGCCCCCGGGAAGTCCACCTCGCCCGATCATCGCAAGGCTGCTTAATTATCGAGATCGCGATGTGTCCCTGAGAATGGCTCGAGAAAAAAGACATCTTCTGTTTGAAGGTAACAAGTTCACAATATACCCTGACTTCACAGCCACTGTACAAGAAGCGAGGCGAAAGTTTATCCCGGCTAAACGCAAATTACGCCAGGCGCAAATAGACTATGCACTAATGTACCCAGTGCGCCTACGAGTCACATACCAAGGCAAACAGTATTTTTTCACCAACGTACAGCAAGTGGACGATTTCTTGAAACCGATCAAATGTCAGGATTCGCCTGACTGCACAGGAGCGTCCATCGAGTCCATTGTCTCCAACATCGGAATAAACATGAGAACTTGATGATCTGGCATAATTCCTGGTGACCGGCGCCTCCCCCCTCCTACGATTCGAAGGCTTCATACTCCTGTGGTTGAACTACTGTGGGAAAAAAGTTGGAGGTAGAGCGTCAAGACGAGATAGCGAAGAGACACAACAAACAGATAAATGAACCGCTGGGACAGAGTAACAAACTGTACTGGGCACCCCTTCCCCTCCCCTTTACTAGACACTCCTCACTTGGAGGGGAAGGGAGGAATCTTGTGAGCCCCCTGGTGTACCCCCAAGGGTGATCCCCCCTACTGTGGGTAACAATGCATTGTAATTTTGTAGTTTGGGAAGGTTGAGGGGGTGGGAATGGAAATACCGGCATGTTTGGGATGCTGATATGGGGGGGGGGGGGGGGATGGGAAATTTTGCTTGGAACTGAGATAAGGCAAAATATGAAATTCATAGACTTGTTAACGTATGCACAAGAAAAAATCAGTAGAAGTAGGTCTTGTAATTCCATTATATTTTGGCTATTGATGTTTACATGGCTCAAGTTACTGTTGAGCGGAAGATACAGCTATTAACGTGGAATGTCAGGGGATTGGGGGATCCACGCAAACGTAGACAGGTACTAGCATATCTAGATTGGCATCATGTTCAAATTCAGGAAACTCATCTGGACCTCCGGCACGCTCCCTCTTTCGCTTGTAAGTGGGCAGAGCATAGTGTATTCTCCTCATATTCCAGAGGGACAGCGATTCTGATTAAGAGAAATACTCCATATACTCCGTGTGGCATGATGCATGATCACATAGGGAGGTACTGTATTATGTGGGGCAGATTGGGCTCTGACTCAGCCACATTGGTGAGCTGTTACGGACCTAATGTAGATGACCCAGACTTCTGTGCTACGTTATGGGGGAAAATTCTTGAGATAGGGTCCACACATATAATTTGGGGAGGGGATTTCAATACAGCACTGAATCCAACAAATGACAGGTTCAATCCACTCCCGCACCATTATACTTGAACGTATAAATTAATACAAGACATAATTGCTGACAATGGTCTTCTGGACGCATGGCGGCATTTACACCCTGAGAAGAAGGAAGGTACACACTACTCAGCACTGCACTCGACGTAGGCTAGGCTAGACTATTGGGTGGTAACTAGGGGTATGGGCCATGTATTGATACAGTAGAACACTTAGCAAGGACGTACTCGGACCTTTCACCGGTCCGACTGACATTATCCTCTTTGGCGCCTAATATGATAACTAGAAGCTGGAGACTTATGCCGCTTACATTGTTAGACACAGTGTTCCAGACAGATCTAGGACAGGAGATTACAGATTTTTTTCAGCGAAATGTAGGTTCAGTTGCACGTACTGAGACAGTATGGAAGGCCTTCAAGGTCACAATACGCAGGTTCTGCATTGCTAAAAGTTCTGGTGTCCTTTGAGACATACGGCGAACCCTGCAGAAATTGGAAACTGAATTGAAGGGATTAGAAAGAGAAATGAGTGCTGGCACGAACGGAACACTTCAAAAGGAATTCAGACACAAACTCTCGGAATACAAAGATACAGCAGATAGAGAGGTCCGCTTCAGGGGTAAATATTTTGTGGCACGCAGATATGGAGAGGGGAGCGGCCGGGTAAAGCACTGGCGGAGGAAATTCGCAAACCCCGCTTCTCTAGCTATGTGTTGGAAATCTCGGATAATGAAGGCACGAGACACAGATAATATAGACATACTCAAAACGTTCACTGCACACTATGCCACATTATATAGTACTAACCGACAGCAACCACTTGATCTGGCCAATTACTTGGATGACGTGGCACTAGGCTCGGTAAGGAATCTGCGGCTAGATAGTGTCTACCAGATAAGGCATTACCAGAGGTAAGTAATAATAATAAATAACTTTATTCGGTTATTACAACCATCAAAGCATCAACCAACAGCCCAAACATTAAAATAACAATAACAATACACAGATATATATACAATAGTAGCAGCAAAAATGTCCATGTTTAAAGTGCACAATGCTTCAGAATTAGAAACAATAATAGCAGCAATATATGATATCTACTCTCAACGGTGAAAGACCCTGATGTAAAGTGACGGATGGTTTAAAACTATATATAAAACTAGGCTACTAACAGTACCATAAAATCACACACCAAATAAAACAATACAAGGTAAAACAGTTCGTTAATATAAGTAAACGATAAAATGCAATTCATGATCTTTACACTGGTCAAATTTTTTAAATTGCATTGCGCTTGTACCAAACTGCCTCTAAAAATTTACTAACAGCTACAACAATTCTAGGGGAGAGGTCAGTTTTTAAAATCCTTAGTGCTATTTGGTATTGTGCAATCCCCAGTTCGCGACAAATTGGAATAATCCACCTCCTACGAGCGGAGGAATACTCCGGACAGAAAAATAGCAAATGTGATTCATTTTCGTCAGACTGATTACACATTAGGCAGGTCAGTACTGGCTGTGCTTGGTTCCATTTGTGGGTAAATGATCTTATAGGTAGTGTCCCCAAACGAAACCGTATAAAGAGACTTTTAGGGAACGCAGAAGGTATAGAATCCATGTAATCCTCTAGTAGTGGAGTAGATTTAAAATCAAGAAATTTATTAGTCAAAGATCCTACAGAACTTTTTCTTAATATACATTCATTAATAAAGTTCCAATAGGTAGTTTTGAGAAGGTGTATATCAATTTTCTTTAATTTAGTAGGATCAGCCCAAAATCTGTTTAGGCCTAACTTTCCCAACCACGAGGATACGTGTTTAATCCATGGAAGTGATCTGGCACCTGGTATATTTAAAACTTCACACAGGGAATCCCTATAATCAGCAAGCTCCGGGTACACCAGAGATGAACCCAATAAGTCAATACTTTCAGGGCCACTAGATCTGTTACTCTTTTTAATCCCAATTCTAAATACAGTGGAATAAGGGGTGTACTATGGGGAAGGCATAACATTTTCCTAACAAACCTATTTTCTGACAGTGCCAGGGGCTGGACATCAACATGACCCCAGACTTCAGCCCCGTAAAGGGCAGCCCCTTGCGCCTTAGCACGGTAAATCTCCATGACGGGGGATACTACATGAGATACCCTCCTTTTTTGCGTTCTCAAAATAGCATTAGACCTGTGCTCAATAAGGAGTTTACTTTTCGTGATCTGATCTAGCCATTTAAAACTATCCATAAATCGTACTCCTAAGTAGTCAAAGTTATCAACCCTCTCGAGGACGTCTTTGCCAACTCGAATAGTCGTTTTACCTTTCTTGGTCCCCTTGCCTAAAATCATGAATTTTGTTTTGTTAACATTTAGCTCGAGTCCCCTCTCATTGCAAAAGCCTAGAAATTTATTAACCAGGGTCTGAAGACCCTTGGGAGACTTTGAAATGAGTAGGGAGTCGTCCGCGAAAAGTAGGATTGGTACCTTCCTGTTATTTAGCATTGGAGAGTCATTTGCACAATTTTCCAAAACCTTGTCCACATCGTTTAAATAAAGAGAAAACAAAGTGGGGCGAGCACACAGCCTTGCCTGACACCCCGTTCAATTGGAATACGATTAGTCAGTTCTCCACTTGGTCCCCAACGTACTTGGGCATAATTATTCTCATGTAATTTACTCAATAGATGTACAAGATTACTAGGAACACCTATATTAAAAGAACCTGCCACAAGTTGGAACGGGGGATAAGATCAAAAGCAGCTCTAAGGTCAATAAATGCTACGTACAACATACCCTTACGTAAAAGCACAGTTTTCCAATACAATAGTATAAATCTAAAAATCTGATCTATGGTGCTAATTTTAGTTCTAAAGCCTGCTTGAAAATGAGAAAGTATTTGTTTTTCTTCCATCCATTCTGTTAGTTTGTTCAGAATTTGGCGACTAAAAGCTTTTTGAGCATTGTCTAACAGGCTAATTGGCCTGTAATTAGCTGGGTTGTTAGCACCACCCTTTTTAAAAATAGTTATAATCTCGGCCCCCCTCCATGAGTCAGGGATCGCTCCCCCGGCCGAGATAGCATTCGATAAAAGGTTAAAATAAGTTGACCAGATAAGTGGCTCTGACTTAAAAAGGTCACCTGAAATTTTATCAGGCCCCGGTGCTTTAGCTAGTTTAAGCGACTGTATTGCACTATTTGTCTCTTCAAGACTGAACTTAACAGGACAGATGTACAGCTCTTGCACTGTGGATGGTAAAGTAGCATCCTCTACTATATTAGTCACACTATCAATGTCATCTGGCTTCCTTAGCGAGTAAAGTGATGAGAAATTTTCGGGTGATATATTAAAACTCGGATACTTAGCTCTTACATGGTGGTTTTGTGCTACTAATTTCCAGAATGATCTACTGTCCTTGATTTTACTGGCTATAAGTAGGTCCTGCCAAAACTTGTCTTCCCAATCTCTTCTAGCCTGTCTAAGTTGGGATTTGTAGATTCCTCTGGCAATGCGAATTTCACCTCTATCACCCTCGGCAATAGCAGACTTTAATGAACTCTTAGCTACTTTGCAAGCGGAGTCAAACCAGACATGATACCTAGAATGTACCGTATTTGTAATAGTCACCTCTTTATAAAATATCTTTTGAAGGCCATCAAACAACTGAGTGTGGACTGATAAGATAGGTATTCTTGCTGGATCTATCCCCTCATATTGGTCAAAAGAGGTAACAAACTGTTTGTAAAGTTTTGAATAAACCTCTGGATTTGCCATAACTTTAGGCCATTTAACGGCTCGACGATTATTGGTTACTACTGCTACAGGGACATTCGTGTTCATGGCAGCACACCCATGTGCCAGAGGTTCTCCAACAAGTGTCACCTCGAGAGAGTTATGATCACTATCAGACCTCACATTAATTTTCATATCGGCAAGTAGGGGCCACATTCTCACATCAATTACTATATAATCAATTATACTGGCACACATACCTCTCTTAAATGTTGGTGCACACAGAGGGTCAGAGATAGTACGACCATTGAGGGCTCTAAGACCTCTGCCAATAACCAATGAGACTATTTGTAATGCACATGATGTAAGGTTTTTCCTTGGGGGCGCGAACAATTTAGGAATTCCCCACTGCTCGTCTTCCTCCACAGTGATCTCAGTTAAAAGAGAGCAAGGTTCAAAGGGGGTGTTAAAATCTCCTGCCACTATAATTCTTGTATCTGGGGATAAGTTATCCAATATAGTGTCTAATAGTGCTAGAGTCGTAGACGTGTCATTAAACCGAGTAGACCTAACATAAATATTAAATATTGCCAGAGAAAGACCAGAAGGTACGGTAACTAAAGGTCCCATTAAATCTAAACAATCTATTTCTATAGCGGTAAAGGTGCTGAAGCGACCATTCTTAATCAAAGTTAGGAGCCCTCCACTAGCTCTACCAAACTGAATTGCTGGTTTAGCATCTACATTTAGGGATGTATATCCATCTATATAAACTCTCTCTGTAGCCCATGTCTCCTGTAGTAGACACACATCATAACTTGCAATATAACTCAGCCAATCCTGGTCACATAGTTTCAGGCTAATACCTGCAACATTCCAGGACAGTAGATTTATGCTCAAAAGATTATTTGAGCCATCAACTATGTTGGTACTGTTACTAGGCTCTGTCATACCTTGTGGTCTAATATACTCATCGAGGGGTCGTAATATATTACAATCACTATTCTCATACATCCCAAATGTACTATGGGCCTTGTCTTGCAAAGCAACCTTAATATTGAGATCGCCCAAAAGGGACGTTTGATCAACAGCAGGGGTTAAGCCACAGTCAGTCTTTATGACCCCCGTTACCCCAGGGCTCTTACTACCCAAACTGTTGTTTAAGCACACAGGTCTTTTATGCAGTCAGTCCAGTGCATTCATGGGAGACAGTAAGGGAGAAGTGCCAGTATTAGGAACAAAAGCTACATTAACATAACCCTCATTCTGTTGACCAGTCTGAGTCCTCTGCAGTGGGGAGTTTGCTTTTAATTGTATTCCGGTTTGTTTTTCCCCAACATGGTCACTAGTACGTAGTTCAAAATTAATTACATTTTCAACTAAATGATTAGTACATAGGACAATGTGGATATGATCAAACTGCAAGAGTGGAGTTGGGCGTCTTTTTGCAAATACAATATCAGATCTTATTATAGAAAGACAATTCCGCTCGTGTCTTAGCCAATAGATCACTTTATTGATCAATGCCTCTGTATCCTCCCTGACACCTGCATTCAGTTTTGGAACCCGTACCATATAAATGGACCTATTAGATTTACCCTTGTCCCTAGGTAGTTGGTGATCAGACTTCAGGAGAAAACCCCTTATAGGAGGACAAGAAGCAGAGCCGGTTGACATAGTATGAGAGGGGGGGACCACAGAATAATGCGGTCATCTTCTAATAGAAGATTTGCGCACTGACATCTGATTGGTAGCCCACTTGGGTAATAGTGCAGGGGGATTCGTAAATTCAAATTTGGGGCTCATTGCCGGAAAGAATGATTCTTTTTGCTGAATCTGTTTTACAGACGTCAAGTAAGTGTTCTTATTAGGAGGACTGAGTCCAGTGGGGGCCTCTATACAACGTTTCTCCATGTCCCTTCTAAGAACGAGGTCAATAACCAACCCTGCGTCCCTGTCCACCCCAGAAGAAGAAATCGCCCTACTAAGTTGTTTCCCAGAATTCATACAACTGCAGCAGCAACTACACATGAGCTTAGATTTAAAAGTCAATACATTTGCTGATAATAGCCCAAGTTGAGTGCAAAGCTCGTTCATTTTACTGTACAGCAGTTCATTATCCACCAGAGAGCTCTTCATAGCTTCGTTTGCGCCTTGAAGTCCTGACAGAGAAGTAGTGAGCGATGTAACATGTGTTATAGCTTCCGGAGGTTCAACTCCTAAAGGTTCATCCATAGGTTCAATAGGACCAAACCGGTTAGAGCAGGGGACATTCGGGATTACTGTGATAGTTGGATATAAAGGGCATGAGGTCTTAGTCATGTAATCAGCAGAGATTGTATCAGCAGACTTGGAAGGTGCAGGAGTCTGATCTAAAGCAAGGGCAGGCTCAATAGTTTGGCTCCCAGATTGTGAGGCTCGTAGCAAGCAAGAGCTCTCAAACAAGGTCGAAGCTGAGTTAGTAGCCCTAGGGACACTTGATGGTTTAAACATAGCCGGAACTTTCGCTGTTCTGGTTTTACCTTTAGTATTACCTGATGTGAGCAGCTGCTCAACTTCGCCAATTAATGTATCAATGTCCGCTAGAGTGGTTCGATCTTGAGCTGTGGCCCCTAGTCTGACCCCATGCTTGATTGAACCTGATTTCTTTGATTTCTTAATGTTATGATCGTGATTGGCAGCGTCCCCAGCCTTACGTTTCCCCATTCTTTGGCCAAGACAAAATTTAAAATAAAACAAACCTGTCACACGGTACCTTTAAGTAATGTTCCTCAATCCTCGCATAGCATAGCAGTTTACAAGGGGGTAGCCCAGCCCAGCCTCTGCCAGGCGCAGGACGGGCCCGCGCCGCGGGAACCGGCAAGATGATTTATGCGCCTCCTGGCGCGATGCGGGTGACGGCGACGTTGAGGCTGCTGGGAGTTGGAGTCCTCGCTCCTCTCCCTTCTCCCGGTGGTACTCGCGCTGGCCCAAACAAGAAAGTGCTTCCTGGCGTCCCCAGTTCAGAATCTCAAACAGACCAACTTGGCTCTCCACAGGGTTTCAAGGATGCGTCCGGGGTCAGGCAGGACTCCTCCGGAGGGCGAGGAGCTCAGTGGAAGAGGCTTCAGTGTGTCAGAGAGTTGTACTCCGCAATCACTCACACCCCTTCCTTTCCATCTCCCCCTCGTGAGCAGTTCCTCTCTGTGTCCTAGGATGCGGTGCTGCTCGATGCCACTCAGAGTGCCCCCGTGGGCGCTGGCACAGGGCGGCGGCGGCTGTGAGGTGTCGGAGGTTTGAAGCCGGGGTCTTCGTTCGGCTGCACAGCTGGGAGAGAGAGAGCTCCGCTGTGTCTCGCTGAGGGTGGGGCGGGAGTACTGGCCTTGATGGTTGTATATTAAAAATTCGTCTAATCTGGGCCTAAACCTGAGTGTCGTTGTGACTTCGATTCCTCAGGTGTCAGCTGTCAGACTCCAGTAAAGAGGTGCCAGAAACGGGACAGATGCAAGTGAGCGCGAGGAAGAGAAGACGGTGCCTGCAAGGCAGATTAGAGAGACTTGGCCAGTGCTGCTTCCCAGCCCTCTCGGCGAGTGACTCACCAGAGGTAAGTAGCTTTTTCATCTGATAGAGACTTCTAGCCACAGATTCCTTACCTTAGAATTCATACTAAAGCAAAACCTCCCCAGAGATGGGTCTGCGAACTGGTTCAGAACAAAAAGTCCTAAAGGTCCAAACAGGCAAAGGGTCATGACGGATCTGACTCTCAAGGCAGTATTATTTGGTGAACATGTGCAAGAATGCCCACGTAGCAGCCTGACAGATGTCCAGGAAGCAGTGGTCTTAGCTTTGAGTCTGGTTGAATGAGCCTGCAAGCCCACAGGGAGTTGCTTCTTGGTCAATGCGTAGCAGATCTTACTGCAGAGTACAAACCATCTGGAAATGGTCTGTTTCTGCACTGCTTTCTCCTTCTTTGCTCCAGTGAATCCATGAAAGAGCTGATTGTCCACCCGGTATTCTTTGGTGTGATGGATGTAAAACGGCAATGCTCTTTTCAGGTCCAAGCAGTGGAATCCCTCCTCCTCCTTGGAGGGGTCAAGTGGAGTAAAAAAGGTAGGCAGCGTGATGCTTTGGTCGACGTGGAAAGGTGTCACCACCTTTGGCAAAAAGGAGACATGGTTGCAGAGAACCAGTTTGTCTGAGAAAAAGTTGGTGTATGGAGGTAGTTAAAAACACCTGCAGCTCACTGACCTTCCTGGCTGATTTGATGGTCATCAAGAAGACTGCCATGATTGTTGGAAGTCTTAGGGGGCAACTAGGGGGGCGCTAGGTGGCGCACGAGCAAGATGGCTGAACTGCAGTGAGGCTCTTGCAGCTCGGCAACTAAATCCGAACTTTTATCCTGCCCAGACGATACAAAACGGCTATCTAAAGGAAGCGACAAAGAGGAGATGTGCCTGGCCTCCTAACTGAACGTTTTTACTGTGACGGAAGGTGCCTGGCGTCACTGGGAAAACGATTGAAAGAGAGGGCCCGGATTGGGCTGTATACCGCTGGTGCGGGATACGGCGGTGGACGCTCACGCAACTCCAGCGGCGCACACGTGGAGGCAGGGCCGCACTGACGGCTTCACAAGGGCTACGGCGTGTGTGACTATCCCGACGGTGGGAGCTGACTGGACACCCCTCTTGGGAATATCTGCTTACGCTGCTGGTGAAGGCAGGCGGACGAAAGAGTGCGGCTCGGGCGTCTCAACTGGTCGCCACGAACGCTGGCGAAGCTGCGGTGGCAAGTGCGCGCTGTGACGACCTCCTGGAGCGACATGTCGTTATTGACCAAAGCAAGCAGTATTGTGCTGGGGGCAGAGGAAAGGCCGTGTGCGGCCAGCTGAGCGGGCGTTAGTGTAGCTGGACTGTCACCACACACGCTAATTGATATACTGAACCCGATTCTCAGCCCCGGAGAAGCCTGCCGTGGGAAGATAGCTGGAGAGGTACTGAGAGCCACATAACGGCACATAAGTGGAGACGGACACTTCAGGGCTATTGTACTACAGATCTGTATATATCCTGCCCTGCACAAACTGCGATTGTACCGAAGGCATAAGCACCATAGAGAGAGAGGACAAGGGATATTAATAAAGTACAACATTTATTTAAGTGTGAGGACAGGTTGCTGGGCCTATCTACACGCGCTGCTGGGGGAACCTTTTCATTTAACGGAATGGCAGCATGGCAGTGGCTAATTGACGATTAGAGGTTCATCTGAGACACCGCCGATGGGGCCTGTGTACTGTTTTTAATCATGCTTGTCTACGCAGAGTGATTGAAGCAGAGAGTCACATGCCCTTCATAGGGCAAAACGCACTTTAGATCTTCAACCTATATTGAGCTGTGTAGACGCAAGCAGCCACTGTTTCTATTATGGGGAAGACAGACGGGAAGCAATCGAAGTTACCCTTCGAAGCTAAGAAAACGACCCGCTCGCATCAAGATGAGCCTCAACATGCAGGTATGGAACACTCACAAGAAGCGACGCATGCGCAAGAGGACGAAGTTAAAGGACTTCTACTTGCTATGCAGCATAGCCTCACTTCTATCGAGAGCAAAATGGATTCAATGACGACCCACATGGATTCTATAGTACACAAACTGGACAAACACGACGAGCGCATTAAGGAAACAGAGCGGCGAATCTCTGATGCTGACGATACAACGTCAAAAATGCAGAAACAGATTACACAGATGGACAAGATCCTTAAAGTCATCGCCGCTAAGAATGAAGATTTAGAAGCACACAGTAGACTTAACAACGTACGCGTTATTGGTATACCGGAAAGTACGAATACAGGACGGATGGAAGAATTCATTGAGCGCCTCCTGCGCGAAGCACTTGGGGCTGATTCCTTCTCCTCGCAGATGGTAGTGGAAAGAGCACATCGCTCACTGGGCCCCAGACCGCCCCCGGGAAGTCCACCTCGCCCGATCATCGCAAGGCTGCTTAATTATCGAGATCGCAATGTGTCTCTGAGAATGGCTCGAGAAAAAAGACATCTTCTGTTTGAAGGTAACAAGTTCACAATATACCCTGACTTCACAGCCACTGTACAAGAAGCGAGGCGAAAGTTTATCCCGGCTAAACGCAAATTACGCCAGGCGCAAATAGACTATGCACTAATGTACCCAGTGCGCCTACGAGTCACATACCAAGGCAAACAGTATTTTTTCACCAACGCACAGTAAGTGGACGATTTCTTGAAACCGATCAAATGTCAGGATTCGCCTGACTGCACAGGAGCGTCCATCGAGTCCATTGTCTCCAACATCGGAATAAACATGAGAACTTGATGATCTGGCATAATTCCTGGTGACCGGCGCCTCCCCCCTCCTACGATTCGAAGGCTTCATACTCCTGTGGTTGAACTACTGTGGGAAAAAGTTGGAGGTAGAGCGTCAAGACGAGATAGCGAAGAGACACAACAAACAGATAAATGAACCGCTGGGACAGAGTAACAAACTGTACTGGGCACCCCTTCCCCTCCCCTTTACTAGACACTCCTCACTTGGAGGGGAAGGGAGGAATCTTGTGAGCCCCCTGGTGTACCCCCAAGGGTGATCCCCCCTACTGTGGGTAACAATGCATTGTAATTTTGTAGTTTGGGAAGGTTGAGGGGGTGGGAATGGAAATACCGGCATGTTTGGGATGCTGATGTGGGGGGGGGGGAGGGACGGGGGGGGGGAGGCGGATGGGAAATTTTGCTTGGAACTGAGATAAGGCAAAATATGAAATTCATAGACTTGTTAACGTATGCACAAGAAAAAATCAGTAGAAGTAGGTCTTGTAATTCCATTATATTTTGGCTATTGATGTTTACATGGCTCAAGTTACTGTTGAGCGGAAGATACAGCTATTAACGTGGAATGTCAGGGGATTGGGGGATCCACGCAAACGTAGACAGGTACTAGCATATCTAGATTGGCATCATGTTCAAATTCAGGAAACTCATCTGGACCTCCGGCACGCTCCCTCTTTCGCTTGTAAGTGGGCAGAGCATAGTGTATTCTCCTCATATTCCAGAGGGACAGCGATTCTGATTAAGAGAAATACTCCTAATACTCCGTGTGGCATGATGCATGATCACATAGGGAGGTACTGTATTATGTGGGGCAGATTGGGCTCTGACTCACCCACATTGGTGAGCTGTTACGGACCTAATGTAGATGACCCAGACTTCTGTGCTACGTTATGGGGGAAAATTCTTGAGATAGGGTCCACACATATAATTTGGGGAGGGGATTTCAATACAGCACTGAATCCAACAAGGGACAGGTTCAATCCACTCCCGCACCATTATACTAGAACGCATAAATTAATACAAGACATAATTGCTGACAATGGTCTTCTGGACGCATGGCGGCATTTACACCCTGAGAAGAAGGAAGGTACACACTACTCAGCACTGCACTCGACGTAGGCTAGGCTAGACTATTGGGTGGTAACTAGGGGTATGGGCCATGTATTGATACAGTAGAACACTTAGCAAGGACGTACTCGGACCTTTCACCGGTCCGACTGACATTATCCTCTTTGGCGCCTAATATGATCACTAGAAGCTGGAGACTTATGCCGCTTACATTGTTAGACACAGTGTTCCAGACAGATCTAGGACAGGAGATTACAGATTTTTTTCAGCGAAATGTAGGTTCAATTGCACATACTGAGACAGTATGGAAGGCCTTCAAGGTCACAATACGCAGGTTCTGCATTGCTAAAAGTTCTGGTGTCCTTTGAGACATACGGCGAACCCTGCAGAAATTGGAAACTGAATTGAAGGGATTAGAAAGAGAAATGAGTGCTGGCACGAACGGAACACTTCAAAAGGAATTCAGACACAAACTCTCGGAATACAAAGATACAGCAGATAGAGAGGTCCGCTTCAGGGGTAAATATTTTGTGGCACGCAGATATGGAGAGGGGGAGCGGCCGGGTAAAGCACTGGCGGAGGAAATTCGCAAACCCCGCTTCTCTAGCTATGTGTTGGAAATCTCGGATAATGAAGGCACGAGACACAGATAATATAGACATACTCAAAACGTTCACTGCACACTATGCCACATTATATAGTACTAACCGACAGCAACCACTTGATCTGGCCAATCACTTGGATGACGTGGCACTAGGCTGGTTGGGGAATTCACAAAGAGAATTCTTGGCTGCCCCCCTTGAAGAGGATGAAATCCGGACCGCAATAATGCAAATGATGCCCGGTAAGGCTCTGGGCTTAGATGGCCTCCCGATTGACTTATATAAAACATATATTAACCAACTTACACCTATATTACAAACAGTTTATGAGGAGGCCCAAGAAACTGGCATTCTTCCTCGATCAATGAGGGAAGCCCTTATAACTTCGCTCCTAAAACCTGGGAAGCCTACGGATCATTGCGATTCATATAGGCCATTATCTCTTATCAATAATGATGCAGAAATCCTTGCCAAAATACTGTCCAATAGACTAAGGCTGTTGATGGAAAAACTGGTACTACCTGAACAGGCAGGATCCAGCCCAGGAAGAGCAACATCCCATAATCTCCGCACTTTATTTTCCATTCTACATAACGTGGACCCAGGACTGGCACTCGTGGCGGTCTTTTTAGACGCCACGAAGGCCTTTGACTCGGTAGGATGGGATTATCTGTTAGGGATATTACAGTGCATGGGACTACCAGTGGGGTTACTGTCATGGATAAGTGTTATATAATTCCCCAGTAGCCACAGATATCGTCACCGTTTTCTATTACGAGAGGTACGAGACAAGGATGTCCATTCTCCCCTTTACTCTTTGCGTTAGCTATTGAACCCCTGGCGGCCAAATTGCGGCAACATCACCAGGAAAAGGCTTTACTGTGTCACACGCTGCAAATACTCATCTCTCTTTATGCGGACGATATTACCCTTTACCTCAGAGACCCGCAACAGAATTTAAATCCCATTCTGCGAGAATTCATTATTTTCGGGGAACTTTCTGGGATACATATTAACTGGGGAAAGTCGCAGTTGTTCCCGTTCACAGTAGCCGCGAAGCCGTTTCCTCTTGACTTTCCAATAGAATGGTGTGATTCGGATGTAAAATACTTGGGGATACATATTGCGTTGGATTGCGTGGAGCTAATGCGTCTCGATTATGGAGGGGTTTTGGAGACTATCACGAGTTGTGTCACGCGCTGGATCTCATTACCCTTGTCTTTGGCAGGGAGAACCTCTCTTATAAAAATGGTGATTCTCCCCAAGTTATTATATTTATTTATGAATATACCATATTATCCTGGCAGGCATTTCTTTGCGGCTTTACGCACAGAATTGATTAGATTGACCTGGGGAGGCAAACAACCATGGTTAAAATGGGAAATAATCACCAGATCCTACTCCCAGGGGGGATTTGACGTGAGTAATATTTAGTACTCCCAAACTCCGGGAGAAGGACCCCACGACGGTCACGTGTACTGTGAACGCGTGGCGACGCATAGCTGAACTATTACACGCCCCAATGATATATTCACCTCTGCTTCCCTAAGGCATCACCCACATATACAAGTGATCCAAGAAACAACTTTCAAGAAGGTTATGCAAAAGACAGATATTACATGCTGGGGTGACTTATACCAAGACGGGAAGTTCCGTACACCAGAGCAGATGTTTGTCAACTTGACACCCACCCCTATGGATATATTCTTGTACGTTAGGCTGAGACAAGGCATTAAAGACAACACACCCTCTTATCCACAGGAACCAGACTCTATCCCCAGTACAAATGCTGTTGCAATCTGAAACATCTGCACATGTTGTTTCCGCCTTGTATCATAATATACATACCAATCAGGTACTAGGCCGGTGCCCCGCAAGGGAACATTGGGATAGGGATATTGGCCATGAAATGACAGACAAACAATGGGCATACTGTTGTACACAAACAGAACAGGTGTCTGCCAGCAGCCGTTTGCGGATCATTCACTTTAAATTTCTGCACCGCACCTACTACACACCTGTCAAGATGTACAAATACAAGTTGAGAGATGACGACCGGTGTGACAGGTGTGGGATGGAAGGTGCAGATTTTTTGCACCTTGCTTGGAGCTGCAATAGCATTAATAAATATTGGCAACAAGTTTTTACAGCAATGGAACAGATGACATCACTGACATTAACAGCATCTCCAACACTAGATTTATTGGGATATACTGAACACATTGATGCAGGATATCGAAAATATGTGTCACTTGGGTTCCTATTAGCCAAGCGCAGAATTGCGTGTAGGTGGGGACGAGGAAGAGCCCCTAAGTTTAAGGAATGGATCAGGGACTTATTATTTTGGCAGGAACAAACGCTCGTCTATGCGGAATTGCTCCCGCTTACCTCACGTCCAAAAGACATATGGGAACCCCTTAAAACATACCTAATGTCACATCCAGTAGATACTGCTGCTGATCATATGTCAAGAAAATAGATACTATTTAAAGAGCGGCCCTAGGTTTCGATGAGGGACGTTAATGGTTGCATAACAACATAAAGACCCAACAATGGTCAAAAGCGCGGAGTTAGGATCGTTTATGGGTCACATATGGGACTGTACTGATAGATTCTTATGCAGTTTAGCAATGTTGAATATCAGTCTATTGATGTCAGTAAATGTTTAAATTGAAAAATATGTATGATTTACTGTATACTATTACCATATTTGTATAGACAAAAGAAGACTTATGAAATATCAGTTGTCGTATATACTAGATGCATACGTGTGATAGACATCTATATATTTGATGGTGTATCATTTGTATCATATTGTGATTAATGTTTAATAAATAAAATAAAAAAGTCTTAGGAGGCAACTATGCATGGGTCCAAAGGGGTGAACACATTAAGGAAGTTAAAACCAAATTAAGGTCCCATTGAATGTTGAAGACCTTCTAGAAAACGTGTCACCAGAGGTGACAAACTTTAAGGGTTGATCCAGCACCCACAAAAAAGCTGAGATGGGTGAAAGATACCCCTTAACTGTGCCCAGAGCAAGGCCTTGCCAAACTAATAAAAAAACAAACAGCAACACTTCGGACAAGGGTGTAGGAAGAGAGTCAACATGTTTTTCAAAGCACCAAGCAACAAACCTGTCGCAGCGGCAGACATATACGTTCTTTGTTTAGGGACTCCTGCTGCCAAGATGACTTCAAAGACTTTGGGAGGGAGAGTGATGACTTTCAACTGCCGCTGTTCAATCTCCACACATGAAGGCGGAGCGTGTGCAGGTTTAGGTGCAGAACGCTGCCTTGTTGCTGAAACAGGAGATCCTCCAGAAGGGACAGTCTGATTGGAGGGCGGACACTCATGCTCAGGAGTTCGAGTTACATACTCTCCATGCCCAATCTGGAGCCACAAGGATGACTTGGGCCCAGTCTGTCCTGATCTTTAGAACTCGGGGCAGGAGTGGTATCGGCGGGAAGGTGTACAGGAGTCCTGAGTCCCACTCTAGACAAAATGCCTCTCTGAGCAAGAGCCGCCTATGAAACTCAAACACGCCAAAGAGCTGACATTGCGCATTATCAGTAGTGGTGATTAGATCTAACCAAAGTTCTCCCCAGTCAGGGAAGAGACACTGCACCACCTTTGGATGTAGACGTCATTCTTGATCCGCAAAGCACTGACAGCTGAGTTTGTCCTCCCTGACAATCAGAGACCCCGCCAGGTGTTGCACAACAAGGAAAATGTCCTGTTGTTCCAGCCATTTCCAGAGACACTGAGCCTCCTGACCCTGCCCCGCCCTGTTTGTTGCAGTACCATGTGGCAGTGGTGTTGTCCATGAAAACCTGAATCAGCATTCCCTTGATTGAATGGAGGACAGCTTTCAATGCCAAGCGAATCGCTCTCAACTCCAACAAGTTGATGTGGATCTGAGACTACGCCGGAAACCAGAGTCCTCTGATCTCCACCTCTCCCAGATGGCCGCCCCTACCCATCAGTGACACATCAGTCACCACTGTGAGATCTAGGTGGGGAAGGAAGAGGGGTCTGCCGCTGACCCAATTGCGGTTCGTTAACCACCAGTGCAAGTCTTTTGCAGTTCCCTTCGATACCTGGATCAGGGCGGAGAGATTCCCCCGATGCTGCACTCACTGGCACTTAAGGTTCCACTGCAGAGCCCGTTTATGCCAGTGGGCATGCTTTACAAGCAGGATGCTGGAGGCCAGGAGACCCAGCAGCCTCAGAGTCAGTCTCACAGTATTCCAGGTTAGAGGCTGCAACATCAGTATCACAGCCTGAATATCACGAAGTGCCTACTCAGGAGAATAGGCTCGGTATTGCACTGTGTGGAGAATGGCACAGGGAGCATCTGAGAGGGAGTCAGGTGTGACTTTGGCACATTGCCAGCAAATGCAGGAGGTCCGCTGTAGTATAAAGGTGGGTGACGAGTGCCTGGGGTGAGCCTGCCTTCAACCAGTAGTTGAGGTAGAGGGAGACTGGAACCACTGACTCCGCAGATGAGCTGTAATTAACGACATCACTTTTGTGAATACCCATAGGGTGCTGGTAAGGCCAAATGGGAGCACAGCGAACTCATGGCCCATCGTGAGGCACAGGTAACTCTGTGGGCCGGCAGAACGAGTATATGGAAAAATGTGTCCTGCAAGTCGAGCTAAGGACCTGAGCTAACATGAGGTGTCCATGAGGCCACTAGCATCAGCCAGTTCTTCATACCAGTTATCCTTGGCCAACGGGGAGTCAGGATAGCAATATAAATCCTCAGATCCACCCCAAGCATATTCCTCACTGGGCCTGTCAAAAAACTGTCTCCGACCCTGAGGGTCTTGTTCTGGTTGGCACCGGAGTCAACGCTGGACACTGCCCGTCTGGCACTGTATCGCAATCAAGAATAACAATGCAGTTGGCACCGCCGAGGGGCATCAACAGCGATGGGAACTGTGCCATTGGACCAGGCTCCGGTGAAGTCATGGATTCATGATTGATCCGGGAAGGGATCCAAAGGGCCTGACTTGGGCTGAGTGTGAACCCGCCAGCGGGAATCCAGTCAGGACACCTTCCAAACCCATGGGCCTGAAGGCGCTGTAGAGGGGTTGGCTTGCCCAAAGATGAGGTGCATTGCCTCCTAGAATTCTTTAAATTGGGTGGCGGTCACTTCGCCTTCGGGAAATTCTGGGAGGTGCAGAGTGGACCCAGGCGCAGGCTCTGCGGTGTTAGTAGGGGAGCAAGGCCTAGACTTGTGGCATTATTCCCACGCCTCGCCGGTGACTTGGAACTGCGCAGTAAATTTGAAGAGCGGTTTGACTTCTTGGTCTTTTTGTGTGACTTACCGAGGAAGATTTTCACACTGACAATGACTAACAGGAACAACTCTGAGAGCGTGCCCACAACCTTTCATGGGACTGGGACCTGGAGCAGTGTGTAGTCGTTCAGTGGTGAGTGACAAGGAGCTTCAATACACACTCCCAGACTGCTTTGGGGTTCATTGCACAGCAGTAAGGACAGGTCTTGGAGTTGTAATCCGGCTCCAGGCACATAAGCAAACCAATTGAGGGTCTGTCACAGTCACTTGCATGTGACAGGCTCCACAGGTAAATAACTTAGGAGATATCCCTAAAATTGCTCAAAAATGTTGACAAAAAGTAAAAAAAGCAGTCAAAAAATGACTGAGGTAGCTCTTCCGGATCTACACTGATGGTGTGGAAAGAAAAGAACTGATGTCAGTGCCCTGGGGTGGTGCCTATACAGGCATCACACACGTCACATCCGGCATGGCCAATGCGGAGCAAACTGGTGCCACCTACAGGATCGCACAGGTACTGCTCAAAATTTTCTGGATCCAGTCAATGTCTGGGAAATATTCTAAGGTAAGGAATCTGCGACTAGACTTCTCTATCATATATTCTTCTTTAGTGAATTATTGTAATTGTAATTGTATAAATATAGCGCTTACTACCCCTGAAAAAGGCGTCAAAGCACTTTTCGGTGAGTAGCACATTACTCCAGAACCCAAAAAGGATTAGTTGTGGATTAGTATAGGGATATCTGAGTTAATTTGAGCAGTGGACATACACTGTTAGTTGAACTGAATACGATAATAGAGGGATAGAAGAGGGAAGAATTTAGAGGTCTGGGGAAGCCAAGAAGGAAAGAGTCTAGAAAGAGTTATTTTGGAGATCATAGTAGTAGAATGAGGTTTGGGATGAGGCAGAGAGTGGAGGTAGAGGATATATTGAGAGGTATGGGGTGAGACAGAGTAGTGCATTGAAGAGAGTCACAGTTTTTTTTCCCTTCTACAGTAAAGTACTAAATATATAGATACACAACTACATAGAAAGGGTATACATGTATAAGGAAGATAATATGATGAGATTGAAAGTTGTATTGCATAAACTCAGACTTTCAAGTGTTGTTATAACAATTTATTTTCACATTTGAATTTTATCTTTCCTCAATATTTCACTAGTGAAGCAATTTACATATTGTGATAGATAAATAAAACTGAGACCCATAAGCATCTACTCAAACAACTTATATGAAAACTATGCAGTGACCCATAAACATGCTAAGCACTGAATATATATATTTTTATTTAACCATAAGTAATATGTACATTTGTTAAGCAGACCTAAAGAATATCTATATATTTTAAAAACCACAGTTATAAATATTTGTACAAAGACATACACATATCTAGATACATACATGTAATCAAATTGTAAATGTTTGCAAACACAGGGATATGCTGTACATTAGTGTTTAAGTATTGTGGTTACGTAGGAAAGAGCCAACTCTTCAGTAGTCTTCCGAAGATAAGACAGTTATCGGTGGATCATATGTTTGGGGGTAATGAATTCCATAGTTTAACTGCTTGAGTAGAGAAAGATGTACCACCTATGGTTTTTTTTCTTGTATCGTGGGGTTTTGAGGTGAGGTACCAATTTTGAGCGGAGGTTCCTGTGTGTTGAATGCATTTCGTGATTTTGTTCCTGATGAAAAGTGGTCCTCTTCCATGTATTGCTTTATGAGTGATACAAAGCAGCTTGAATGTGGATCTTCTGGCAACCAGTACCCAATGTAGAGCCCTCAAGGCAGGAGAGATGTGGGCTTGTGGCTTTACACATAGGAGTAGTCTGGTAGCAGAGTTCTGAATCCGTTGTAGTCTTTTCATAGTTGATAAAGATTAAACCGCAGTAGAGGCCATTGGCATAATCAAGTTTAGACAGTACAAGAGAGACAGTAGCCTGGACCTTGTGTGGAAATCCCAGGTGGAGTAAGATGCGTAGCAGACTTTTCATAGTAATGAAGCTTGATCTTGCTAATGTGTCCACTTGGGCATTCATTGATAACTTGGAGTCCATAGTAATTCCAAGGTTTCGTACTTCCTTAGATACTTTAAGAGGTAGTCCCAGATTGTCAGGCCAGGCGCAGAGTAGGTCATAATGTTTCCAATCACCACGTGTGAGTATTTCAGTTTTGGAAGCATTCAATTTGAGATGGCTCCATGTCATTCACTGATCAACGGCTCTGCGGCAAACCAAGATTTTTTTGTTTCCAATATCTTTGGGGCTTTCCAGTTTAAGGAATATTTGTGAATCATCTGCATAGTTATAGCATATGAGGCGCAATTCATTGATCATTGCTGGTAATGACTTCATGTAGATGTAGAAAAGCATGGCTAAGATGATAGAGCTTTGAGGGATAGTGCTTTTGTCAAGTAAGGTTTGGATGAGAAAGGGGGAGTATGGATGACATTTGTTCTGTTTTGAAAGTAGGATGTGATCCAGTCACAATAAGTCCCTTCTATGCCGGCTTCGTAGAGTCTTTGTGTTAGTGTGTCATGGTCAACTGTGTCGAAGGCAGCTGAGAGTTCCAAGAGATGTAGTGCAGCAATCCCGTTCCAGTGTACTGTGTTTTTAAGTTCATCTCAGATGGGGTTGAGGGCAGATTCTGTGCCTCTTCCTGGCGGAATTCTGTTTGGTAGACTGAAAGTATGGAGTTATCTTCACTGAATTGTGACATCTGAGTGAATGCTGGTCATGCGGGTCAAGCTTAGTTTTCTTTAATAATGGGCATATGTATGCCTTTTTTAGATCTTCTGGAAAGATTCATGTAGGTAAAGAATTATTGATGATTCTATGTCAGGACCGGAGGCTTCGGATTATGCTTATCTTTCTTTACTTTATTTTGATAGCAGCCATTTTTAAAACAGATAACCAAACCACATTTCCCAAACAACCTCGGGAAATTGGTGATCAAAAGAAACAAGGAAGGGACAACATATCCCTCAGTCCAAGGCCCAATCACAACGCTGGCTCCACCGTATAGTCCCTCTTCAGCACGTTGCCCATCCTCTTTCTTTGCTGCTCGCAGCCATGAGATGAGAAATTTTTCTGGTTTCCCTTCAAGTTTTGTCTGAATTTATGTGACGTTTTCACCGCAGTCGCGGGCCGCGTTTGACCTCCCGCGACTGCGTGACACATTATTATTAGTGATTACGGTTTGTAATTTGCCTGCATTGTACCATATGCTTTAATTCATCGTGCGTTTATCTGACTGGTGTGCGCGCTTAGCGGCTCCGCTGCGGGCCTACACGCCTCTTGGGTTCTTTTTCCTCACCTTGGTTTGAGTCTTGCATCCACAGGGTTTTCTAAGCAACATGCTCTTAGTGGACAAGACGGATGGGGGACAACGCCCGGTCCTGAACCTCCGCGAATTCAACGAATGGCTCGTATTCCGCCATTTCAAAATGGAGGGCATTCACCTCTTAAGAGACGTTCTGCGGCCGACGGACTGGATGGTCCGTTTGGATTTAAAAGATGCCTACTTGGCCATACCTATTTTTCCACCTCACAGACAATTCCTTCAGTTTCTCTGGCGGCAACAAGTATACCAATTCACCACTCTTCCTTTCGGGCTCTCCTCTGCTCCTTGGTGCTTCACGAAGGTGCTCAGCCCAGTCGTGGAGTACCTCCGAGCACGAGGAACTCGTCTCATTGTGTATTTAGACGACATGCTTCTGTTGGCCCGAGATCCTCATGTACTTCGGGAGCAGTTACAGCAAGCAGTCAGTCTCCTGGAAAATCTGGGGTTTGTGATAAACACCAAAAAATTACTGTTAGTCCCAGCTCAGAAGGTGACCTTCTTGGGTTTCGTCATAGACTCTACCGAGGCAACCCTCAGCCTTCCGTCGCGGAAGCTGACCAAGATCCACCACGAGCTACGTCGGACTTTGACCAAGGAAAGAGTTCCGCTTCGACAGCTTGCCCGCGTAGTGGGGCTTCTGTCGGCTTCCATCCAAGCAATATTTCCAGGTCCGCTGCATTATCGGGCCTTGCAACGTCTAAAAGCAAAACATTTGCGGAAGGGACTTCCTTATTCCCATCCAGTTTCCCTGTTAGAGGAGGCACAGGAAGAGATTCGTTAGTGGCTCTCTCACATGGAAGCCTGGAATGGGAGAGCAATTTTCAGCTCGGCCCCAGACCTGGTTATAGAGTCAGACGCCAGCAGGTCAGGTTGGGGCGCCAGGTGTGGAGAGTTTTCCACAGGAGGATCATGGTCTCCGCAGGAACAGACTCTGCATCTCAACTGCCTGGAGCTGCTGGCAGGGTCTTTCGCCGTGAAGTGCTGGACCAAGGAACGGGTTCAGTCCTGTGTCCTGTTGAAAATGGACAATATATCCGCAGTCAGGTATATCAACCACTTGGGGGGCACACGATCGGAGGTGCTTTCGGATCTCGCGACGAATCTATGGCAGTTTTGCCTAGAGCATCAAATTTCGGTGACGGCGGAGTATCTTCCCGGACGGGAGAATCAGGTGGCAGACTGGCAATCGCGTCACTTCAGAGATTCAAGTCTGTGGAAGTTGCATCCGGACGTTTTTTCGCTGGCGCAGGACCTTTGGGGTCCTTTTTCAGTGGATCTTTTCGCCTCCAGACTGGACCACCAGGTTCCTCGTTTTTTCAGCTGGAGGCCAGATCCATTAGCCGTAGCCACGGATGCTTTCCTGCAGGATTGGACGCAGGAACAAGCTTATGCATTCCCGCCCTTTGCAATGATCATCCGGGTGTCGGCCCAGATCAGGCGACAGCAGGCGCAGGTGGTTCTCATCACACCGATTTGGAGGTCGCAAGTCTGGTTTCCAGTTCTTCTGGAACTTTCTTGGGATTTTCCAATCCGACTCCCCCACTTTCCAGAGTTGCTTCTCAATCCGGATCAGGTTCCTCATCAGATGGTGCTCAACGGATCCCTACGTCTCATGGCGTGGAGGATTACAGGAGTAGATGGTCTATCCCAGGCCTTTTGGAGTTCGCTGAGGGCCTCTTATCTAAAGCCTGGGCGGATAGTACCATCAAGAGATATCGATCAGCCTGGCGACGATGGTGTCGTTGGTGTGTGCGACGGGGTTGTGATCCCATGGGCGCAGATGTAGTCCAGATTTTGAATTTCCTGGCGAGTTTAGCCCAACAGGGTTTAGCCTATCGTTCGGTGAACACCTTTTGATCCGCCATTTTAGCAGGTCATGTTCCGGTGCAACGGTCACCGGTGGTTGGGGAACACCCTTTTGTTTGCCGCCTTCCGAGGGGGCTCCGGTTGTCACTTCCCCCTGAACCTCGATACTCGGAGTTATGGGATGTTAATAGAGTGCTCAACTTGTTTTTGTCATGGCAATCTAATGAATTCTTGTCGAGAAAGGAGCTCTCTGCTAAGCTGGCAATGCTCCTTTGCCTTATCTCCTGCAGAAGAGTTTCGGATGTCAGGGCCCTGGACATTACGGACAGAGTTTTTTCTCCCTCTGGAGTGTCATTTACCATTAGACGTAGGACCAAGTGTCACACTAGGGTAATAGAATACCCAGAGTTTCCAGACTCCCCCCAAACTGTGTGTGGTTCGCTGCTTGAAAGCTTATGAAGAAATGTCTTTGGAGCTCCGACCTCCGGGGGAGAGACAGCTCTTGATTGCTCTCCGGAAACTACATAAGGCAGTTTCATCTCCGACGATCGCACGTTGGGTGCGATGGGTCATGCAGGAGGCGGGCATTAGGCTATGCCAGTTCGGAGCTCATTCAGCTCGGGGAGCGATGGCCTCAAAGGTGTTCGTGCTTGGGGCCAGATTGGAGGACATAATGAATGCAGCAGATTGGTCCTCGGATTCAACCGTTAAAAGGTTTTATTTCAAGCCTATTATTGATATGGTTCATTTGGAGGTAAGTAAGCTTTAAACTAGCATAATCCGAAGCCTCTGGTCCTGACATAGAATGAAAAATTTCCTAGCTATCGTAACGGAAAGTTTCAATTCTATTAAGGACTCGGAGGCGAGGATTATCCCACCCTTTGACCTCGTTCAAAAACACCCGCCCGTTGGGAGTAAGTAAATTTTTCTTGGTTATACATTGGTGCATGTAATTGCATGTATTGCAGTTGTTGGACTATAATATCATTCAATGAATTTTGGCTCATGTTGTGAAACACTGTTTCGAGTTTACGGTCTTATAGTGCCCTGTTTACTGGTATGCAAGGAACTTTTGGCTTTAGACACTGTTGGTTTTCTAGCCCTGATATTGTCTTTTGGTTCCAGGAGCGGATTCCGGGAAGCAGGACGGATAGAACAAGACGAATGGCGTGACTCGCGCAACGAAAGAGGATGGGCAACGTGCTGAAGAGGGACTATACGGTGGACCCAGCATTGTGATTGGTCCTTGGACTGAGGGATATGTTGTCCCTTCTTTGTTTCTTTTGATCACCAATTTCCCGAGGTTGTTTGGGAAATGTGGTTTGGTTATCTGTTTTAAAAATGGCTGCTATCAAAATAAAGTAAAGAAAGATAAGCATAATCCTCGCCTCCGAGTCCTTAATAGAATTGAAACTTTCCGTTACGATAGCTAGGAAATTTTTCATTCTTCTTGCTAGTGTGGCAGCAGAGGTAGTTAAAAGAATGTTCTTGAAGGTTTGTGGTAGACAAGGGTCAGAAGGGCAGCCAGCTGACCTGCTTACTTTGACCAGATCCATAAATTCACTTTGTGATTTTTGTTTGAAGGAATGCAGAGGCTGGGTGAGCCTATTCTCGGAGGTGATTTTTGAAAATGGGTTGGTGCTGATGGTTTTCCTTTGTTTTAAATAAGGAGTCCAACATGTCTGTTTGGGTTGTGTGATGATTTGCCAGTAATGTCAGGGATGGGATGAGTTCCTTCTGTGCATTTAGGTGCCCAAAATTTGTTGAGAAATTCTTTATTTGCACATTTAGCATTTTGAATTCTGGCTGAAAAGTACCTTTTTTTTGTTGCTTTCTTGCTTGTCGACTTGTTTATTCTGTTAGGTTTGCGTAGGTGAAGTTTGTCTTGATTGCTGCTTGCTTTGAGCCAGGTGCGTTGCAGCTTTTTTATTTGTTGCTTTATCTTTTTTAGTTCTGTATTTCTCAAAGGTGCTTGTTTTTTTTGTCTTGTTTAGATGTTCCTAGTGGTATTAGGATATCAAAAGCTTCCTGTAGCCATGCATAAAGTTTTTTAACAGAATTTATTGTATCTAGATCTATGTTGGACGTTAGTTGTGCTTCTAAGTATTCAAAATTGAGTTTGTTCCATGGTCGATAGATGGATGCACGTAGGGTGGTCTTCCGTGTGTTTATTTATGTTGTTTTATATGGAAAGCTACCAATTGGTGGTCTGACCATGTGACTGAAGTAATCATTTGAAAGGTAACTAGTTCTGGATTTGCAAATATGACATCTAGGATGTGTCCAGCGATGTGTGTGGGTTTGTGTACAATCTGATGTAGGCTCAGTGTGACTAGACTAGTGATGATAGTTTTGGGATGGGGCATATTGGGTTTGTCAAACCAAATGTTTAGGTCACCAAGAATGCATAGGTTGGAGTGTAATGTTATAAGGTTTGAAACTGTGTCCAGAAACATGTCTGGGAATGTTGAAATGCTAGGAGGTGATCTGTAAAGGAGGAGGGAGTTACAGGAGGAAGTTGGTGCAGGGTTTCATCTGTTGATGAGGGCCTCACAACCTTGTATGGAAATGTAATCAACTTTGGTGAGATTTATTGTTTGCTTGAATCTAACAGCTAGTTCACCTCCTCTTTTGCCTATACAATTTTGTATGATAGTTTGATAGCCTGGAGGAACTGCTTCATGCAACACTGGAGCCATGTCATCTCCCAACCATGATTCAGTTATGAAGAGTAAGTCAGGTTGTGTGTCTATGAGTAGGTTGTAGATGTGGAGCTTGTTTTTAGAGAGTGATTGAGCATTTATTAGTAGGCAGTTTAGAGCGTGATTTTGTTTTCTAGAAGAGTGAGCAGCATTTTTTTTAACTTGTAGGAGGTATGTCATTAGTGCAGGTGTTAACTGTATGAGGATAGTGATAGTCTTTATCGTATTCCTCGTCCAGCAGGCTTAGAAGGCATTTTGTTGGATCTGCATGTGCAGGTGGTTGAGAGTGAGTTGGTGAGCTGTGCTGTTTTTGTAGGTTGAATGCTTTTTCATCCATCTTTTAAAACAAAGAAATGGAATTTGACAGAGTCTGTCTTAAGGCTGCAAATTGTATATTTTCACAAGTACCTCATGGCCTTACCGGAGTAAGACAAAGATACTATAAAAATGTGACTTTGAAAGAACTGCTCTGGGGTCCGCGCACATGAGTGGGACTATTCATTGCTTATGATTATCAATGGAGAGCCCCTGAGAGAGACCAACTTATTACACTACACATAGCTTATAAAAAGATGTTTTGGAATAATGTAAATTAAAAAGAAAAGAAAAAAAGTAGTGATCTGCTGCAGTGGCAGAAAAGCTGACACGAAACACACCCATTGCTTAATTTCACTAGTAAGCACGAAAAACATAAACATGTACTTCTTCTTTTGTGATTGCACCTACACTTAAATAGTCTGCTAACACGTACATACATTTTATAATGTTTCTGCCGCTCTTTTCTGCACATCTAATAATTTAATCCCCAGAGATTGCAGTTCACTAAACATATGCAAATTATAGAGCACCTGTTTAGTCTTAGTATTCAGGCATGGATGTAAGGTAATTGAGATATGATCCTGCTTGATAGGATGAAAGACATATCACACCTTCCCATCACCTCACAGATAGTAGAGAAAAGAAAAGAGGAGCTGAGTTAATAGTTCGAAAATTGGTCAAGTAGTTTATTGTTAGTTTCAACATTTTAAGGGATAGTTATGTGAAACTGACGCAACTAAATTGATGCTCTATTTGTATGTTGCGAATGATCTACAGTGAGGAATTGTATTTTCTAGCACTTTAGCACTTCCCAATTAACAAATGAATGAATGAAGAGACTTGTGTAGTATGGTCCCGTGAACTGAATTAACTTCAGGCAAAATCCCCATTAAGTACTTGGAGTGAATCAAGGACTCGCTGGATTTCATTTACACAATGAATTCCAAACACACACGTCTATTGTAATAGGTATCACATGAGATGTCACGTGCTAGACATTACCACCTGGTTGACAAGAAATTGACTCCTGACAGTCCGTTGTCGAACGCACCAGCTGTCTGGTGAGGGAAAACCTCTGCTCGGGAAAGGAGTGGCTACGTAGCTCCTTAACCTCAATAATGTCTCAAATGCCTTGACACACTCTGAAGACTTGACTTCCAACGTACATTCATGGGTCTTGCTAGATGCACATTTCAGATGGCAAATCTGTAGGATTAACTTTGTCACCAGGAAACTCTGAGGTGTAAGACTCGCAGCTCTGCTGAACACCTGACACTGCAGTTTCAAGAGGGGTCTGTTGATTATTTCATATGGCAACAAGGTTGGTAATTTATAGGAATGATATATCTGTCCTGCTGCTAATGTTTGTCCTTATGAAATTACACTTACATGGTAAATAGGGGAAACTGGAAAACATATTTTCCTTCTAAAGGTAATATTTTGTTGAAAAGCTGTATTTAGTAAAGCCATTTCAAGGTCTGATGAAACTATATCTATCCATTCATGCCCACTTTTGCAGAACATAGAACAACTACTCTTCATTAGTTTGCAAACACCATTTTAGCCCCCATATTTAAATAACAACTTACAATTTACAGCTGATTCCTTTGAGTGTTCATCATTGTCTTCATTGAAGGCTCCTGTGAATGCACACTCCCTTGAAAAGTTTATTAGCATATTTGCTTCTTGTGTATCTTGTGAAAACAAAAGAGAACATAAGAAGGAAACTCAGGCATGGTAAAAATGTGCATCTTGTTTGAACATTCGTACATACAAAAGTGGTAATATGTGCAAGAAAATATTAGCTCCTCTTTGTTTATTGATGCAGTGTATTTGTAATAAGTAAAATGCTTCCATACATTTATCCTTCAACATATTCTGTTCCCTATAGATGACACACACATACTAAAAAGCATTGTTATAATGAAGTTATGGTTAGGACAAAACCTGACAATCATTCAAATTTGTCAGATATGAAAAAATAACTCACAGCTCTGCCATGCACTGCTCATGACCCCCATAATAATTCATTTGTGACATCAGTGGTCAGCAGGAGTTGGCCACAGGCTGCTCGCACAACCTCCTGCATTCCCAATCGTCGCTGTACAGCATAGCGGAAGTGCTGAATTCAGCCACGCTCTTCGGGATCAGGGTGTAAGCCCTGCATGTGCCCTTGCCTTACTGAACCAGCTGCGTACGGCCTTCAGCAGGGCACATGTGATCTGGATGTAGGTCCTGTTTGTGTCCAAGCTCTTTGCCTCTGTGCCTCAGAACCAGCTGTGCATGGCCTTCAGCCGTGTATAGTGTGCTTTGGGTCCAGAGCATGCTCATGTCCCCATGCCACCAAACCTTTCAGCCTTGTGCAACCTGACCCTGGGTCCAGAGTGCTCATTGAGCATGGTCTCTGTTATGCACAGTTGCAGTGCATTGTAAGCGCTTATTGGTGAATAGGGAGGGGTGCTAGGTAAAGGTTAAGGTTGCTGGAGGATGCTCTTGTGACCTTACCGCAATATATACCCTAACTCTGCTCAAAAGAAAACGTTACATACCTGCGGTAACGATCTTTCTGGTGGATATTCTATCTACCTGCAGGGCCTTTACCTGTAGTGTAATCCCAGGCGTCACGCTGGATTAAAAAATGTAAAGTCCTCAATCACAGAGCGCTAAAAATAAAACAGGTCTGCAGGGTGATGGACTGTTCTAAGTAAAAGGGAGTTACCACTTTAAGACGGAAGGCAGTGCCGGTTCACAACCAATTTGTCAGGGGAAAAAAGAGGTGAATGGCCGATGGAAACGTAGGGCCTGTATTTTGCTAACCTGCCTCACCAAGGTGATTGCCACCAAAAACACTGTTTTGAGAGTTAGCATGTGCAACTAGCAAATGTGAAGGGGGCTCAAATGGAAACCCCATAAGAAATGTCATAACAAGATTAAGATTCTATTGGGGTACGTGAAAAGGAGTTGGGAGGTACAAATTAGCCAGCTCCTTTATAAAATGCATAACAGTGGGGGATCTGAACAGGAAAGGATGGTCTGGGAGACAGAGGAACACTGACAAAACCACCAAGTACTCGTTCACATGGCCTATGGCACATCCCCTCTAGGCTAGAGTGTGAACTGCAAGATCTGGGACACATGAGCCTGAAGAGGGGCTACGTTGTTCTCTGTGCACCATGAAACAAAACTGTTCCATCTCCCAGAATTAAAAAAAAAAAAGAATCTGTGGAGGGGTGACAAGCTTACAGGATTATGTCCACCACCTCCTGTGGCAGCTGGAAGGAGCTTAAGTGTCCCCGGTCAATCTCCAGACATGAAGGTGGATACCTCAGAGACTAGGGTGCAGCACCATTCCAGTCAACAGGGTGAGAAGATCCTGTCTGAATGGTAGAATGAGTTGGAAACATAGGGAGAAGCGCCGATGGTCTGCATACCACATCCTTCTAGGCCAATCCGGGGCAATTAGAATGACTTGGGCCTGGTCTGGGCGAATCTTCCTCAGAACTTGAGGAATCAAAGATATGAGTGTGCAGCTGAAAGTTCTACTTCAACTGAAACGCGTCAACCAAGGCTCCACTCAACGAATACTGGAGGGCACAGAACTGCTGGCAGTGAGCATGCTCCGAGGAAATGAACAAAATGACTTGAGGAGTGCCCCACTGGGCGAAGATGTCCTGTACTACCTCCGGTATGGTATGGGACACCACTTGTGATCGTCAAGATAAAATCAGCTGAGGATGTCACCGCTGACATTCAGAGATAACGCTGGGTGATTGGCTGTTAACCAGATCCCTTGACAGCGTGTCCAAATCCACAGACTCAACAACCCCTTCCATGCTCATGCATCACATCACAGTCGTATTGTCCATCAAGATCTGAATGGACAGGCCTTGGATGGAGGGAGGAAGTCCTTGAGCACCAGTGAATAGCTCGCAGTTCCAGCAGGTTGATGTAAAGTACCTGCTCCTCTGGAGACCAAAGGCCCCTAATATCCAGGTTCCCCAGATTAATTTCCCACCATAGGGTGGAGGCATCCTTCACTGTCATGGCAACGGTTAGAGGGGACTAAAGACCATCCCTCGGTGCAGGTTTGCCTAGTTTCCCCACCAAACCACACCCGCTGCTGCACTTGGGGAGATTACAATGGAGTCCAACAGGTCTCCCACGAGCTGGAACCACTGTCTGCGGTGGCACGACTACGGATCCCTCATATGCCAATGTGCGGCCAGGAAAATGCAGGAAGCCAGCACACCTAGCAAGCGCAGGTCTTTCAGGACTGGAACTCGCGTGCCCTCTGAAAAGGATGGGACCATCTCCTGAGTTTCGGCAATTCTCTGAAACGCCTTGCTGAGTATTTCTTGTGTATCTCTTTGGATATGCATGAGTAAGCAAACAAAAGTATTCTAGAACTGTTACCACAATTTCCTTGGGGAGTCAGGTTGTCCTGTTCTGAGGTAGCACAATAAATTTGTCACCTGGTCAGGTCTAGGGAACAGATGGTGTACTGTGAGCTAGCACGACTAAGGCCAACATATCCTGACGGTGAGCACAGAACCAGTCTTGCACAATCCTGATGTTTATGTTGTCCAACAAACGCACAGTTTTTACTGAGAAAGTATAAGCTGTATCACAAGGGTAGTGTCAAGAACTGACCCTTCAAACTGGAGAAGCTAGCAGGGCTCCAGTTGAGATTTGGGCCTGTTGACTGAAAAGCCAAAGGGGAACAGCAGTGATACCATAGACTGCCTGTGATGCGTCACCAGCTCTGGCAACCCAGCTTTGATCAGCCAGTTGTTCAGATATCTAAAATTGGGATGCCCAACCTTCTGAGATGGGCCCCAACCACCCCCATTACCTTGGTGAAGGCTCGAGGTACCAACGTCAAACCAAACGGGAGTACCGCCAATTGTAGAACCCACCACCAAACTCAAGTACTTCAATGGGACCGAAGGATCACAATGTGGAATTATGCATCCTGTTAGTCGAGTGACACCATCCAGTCTCTAACTTCCAACACCAACAAGCGCTAAGGTAGAGACAGCACCTTAAACGTTTCCTTCCTGAGGAGGCAATTCAAGTCCCTGAGGCCCAGGATCAGACATAGACCACCATCTTTCTTGGGAATGAGGAAGTATCAGGAGTAACATTCCAATCCTAATTCCTGCTCTGTCATTAACTCCACAGCTCCTAGATTTATTTTGAGGAGGTGGTTCAGAAGTTGGTGGAGGCGGCACTGAAGGCTCAGAATCCGGCAACGAGGGAGGTGGATGTTACAGCATTGGTGGCTTCTGTGGCTGGCCTGGTCTCAATGCTGGGGCTGAGGAGCAGTATACCTGTGCCCCGGAGTGAAGTGACGCTCCAAGAAACATAGCTGTCGGTCCCAGTAGAGATCTAGGTGGCTCCAGGGCCAGTTTCAGCTGATGCAGAAGCACAAGGCAGGTCGAAGCATGATCTGTAGGATCCACTACAGCTCCGACTCGGAGTTTAAAGATCCTGTGGAAGCCAGAGGTCATCTAGGCAACTTAACTCTTCCATGCTTTTTATGTTTTCTCTTTTTCCGTGAGCAGTATGAGGAGTGAGACCTGGAACGTGGTGTTGAGCAAGAACAGCTTCTGTATGTCATCGAGGGCCCAGGCCATGAACAATAATTAAGGGCCCAGGCCATGAACAACTAGGCCTCCCATTCCTTGAGATACACGAGGGCAAGAATCAGTGCCGGCCTTATGGCTGGTGGCGCCCTGTGCGAAAATTTTTGTTGGCGCCCCCCAATGACCACCTCTGCCACGGATTCCCTCACTACCACCCTTTAACAGTGCCCCTCAAGTCTCCATTACCACTCTCTCTGAGATGCTTTTAACTTGTTTTATAGCGCCACTCATACCAGTGTAGGGTGTCAGAGCACTTTACACATTAAACAGAGACAATCAATCATAGGTATGTAAATCAGTGTATAAGAAATGTTACATAAGACAGGGGACTGCAAGGTGTAGGAGTGACAGGTCATCCATACAGGTAGGCAGTATAGTTCAAGAGTGCTTGGTCTGGAGAAGCGCAAAAACAGAATTTCAAATGTAACACCATGGTTGGGGGTTCTCTTTAATAAGAATCGCTTTGTACCCAAATGAACTCTTTTTGCAACATTAGGATAATGAATGGCTGGGTAAAAAATCATAACGCTCTAATCTATACCTTGCAGTATGCATGAAGTTCTTTGATGACAGTTAATAATTTACTGTTCTATATCAGGATTTTAACTTATAAACTGCAAGTAACAAAATGACCTCTCTGACAAAAGTAGTAACCCGCTACCCTATTTTCATTCTATGCACTTTGTGATCTGCATGGTACACGTTCTTTTCAGCAGACATGAAAATCAGTTACTTACCTGTAACTACGGTTATCCAGTATTGGTATCTTTCATAGATTCACATGCCTGAATCATTCCCCGTCAACGAGATGGGAGTCCCACGGTATAATAATCAAGCAGTATTCAAATAATGCCATGATGGCCTAGAGCCATGTTCTATATAGCCTATCTATGTCCTTTTTAAAAAAGGACTAAATGTTGAATGCAGCCAATCAGCTGCTAGCACCCTCTAGAACCTTCCCAGCGGAGGCAGTTTCCCTCAGATTTTCCCAGCACAAGTGAGAAGTGAGGGGCATATGTACAAGGAGTTAACGCCGCCGTAGCGTCAATTTTTTGACGTTACGGCGGCTTTTATTTTATCACCTTATTTACAAGTTGCCGCTAACATCAGTTAGCAGCGGTTTTCTGGTGAAAACGTGAATTTTTAAGATCGCCACTTCTGTTAGCGGGAGTTAACGAAAATGAGATGCAAGGTAGGCGTTCCCATGCATAAACTGCCGCTAACCCCACTGCTTGATATTTACAAGGAATTCCTTGTATGGTGCAAAACCCAAAAAACTGCCTCTAACTGCAGTTAGAGGCACTTTTTTAAGACCAGAAAATAGCTGGTCTTAAAAATGGTGCAAACACTTGGGGCCTCATTTCAGAAGGTTTTGGTGCTGGACAGCGCTGCAAAGAATGTTGCTGCGCTGCAACAAAACTACAGGGCAGGAATGCGCACCATCAATAAGCTAGGGTGCATTCCTGGGCCTCATTCATGAAAAGTGTTGCATCGCTGCGACAAAACAGCGTTGCACCACTTTTCACTACGCCCTTCTTGCGACACCATGGATGCGCTGTATTCACTGTACAGCACTCCATGTCGCAATTAATGACAGATACGTCTGGAATCCTGACATATCTGCCAGAGCTAAAGTCACGCATTGCTGCAGTTGTGTCACAAGCATGACACAACTCCAGCAATGCATGTGGCCAGCCTATCCCTGTGGCACTGTGTCACCCTTACGCCTGCCATGAGGCAGGCGTAAGGTACTGACGCAGTGGCATCCTACAATTGTTGCAGGGAAATCTGATGGATTTCACTGCACCACTCCTTCGAGGCTTTGTTGCGTGGGAACGCCCACCCTGCATACATCATACCTAGGTTGTCCGGTTTTAGGTTTAAACCTATAATAACTGATAAAACCCCACCGAAAGGGAAATAGCCCTCACCAGTGTAAACATATAAACACTGAAAAAACACCTGCACAACCACAAACTAAATGCCATTCAAAGAAAGGAAAAGGAGAGTGAAAGAGTCAATTCTTTTCTTCCTGAAGGGGCCAATGCAATGTAACTTTGTTATACAAGCTAGCAGCAAGAAAGACTAGGCTAACATTATTCTGCTTGAGTTTTGTTGTTTAGGGATGCCACTAAAATACTGTTTCTTCTTCCTTTTGCTTTTTACAGTTTTGTGGTCTTTGGTCTAAAGATGCAGGGTTTAGAAGCATGTTTTAGGTCTTGTTTAATTATTTTATAAACTGTAGAGAATCAGGAAATATCAAAATCATATTTGATATTTTGGCTGTGTTTCATTCTTTCACTGATAGGTAAAATGGCTGGTTTCATGTTCCATGTTAGAGTGCCTGCCACTTCGTAAGCAAAGTAATGTTGGAGAGCAATTCAGGAACTTTTTATTTTACAATGTATGAGAAATGGCTTGCAATGATGCATAGAAATGTCCCTTCACCAACCATCGCATTTGAAATCAATGAAACCTCACTGTTGTACTCTGTACAAGTTCTAGATCCCTTCCATAAAGGGTAATTTTCTCTGTAGTTTCAAAAGTGCTGCTTCATTTTTGACCGCTTCAATAACTCTGAGGGCATAAACGCCAGTTCAACGCAAATGTTGCAGAACCTGCCCAGAGAATCGCAATCTTCAAATGCACCAGTATTGGTATGGAAAGCTATGTCAGTGACCAAAGTTAGCAAATTGTATACTGGCTGTTTTGGCGTTGCCCATCTCAAGTGCCAATGTTGAGAGGGCCTTTTCACAGAAAAAAATCTGCATGGGAAGGAAACAGGGCGAGCACACATGACCAAAGACTCACTGAAGAAGTATTGTATGGTGTACTACAATAAGTTTGATTTGCAAAAATGTATCTGGACCTCATATACACTGTACGTACACTGTCTATATATCATGCACTATCAGTGCAGAAAGCAAGCAATAATAAAAGAAAAAAGTTCCATAAACACTGAAAAACACTGTTTCTGTTGTTCTAAATGGCGTGAAAATGTGTAACCACTGTTTTTTTAAGGTATTGAAATCATTTGAAAACACTGAAAAAACCCCACCAGAATTTACCAGAAATAGAAACTGAAAACAGGAAAGCCTAATCATACCTGATGCAGGTATAATGTGGCACAGGCTTCACAAGGTCAAGCATATGCCTAGATGCGTCACTTTGCAAATACGGCGCAACGTGGTGCAAGAATCACTCTGCAAGTACGTCAAGGAAATGACGCACTGGCGGGGTGAAACTGTCAGAAGGGGCTCATGAATAAGCCCCCCTGTCTTTTTCCCCTACGCTGGCACACAATGGCTGCCATGCGCCAACGCAGGCACCCTTGCGCCATGGTGCAAGGGTGACTGTGTTGCGGAGTTTATTGATGTTGTGGCTCCATTACTTCTCGAGATGTCTGCAGGTGCGTCTGGACTAGTGGAGGGCGGGAGTGAACCAGTTGGTCTTCTTGGAGTGTTGTTTGCCTGGTCTTCGCAGTTGGAGATCCATCGATGGAGGATGCGCGCTGCGGTGTTGGCGTCTGTAAACGTTGGCGGAGTGGTGGTGCTGAGGGAGTTGAGGAGAAGTTCTTCGGTGGCCTTGATCCAGCTGTGGGGGGGGGGAGGTGATGATGGCGGTGGTGTACGGTGCGCATGGTGAATACGTGATGTATACAATGATGATGTCCGGTGGTGTGGCTGTTGATGAACTTCCCGCTGGCGGAGAAGACGTGCTCGAGCGTGTGTCCGGCTATGTGGGTTTGTGTGGTGACTAGCTGCTTGAGTCCGATGTTGGTGAGGTTCCCCAGGAGGGCGGTGGTGTTCTGGTCACTGGGGTTGTCCAGGTGGAACTTGAGGTCTCCCAGTAGGATGTAGTCGGTGGATGGGAGTGCCTGGGGTGCAATGAGGCCTACAATGGCATCAGTGAATGGTGGTCCATAGCCCGGGGGGCCTGTAGATGAGGGTGCTGCAGAGGATGGTTTTGGGGTTGGTCCGGATCTGGAAGTGGAGGTGTTCCATGATCACCGTTGGGTCATTAGAGTGCGCGGTCAGTCGGAGTGTGCTTTTGTAGACGATGGCAATGCCTCATCCTGGATGGTTGGGGAGGTCCTTGCGGGTGATTTAGTAGCCGTCAGGGATGGCGATGTCCGGTCCGGAGCAGAGGCTGGTCCAGGTTTCCGTGAAGAAGGCGATGTCTGAAGAGGTGGCTTCGAGGAGGTCCCAGATGTCTGTGGTGTATTTGTGGAGGGACCACACGTTGAGGAGGATGGAGTTGAACCGGTCGGGTGCGCTGTTGGTCGGCTGGGCGGCAAGAGGCGCTGGTGTGCTGATGTGGCAGAAGGTGCGTTTGCAGTTTTGACAGGCGCAGGGTGCAAGGGTGTTCTTCGGTGATGCTAGATGGCAGGCGGCGTGGCGTCCATGGTTGAGGGCGAGGAGGGTGCTGGCGTCGTAGCGGTGGAGTGTCCGAGAGGCAGGGTCCCTGGTGCTGTGCACGGTACAGGGCCGGACGGACACAGACGGGCTTGCCTTTGGCTTCTCTTCGGCGCACCAGTGGCACGCCCGCTGCGCATGGCCGCACAGTAGGTAGTTGTTGGAGGTTCGTACCCTTCTTAATCATGCAAGGATTTGTGTGGAAATAAAGTTCATACGATGTGTTCGTTGGACAATAAATAATCTCTTTATTGTCATGTGCAGGCAAGTTGCTGATGCAAAAAGAAAAAGAAAAAACAAACAGCCGACACGTGTTTCGCCCAGTGGCTAGACAGCCGGGGGCTTTTTCAAGGCAAGTTCTGTCAGCTAACGTCAAAGACAAGTGAATTCAAGGCCAAGGTTTGCTCTGTGTGGTCTGCGCGGTCTCTGCGGTCCACACTGAGGCACGTACCAACAACAAATTGGGTCTCAAGAAGAAGTGCGTGAATCCCTTTTGCACACCCTGGTTTTACCTTGTACGCATGGCCGCACAGTGTCCGCCATTAAGTAGTGCTGCAGGGGGGCTGGACAGCTGTGAGGTGGAAAACGCAGGAAAGGACACTGGAAGGTGCGGGGACGTGGGTGATCGCAGCGGCAACGAGGGAGAGGATAAGGAAAAAAAAACTGCAAAAAAGCACAGGAAAAACAAAGCCAAACACAGCAAAGATCAAAAAAATAAAGAAAAAGGTAGGAAAGAAACGGAGAAGAGCAGAAAGATAAACAGGAACAGCAAACGAGAGGGACAGGAGGGCAGTCAAGCTGCAGAGCAGTGACAGTCTACCACTGGACCACCAGGGATGAGGCGCAGGCAGGAGCCTGCGGTGGAGGAGGGACTCGAACACCTGACCTCCATGTCAGAGGAACCAGCAGCAGCAGATGGGGACAGCAGCAGCAGCAACCAGACTGCGCAGTGCTGTGGAAAGAGTAAGTCCACTAAGGGTTAGTCCCCCGTACACCCAAAAGCAAACTAATAGGGGGCAAGGAAAGGATGAATTGCGTAGTCTCTTTAGCAGTATTGGTGAAGTTGAATCTGCAAAGCTTATACGGGACAAAGTTGCAGTCGAAGATTGTACGTTCACATCTGCACCTTCATCTGTTGAAAGATCGGGGCACAGCCTTGGATATGGCTTTGTGAACTATCTTCATGCAAAAGATGCTGAAAGAGCAATTAACACCTTGAATGGCTTGAGACTTCAGTCAAAGACAATAAAGGTGTCATTTGGCCGTCCGAGTTCAGAAAATATCAAAGATGCCAACTTGTACATTAGTGGCCTTCCAAGGACGATGACACAGAAGGATGTGGAAGACATGTTTTCACAATTTGGGCGCATAATTAACTCTCGTGTTCTTGTAGATCAAGCCACAGGTTCATCCAGAGGGGTTGCTTTTATCAGATTTGACAAAAGGGGTGAAGCAGAAGAAGCAATTTCGACTTACAATGGTCATAAGCCACCTGGCGCCTCAGAACCTATTACTGTGAAGTTTGCTGCCAATCCCAATCAGAATAAGAACATGGCACTTCTTTCTCAGCTATACCAGTCACCAGCTAGAAGATTTGGAGGCCTGGTTCATCACCAGGCCCAAAGGTTCGGGTTTTCCCCTATGGGAGTAGATCACATGAGTGGAATATCTAACGTAAATGTACCAGGAAGTACAGCTGGCTGGTGCATCTTCATCTACAACCTTGGCCAAGATGCTGATGAGGGAATCTTGTGGCAGATGTTTGGTCCATTTGGCGCAGTCACCAATGTGAAGGTCATTCGTGATTTCAACACCAACAAGTGCAACGGCTTTGGTTTTGTGACCATGACAAACTATGACGAAGCTGCAATGGCAATAGCCAGCCTGAATGGCTATCGCCTGGGAGAGAAAACTTTACAGCTTTAACCAAATTTACCACTTTCTAGACTTACTCAAAAAGTACTACGATACAGTATACTCCAGAATCTAAAGAAATGGCTACGCCAAGCAACATATGTAAAGTCAAGAAGGGGCAACCAACCACTTAAATACACTGGCTACCTAGTCACCTATAAACATCTAAAAAGTAAATAAAGTTGGTCTTGCCCATGCCCGGTGGAACTTTGATGGAACTTTCGATGGACTTTTGACGATGCCCCCTGGGCGGATACCAAAACTGTTTGTACTTGCCTCAGTGCACGAGCAACCCTGGCCGATGCCCGGTGGAGCTGTCATATGCAGCTATAGAGGAGTCTGGCCCTGGTTTCACCCCCTTAGCCGTCACCTACCCAGCCGGTCATCTGACATTGTTTTCCTCGTTTCCCCGTTGTGTTTCCTTCCCTCCCCTTCCTCCTCCCTCCGTGATTCTTTGATTTAATTGATGTAACTATGTAACCTGTAACTCGCTGATCCTCTGAAACCTTGAACATTGTACACACCACGGAGCCGGATCAACAGGGCCCTCACCTGGTGGAACTTTGATGGAACTTTCGATGGACCTTTGACGATGCCCCCTGGGCAGATACCAATACTGTTTGTACTTACCTCGGTGCACGAGCAACCTTGGCCGATGCCCGGTGGAGCTGTCATATGCAGCTATTGAGGAGTCTGGCCCTGGTCTCACCCCCTCGGCCGTCACATACCCAGCCGGTCATCTGACATTGTTTTCCTCGTTGTCTTTCCTTCCCTCCCCTCCCTCCGTGATTCTTTGATTTAATTGATGTAACTATGTAACCTGTAACTTGCTGGTCCTCTTGTAAAGCGCTCTGATACTTCCGGGTCTAGCCAGCGCTATATAAAACTTTTCAAATAAATAAACAAATTAGGAAAGGCAGCACCACCCGGTTGCCTCTTCCAATCTGACAGTGATGACCAGATTCTGTGTTCCTCAGTGAGTAACAGCGGATCAAGCTGCATACCCAAGGGCCTGGGCCAGAACCGGCCCCCGTGCCCCTGGCATCCACTGCCACCAATGGCCTTTCTCAGAGAATTGAGCGAGTTAGTGGAGTCCCCCACCAGTCTTGTGCGGTGCCCTCAGTGATGTAGGTCAGCCGCAGCGCAGGGATTGCTCAGTGCAGGGTGTGCGTCACCCACAGGCGCTAGGCCTGAGCCCGACTCGCCCCCGGGCCTCCTCCGCTACGTGACCCACCTTCTCCTCACCTGGACATTGACACCGGGGCTCAATGCGCTGCACTCTCTCCAAATCTGTGACTCAGCCAGCAGGAGCCTCAGCCAGGTGGGATTTCACAAGCCTGGGTACAGCAGTCGCCGTCAAGTCCGCTGGGGAACTTCCCGATGCAGGTGTGGCAACTGGGCCCCCTTAGGCGCAAAGTTGCAGCGCTTCCGCCACACAAGTTTGGTACAGCTCAGGGGCCTCACCTTCCACAGCGTCTGGCCAGCACAACATCCTACAGCCTGTGATGCAGAGAGGCGCGGCACACCATTGATAATCTCTTCTGTGCACCCCGTGGTAGTGGTGGATCGTAGTATGCGATGCAGACCTCCCTACGTTGGTGCGCAGGAGCGCCTCTACCGTTCACAGCTCCAAGGGGCGCAAGGCGGTCTTCTCACACAGGTCAGCAACGTGTCTCCATGCCACCTGCCAGATGTCACCACCAGGTAAGGGCGATCGCCGCGCCTCAATGTCTACCGCCACGGCTCAGCGACTCCACAGCACCTCCGCATCCCACTCCGATTTCCAGACGCAGGCCCAGCGAGGTCTCTGGGCCCCGGGGACTGTCCGTGCTTTCAAGTTTTGGATGCCATGGTGTTGCAAGGAGTGCGCAATGAAAAGTGATGCATCACTGGTTTGGCACAGCGATGCGCCTCTTTTCAAAGATGTAGCCCTGAATTTCCTCTCCCAATGGGACTCTGGTTGGTCATCCTGGCTGTTGGGGGGTTTGGGGGGAGTGTTGATCTGTGCTGCACTTAGCCCTGGCTGCTCCATTCTGCATTTCATTGGTTTTATTTCCTATTTTTCCTTGGAGGTGGACTTATAGGCTATTTTTGCTTCTAGAGGCAAAAAAAGTCATGTTGGGCTGACTAACGTGAGTTTTTTTGCCCCTAATGGGCCTTTCGTCAGTTTTCGCCTGCTAACGTCAGAATTTGTATCGCCTTCACGCTAGTGTTACTGGCAGTTTTCACCGCAGTTACCTGAAACTATCGCCATGTAGTGACGTATAGCAAATACATCGCTAACAGGGCGATAGTTTTTGGTGATAGGCCGCGTTAAGAAAACTGCTGCTAACTAGCGTTAGCTGCAGTTCTTGTACATATGCCCCGAGTGTCTTAAGGCATTAAGGAAACAGCCTCTGCGAGGAGGAGGGTGGGTGCATGTGAATCTATTAAAGATATCAATACTGGATAACCATAGTTACAGGTAAGTAACTTATTTTCTTATCCAGTATTGGGGTATCTTTCATAGACTCACATGCCTGAATCAGAATAGCAAGCAGTCACATTAATTTTTCAGTTTGTCTGTTGTGGATGGTGGGACACTTTTAACACATAGTGAACCCAAAAAATCTTAGGTAACAAGAACAAAGCCCCTGAGGGCTATACCTGTGCGTAATGTATGTGAATGGATGCACAGAATATACTCTTAAAGGTATGGTAAAACATCACATATGTAACAACATCTCCATATACACAGTATTAGCGAGAGGGAAAGAAAGAATAATAGCATAACCAATAGTACACTTTACTTAGATATGCTCTATAATTTTTTTTTATATATATATATTCTAGTATTTGCAACCACCATAAAAACAAAGGACTCTTTCCAAGGGCTAGAAAGAGGCTTACCTTAATGGAAAAGATGGCGAAGTACTGCCTGGCCCACCGCAGCATCTGCATTTTGTGCGGATTCCAGGCGTGAAGGTATGAGTGGTACTCCAGGTTGCAGAATGACAGATCTTTTCCAAAGTCACTCCTGAGAAGAGGGCCTCTGAAGTAGCAACCGCTATGGTAGAGTGAGCCTTTGCTGTCCTTTCCAAAGGTTTGTTGGCTTTGACATGACAGAATTGAATCGCAGCCGATATCCATCTTGCGATAGTGGATTTTGTTATTGCAGTCCCATCTCTGCCTTGGCCATAGGCAACAAGTAATTGATCAGTCTTTCGAATGTCCTTCGTTCTCTAAAGATAGAACTTGAGGCAAAGTTTGACATCCAGTGTATGTAGCGCCTGCTCTGCAGGCGTTGATGGTTGCGGAAAAAAGGACCGGAGTATAACCAGCTCATTGAGGTGGAATTGAGAAGGCACTTTAGGGATAAATGTGGGATTAGTCCTTAGAATCACAGTATTCTCCTTAAATATTAAAAAGGGTTTCCTAATTGTGAATGCCTGGATTTCGCTTACCCTCCTGGCTGAGGTGAGGGCCAGTAGAAGGGCGACTTTCCATGTGAGGTATTTCAATTCAGCTTTATGAATGGGTTCAAATGGTCTTTTTGTGAGTTGTGTAAGAACCACGTTTAGGTTCCATTCCGGTGGAGGTGCTCGCACCGGAGGGAAAGTACGGAACAGCCCCTTCATGAATTGTTTGATAAGGCTTGAGGCACAAAGAGAAGTGGCACTGGAAGCTCTTCTATAGCGAGAGATGGAAGCCAGGTGCACCTTAACCGAAGAGAAGGCTAAAACTGATTTTGCCAAAGAGAGAAGATATGGTAAAATCTGTTGTGGGGATACTTGAAATGGATGCAGGTCATTTCGTTGGCACCAGACACCGAATCTTTTCCACTTTTGTTTGTACGTCTTGTTGGTGCTTTCTGCTCTAGATTTTGAGAGATTATCTCTACACTCTTAAGAAATGCTCATGTCTCTAAACTCCAAGAATTCAGGAGCCAGGCGTGTAAGTGCAGTGACTCCGGATTCGGATGGTGCACTTGACCGTTGTCCCTAGACAAAAGAGGAGGAAACAGCTGTAGACGAATAGGTCTTGTTTCTGAGAGGTGAAGAAGTTCCGGGAACCAATGTTGCCTGGGCCACCTGGGTACGATGAGAATCAGGCGACATCCTTCCAGCTTCATTGTGGTCAGTATCCTGGGAATCAATGGGATGGGGGGGAAAAGCGTAGACATATATCCCTGACCATCGCATCGAAAGGGCATTGCACTGAGACCCCGGGAGGGGGTACCTGCTGGCATAGGACTAGTATTTGGTGTTGATGTTCGTGGGCAAACAGGTCCAGAGCTGGTTTTCCCCATAGAGCAAATACTCCATCCAGCTGAAATTGATTGAGTTTCCATTCCTGGCAATTGTCTGTAGGTCTGCTGAGAGCATCTGCCAGCGTGTTGTGTAAACCTGGAACATGCTTGGCTCTGAGAGAAATCCTGTGCTCTGTTGCCTAGCTCCACAGTTCTTGCGCTTCTAGAGAAAGCGTGAGAGATTTGGTCCCTCCCTGTTTGTTTATGTAGAACATACTGGTCGTGTTGTCTGTATGGACCAGTACGGAGGCGCCTGCTATCCTCGGCAGGAAGGCCTGCAAAGAGAGGAATATGGCTTTCAACTCCAGGCTGTTGATATGACTTTGTTTTTGAGAATTGGACCATTTGCCTTGAATCTGAAGGTCCTGCAAATGGCCTCCCCAGCCATCCATGGAGGCATCCGTTGTCAGGATGTAATCTGGTATGTCTTGCAAGAAAGTCAGTCCTTTTGAAAGGTTTGGGGTGTGGTACCACCATTTCATTGCTATCTTCATGGCCGGAGTAATCCGAATGATGTCTTCGAAATATCCCGATGTTTGAAGCCATTGTTTTTGCAATTCTTCTTGGAGAGGTCTCATTTTGAGTCTGGCCAAGGGAACCAAGTTGATCGCTGAAGAGCACATCCCTAGCAGTGATTCCTTACAGAAACTGGCTTTTTTCTTGAGATGGCCATAGCCAGCTGACGTAGTCGGGTTTGACGTTCTTCCGACAAGAATGCTTTGGATTGGTTTGTGACCAATCTGGCTCCCAGGAATGGTGCTATTTGATCTGGAATAAACAAGGACTTTGTGACGTTGATTGTCAGCCCCAGCTTGCTGAACAGCTGCAAACAAGCATTGGTGGTCCTGGTCGCTTGCTTTGCCGTAGAAGCCTTTAACAGCCAGTCGTCCAAGTAGCGGAATACTTGATGGCCTTGAGAACATAGGGCTGCCGCCACCGGCGCCAGGCATTTTGTAAATATCCTGGGTGTCGATTTGAGGCCGAAAGGGAGAACCTTGAATTGGTAGGGGGTACCAGTCACTGTGAATCTAAGGAATCTTCGATGCTTCCGATGAATGGGGATGTGGAAATATGCGTCTTCCAAATCGAGGGAGGCCATGAAATCTCCTTTGTTGAGACATCGTAAGATCTCGGTAAGAGTTACCATCCTGAAAGTTTGCTTCCTCAGGAACTTGTTTAACTTTCTGAGATCCAAAATTTGTCTCAATTCCCCTGACTTCTTCATAATCAAGAAGAAACAGGAGTAGAAATCTTGCCCTCTTTGCAGAGTTGAAACTTTCTTGATGGCTCCTTTTGCGAGCCTAACTTTTGCTTCTTTCCGCAATAAGTGAAGATGAGGGAGAGGGGCTCTCCTGAGTGGCGTAGTTGGAGGTTTTTGTACAAACTCCAACGTGTGACCGAAGGCAATCAAATCCAGCACCCAACGGTCTGATGTTATACTGCCTAAGGGTAGCCATGCGCTTTATCAAATGTTAATTAATAATAATTAATAATAATAATAATAACTGGATATCTTTGCACCCACTGGAGGGGAAAAAGAGGGAAGCTGGTACCCTGGTGAAATCATTGTTTTCTTCCATTGTCACTGCCTTGGGTCGATGTTCTCTTTCGACCCCCTTGCGAGAGAAACCAGCCGTGGCCTGTTCACGGTAGGCAGCGGGTTGGTAGGATTGCCTATATTGTGGCTGGTAGGGTTGGTATTGTTGTGCCCTTTGGAAGTTTCCTCTGTAAGTAGAAAAACCACGTCCTTTTGCCCCTCTGAACGGTACTTTCCTGTATGGGAGGAAACCTAAGGATTTAGCTGTATCCGTGTCCTTTTTGATCGATAGAAGCACCTCATCAATATGTTTGCCAAATAAAGCGTCCCCATCAAACGCCATATCCAGAACCTTTGACTGGACCTCTGGTCTAAATGTAGTTGCTTTTAACCACCCATGGCGCCTTAAGACTGCCGCACCTGCCAGTTGGCGGAACCCCGTGTTGGCTATGTCCATAGCGCAATCGATTGTCTTCGAGGCTGCCCGCTCTCCTTCTATGAGGATCTTTCTGGCTTCCTGCTTTCTGTCCTCAGGAATAAGGTCTAGTAAAGAGGCCATATCCGACCCATTTGTCTATTGTAGCGTCCGATGATAGCCAAAGCGTTGGCCGTCTGGATGGTAGTTGCAGCCATGGTGGAGAAACGCTTCCCCATAATGTCAAGCTTACGCCCTTCTTTGTCCGGAGGAGTGGAGATCGGGGTAGCTGGGTTCTTAGATCTCCTTTGCGCCGCCGGCGAAATAACAGAATCCTGCTTCGGATGGCCTGTCAGACAAGAAGGCAAATTTTCTGGGGCTCTGTACTTTTTCTCTATGAGAGAGAGCACTGGTGGTATTGTGGCCGGGGTCATCATTATCTTTATACCCTCTTGCCATATGTAGGCTTCCTCTTTAATGTCATACTGGAAGCAGTCTGTATGTTTGACATCCATGGGGAGATGGAATCTATTAGAAGCCCTCTCCATTAAGTTGTGGAAACCTCCTATGTCTTCTGGCTGGGAATCCGCTGGATGGTGCAACGGAGGGGAGGGAGTAGGAATGATGTAGTCCTCCCAAGGGTCAGCAGTTGGATCTGGGATTTCGCCTTCTTCTCGCTCTTCGTCCAAGGAGGAATTGTCGACCGTATCCGGCCTTTGCGCAAAAGGTTGTGGCACTGTAGATGTTGCTGGTGAACTGGGTTTCTCAAGGGCTTGCGATTGCGCCGATGGTTTCTTGAGATGGAAATCTTTGTCTGTAATCTGCCAGCATAGCTTGAAGGTCTTGAATCAAAGCTGGCGGTAGGTGAGCCATCTCTCTAGGGTGATGTTCTTGATATTCGTAGCGTTGATAATGACATGGCAGTGCCAGATATGGCTGGAAGTATTGCTGGTCCTCATAATCTTTGTCAAGATCCTGGCACTTCATGTGCAACTCAGAAGGACTGTGTGCTACTCCGTATATTCCATCATCTTCCTCATCGTCTTCGTCCGACTCCTGAAGATCCAAAAGGTGCGAAGGAGGCAGAGGGGAGATTTTACTATAAGCTAACATCTCAGGATGAAAGTATTTCTTCGTCACCCTAATCATCGTCGATGGACTTCTGGCCACCGATGTTGGATATCCGGTCGTCCACGGTGTCCTGTAAGGTAGAAGAAAAACTGAGTAGAACTCAGGGAGACTTCCTTCACACACGACGTGCGGTGAAAATCTGAGGGAAACTGCCTGCCTCTGCTGGGAAGGTTCTAGAGGGTGCTAGCAGCTGATTGGCTGCATTCAACATTTAGTCCTTTTTTAAAAAGAACATAGATAGGCTATATAGAACATGGCTCAGGGCCATTATAGCCTATGGCATTATTTGAATACTGCTTGATTATTATACCGTGGTACTCCCATCTCGACGACAGGGAATGATTCAGGTATGTGAATCTATGAAAGATGCCCCAATACTGGATAAATTGACCCTAAGCGCAACCTTAAAACGTCCACTAGAGAAAACTCCGATCTCTCTCCAGGCAGAACATTAATCACCAGAGTTATCTTGACATATTTATTATTGCCTGAAAATTGCTGGAGCAAACAAACAAAAGAATACGGAGGAAAAAATAAATAAACAACTATTGATGTAGGGAAAAAGAAATTAGTCCCTACCGATGAGTACTTGATCCCTGAACCGTCTTTCTTCTTTTTAACTCAAATACCAACTCCAGGTGTACTATCAAAGAAATACTTTATCTTTTTTTCAAATATATCAAAGAAACATAAACATGTACACAAATATATACACACGTATACATTTACTTCCTACCCATTCTTACTAAATACAGTTGCTAATCACAAACAAAGAAAATTCCTTCCAAAAGTAATCCGGAAAGGAGATAGTCCAATACACACTAGAAGGGGTAGATCAACCATCCACATAATACAAGGAGCGTGTATTTAATTTTCTTATATGCCAATCGTAGTCTGTCGGACTCCTCCGTGCTGTAGGGAAAATTGCTGGAGGCAAGGAACGTCACAGCAGGTGCTTTTAAAACAATAATATACCTGCAAACACAGCGCCCCCACCCGAAGTCAGCACCCGGTGCAGTGGCACCGGTCGCACCGCCCTAGAGCTGGCCCAGGCAGGAATCACAGGATCAAGAGTCATGGTCTGACCCCAAACACCAAAGCAGATGGAATGAGGGTCTGTTATGGAAGCTGTTCATCACAATTCCTTGAAGTCCGAACATTTAGGAGAAAACATTGTACTGCACTTGAAGAATTTTGAGTGAGGATATCCTCACAACTCACCTGAGAGAGCTTGATCTGGATTTGCATCGAAGGCACAGAAAAAATAGGACTGATGTCTGTGGGATTGGCACTATATGTCTTCGGTGATGTCATCCGATGTCACTTTTGGTGTCTATACGATACCAGAGCCCCCCTACCGGCGATTTGAAAGCTTTCAAGTTTCTGGATCCAGCGTGATGCCTGGGATTACAGGTGAGGAATCAGCAGGTAGAAGTATCTATCAGAAGGCATTCTTAAAAGACTTTTTCTTCATACTGACAGAGGATGAGTTCACTGTGATTCTAGGCAGAAAACTGTTGTGGGCTGAAGTCTCTGCTTACCTGGGACATTTTTAAAGATATTGCAAGGTTTCACCAGATGGCAACTGGGACCAAACTCAATAAAATTCGAGTGGCAGTCCAGACTGCTTTGGTTGAGGAACTGATGGTATGAAAGGTTAGCTATAAAACAGGCTCCCACACCATATGGAGGAAGACTTTAGCAGTGAGGGGACAATTCAACATGTTTTCCATTTTCCATTGAAGAAGTGGAAGTGGAACAGTGTTTACAAAGGCGGTGGCAAAAGTGTTAAGAAGAGCGGGCAGGATGTTTGTGACTAAATTGAGGAGGAAGCCTATTTACGTGAAGGTTGATGTGATGAAAGAGGTTAAGGGATCCTGATATTCAAAAGCACCGATAAGTTTGAATTGTTCACGTCCATAATCAAAAGTTGCATAATGCTGACACACTCTCTCTCTTAGCCGGAGCACTTCCTAATCCAAGCTCATCTAACTAAATTGACAACACAGCAAAGATCTTTTCTGGAAGATCAGGCTTTAAACAATGTGTTCAGAGTGGTGAAAAGCTTAAAGATGTAAAGACTCCAGGACTGTATGGTGTCCCTACCCTTTACCACAGGACGGTTCTCCTCAAGCTTATAGAGTTTATTATGGCGCAGTTTAACAACTTCAGGAAATTTAAGTCAGTGATGCACTCTATTTGAGAGACATTGGGCACGGACATCTGCAAGCCAGATAAGGACCCTAAACTGTCTGGCTCATATGCGTCCATTGTTTTGTTAAATGCCCATGATGACAATGAGGCTTCAAAAGGTACTGACACCCTCGATTCACCTTGTTCATTCTAGGTTTATAAGTTCAGGCAGGGGGGGAGAGGTTATCAAAAAAATGCCTTCATTGATCTGATGTGTGGGAAGTTCAATTGGTTTCCTTGGACTTCGCATCGTGCTCAACTTAGTAACCCAGGTGAATTCCCAGGCCTGGAGAGTCTGCTGGAAAACAGTAGCATTAGCATGTCCTCAGGCTTTACATGGCACAGACCACTAGAAGAAATAAGTTACTTACCTGTAACTGCAGTTATCCAGTATTGGTATCTTTCATAGATTCAAAACAGAAGAACCCTTTTACTCAAAAGGGGGGGGGAACAGGAGGCTGCGGGGTAAACAGGGTAAGCTGGCCTCCAACCAACATGTATCACACAACAAGAAGCTACCCTGTTAACGAGTCTGATTCCTAATGCATGTAGAGGCACATTGTGCCAATGATTTAGGTTGGTGTTGGACATTACAAAAATTGTATGGACTGACCTCACACACCACCAGGTGTCAGGCTTCATCATCGGCTGTCCCAGCGGGGAAGCAACGAGGACGGACCTTAGGAATACAGCGGGGGACGCACCTTGACGTAAGTTTGACTACAGGGGTCCCTCTACTCCTCCCTTCCCATGGGATATCCCTACACCTTTAATAGGGTGTCCTGGAAATTTGATGGTAGAGCTGGATTAGTCCCAGCCTACAAAAAAGTGGATTCATCTTGGTCTCTTTGAGACAAGATAGGAGCCCCCTTTTTCCTCACGACCTGGACCCTCCTGGCCGTAGTGGCAGAAACATGTTGGCAACCCAGACGGAGATGGGGTACTAAACCCCCTAGTCTCCACCACTAATTTTTAATATCGAGCACACTCTGCGCCATTAAAAGATTTCACGCAGGATTGTACATCGGTTTTTAAACATCACTCACTCACTCACTTTCTCAGCACGGGCCCCCACTTAGTTTTAGAAGTGCCTCCCTGTCTCCAGGTGCAGGCCCGCCCTTTATCAAACGTGGTTTTTAAAGGGCGATGATGAAGCATGACACCTGGTGGTGTGTGAGGCCAGTCCATACAATTTTTGTAATGTCCAACACCACCTAAATCATTGGCACAATGTGCCTCTACATGCATTAGGAATCAGACTCGTTAACAGGGTAGCTTCTTGTTGTGTGATACATCTTTCATAGATTCACATGCTTGAATCATTCCCCGTCGTCGAAGTGGGAGTCCCACGGTAATATACATAAAGCAGTAATTAAAAATTTCAATAGGCTATCATGGTGGCAACCATGCATTTAATAGCCTATCTACCTCCTTTTCTAAAAAAAAGGACCAAACTTTAAGTACAACCAATCAGTCACCACCACCCTCTATAACCTTCCCAAGAGAGGCTGAATCCCTCAGATTTTCCAGCACAAGTGTGGATAGGAATACCGAAGTATAAGGGGAGCCTCTCCGGGGAGGAGGGTGGGTTGCATGTGAATCTATGAAAGATACCAATACTAGATAACTGCAGTTATAGGTAAGTAAATTATTTCTTATCCAGTATCGGGGTATCTTTCATAGATTCACATGCTTGAATCAGAATAACAAGCAGTAATCTAAAACAAGTACCCTTAGTGGATGGTGGGTAGTACCAATAGCGTATCAAAATGTATTCACAGAAAGGAATGTTCTGTGAAAGCGCTGATGTATAACTATATGCATATAAACGCATGGACATGTAGAATAAACATTTCTACCATAAGCTTAAACAAGTATACCATCTTCTATGAACAATTATGGCACATTTCAAAATGTATGTCAACATTGAAAACAGAAAAGAAATCCTCTAATTAAAGAGGCTCACCGTACTGAAACAAATGACGTAGCTCTGCCTGTCCCACGGCTGCATCAGCACGTTGCGTTGACTCCTGTCAGTAATGCTGCGTGAACGTGTGCGTCGTTTTCCACGTCGCAGCTCTGCAGGTTTTTTCTAGTGGCACCCCTGCGAACATAGCAGCCGATGTAGAGACTGCTCTTATGGAGTGCGCTCTCACTGTTTTTGTCAAAAGCTTGCCTGCCTTGTGGTGGCAAAACTGAATTGCGGCTGGTATCCATCTTGCGATGGTAGTTTTAGAAACAACAGTGCCCTGGCGACCTTGCCCATAGGCTACTGTTGTGTTCTTCCACAGAGTCACGCAGAGACAGGTTAGTGTTCTTGTTGAAGATGCTTTATTTCTATGTCTCGCTGCTGCGCTTACATGCACGTCCTCGCCCGTGCCCTCGCTGCCCAGGAATCCCTCCCCACTCCCTGACCGGAAGTGGTGTCCGGTTCCTGTCCCTCCCAACATTCGGGAGCAGGGTCCTACTGCCCTCTGACCCTGGTCATTACATCTCCCCCTTTGTCGAAAGAAAATGACAACGAGAGGAAACGAGAGTGAGAGTGAGAGAGAGAGAGAGAGAGAGAGAGAGAGAGAGAGAGAGAGAGATATTTCCCTATCCCCATCTTTACATTTCTTCAATCAGTCTTGTTGGCCTTTTGCTCACTCTTTTTGGACATGTTCCTTCCGTTCCCTTCTGTGATCCCTCTTCTTGTCTCTCACCGTTGTGTGTCCTTCTTCCGTTCTTGTCCATAACTTCCTCTCTTTCACGTGTGTCACTGTTCTCTGTTGCTGTGTCCTCTCCGCCTTCAACCATGGTCTTTAGTCCCTTGAAGTGAGAACTATTCCTGGTGATCCGGTAGGGGCCCGACGCAGCTGTTATCATTGACCCATTGACGCTAGTTATTGTTACTGTTCACTTGAAAATGGACTGTCTGATTTTCTCACTTGCCGCTGACGCACCACCACTGAGTCCCCTTGCTTAAGGTGCGGCAGAGTGGCATGTCTCCTGGCGTCTGCGTATGCTTTCATTTTGTCTTTCGCCTCCTGGTCTCTGACAGAAATGCTGTTGTGCTCAGGTGGCGCCTTTGCTTCGAGTTGTGGTAGTCTCGTCCTACTTGTCCTTGCCAGCACTAGTTCGGCTGGACATCGTCCCGTGGAGCTGTGGGGAGTGTTGCGACAGTCTCTTAGTATTTGACAGAGTGCTTGTCCTATGGAAATCTGCGTTAACTTTGCTCTTTGGACTGCCTTCTTTATGTTCCCCATGAACCTCTCCACCATGCCATTTGCTTGTGGCCACAGAGGCGTTATTTTCCGGTGGTGAATGCCTAGGTAGTCCATGAACTTGCGAAATTCCTCCCCTGAGAAGGGAGGACCGTTGTTTGTCTTTAAGGTCTGTGGGGAACCCCAGGTTGCAAATATGTCATCAAGTATTGGCAATGTCGCAGTCGCTGATGTTGACGAGAGGTGTCGCACTATGGGAAATCGAGAGTATTCATCAATGACCACGAGCAAGTAATTGCCCGTGTCCAATGGCCCATAGAAGTCTGCTGCCAACGTTGTCCACACTGCCTCTGGAAGCTCCGACATCTGTAGCTGTTCAGGCTTTGCTGGTCGTCCTGTTATTTGGCATATGTGACAATTTATGATGGTGTTCTCCACCAGTCTATCTAAGCCAGGGAACCATACTTTCTCCCGTAGCATCTTTCTTGTTGCTACCATGCCTCTGTGGGATTCATGTGCCAAGTTTACAGTCTGCCGACGTAGTGCATTTGGCATGACTATCCTTGTTCCCCTCATTATGATTCCTTTTTCAGTCTCCGATAGTTCTTCATGTATCTTTTTGAATGCTAGCATTTCTTCCTTGTTGACTCCTTCTCCCATGGTGCTGTTGTTGTTGATATGTCTCCATCTTTGCTGTCGTGTCGTCATTTTGACTGCTTGCATTGTGGCATCCCTCGCTGTCTCTTGCTCTAGCTCGGCTAGTGTTATTGGTGCCGGAGTGTTCTGTCTTAGCACAAAATTGAGGTATTCCTCGGCCATTGATGCGCTTTCTTGTGCCTGCGGTAAGGGGTGCCGTGACATGTAATCAGCTGGGTTGTGTTCCTTCCCCGGCTTGTGCACGATCTTGAAATCATAATCCATCAGTCTTATACCCCATCGCTCAATGCGGGGCGGTATCTTTGCGTTCGGATTGCCATATATTGTCACTAGGGCCTGATGATCTGTTATGATGGTAAATGGTTTCCCGTAGATGAACATGTGGTAGTGTTCACACGCCCATACCACTGCTAGACTTTCTTTCTCTGGCTGGGAGTATGCCCTTTCGATGTCAGACAAGCTTTTGCTCGCATATGAGACAATTTTTCTGGGCGAATCCCTTCCCGGCATGTGTTGTCCTAGGATTGCTCCTAATCCTACTGGGCTGGCGTCCACGGTCAGCTCGGTGCATATCAGTGAGTCGAAGTAGGCAAGATGATCCACAGCCATCACAGCATGTCTGATGGCCTCAAATGCCCGATTGCATTCCTGTGTCCAGATAAATTTTTGACCCTTCTTTGTTAGGTCCCTCAGCGGTGTGCTCACTGTGGCAAAGTCTTTTATGTAGCGAGCACAGTAGCTGGCAAGACCCAGAAATGACCTCACTTCTGCAACGTCTGTTGGAGGACTTGCCTTTTCCAGTGTCTCCACCTTGCTGGGGTCCGGCCTCATTCCATTCTTTGAGAAGATGTGCCCGAAAAATACCAGTTAATTCCTCCCCAGTTCGCACTTGTCTTCATTTAGAGTTAGTCCTGCTTGTTCCAGCTGCATGCAGACCTCACGTAAGGGCTTGTCGTGTTCGTTATCCAAACGACCAAATACTAGGATGTCGTCACTGTAGTTCAAACTATTTTTCACCGGCCTTATTACTTGCCTTATGATTTCTTGAAATATCTCCGCTGCCGATGATATGCCAAAACTGAGTTGTTTGTAGCGAAACAGGCCCATGTGCGAGGAGAAAGTGGTGATGTACCGTGATTGCGGGTCGAGCTCCAGCTGATGATATCCTTTGCACAGGTCTAATTTCGAAAATCGGCATGCGCCAGTGAGACAGCTAATCATGTCATTTAGGTGAGGTCCAGGATGTCTTTCCCTCTCAATTGTTGTGTTGGGTACCCTCATGTCCACACATATGCGAATCTTTGAGGTGTTCTTTTTTGGTACAGCTACTATTGGAGACACCCAGGGGGTCGGCCCGTCCGCTGGCTCTATGATGTCCTGGGCCAGCAGGCTTTGTATTTCTTCCTCCACCTGTGGTTGTAAATGGATAGGCACTCGTCGGTGATGTTGAGCCACAGGTTTGATCGCCTCATTGATGTTCAGTGTTATTTGTCTTTCTTTTAGTTTTCCTAGCCCTTGTAGTATGGCCAGATGTTCTCGCAGAATGTTCCGTCTTTCTGACATGCTGTATGTCATTGCTAGGAGACCCATCACCTGTGCTGTGACGTTGCTTAGCAGATAGGGTATTGGAATGTCTCCCCGTAGTACATGTATTTCCTCTGTACTTGACCTTTCTTTGTAAGTTAATGTCTCTGTAAACTTCCCCATGTTTACTACTGGTTTCCTCGAGCCCCAGGTGAATACATCAACAGTGGACGGTGATAGTGGCGGCTTCACTTTCATCTTCTCATACTCTGACATGCACATGATGTTGCATGTAGCCCCACTATCTAGCACGAAACGTGTACTGTGTCTTCCTACTTCAATGTCCACTGTCGCTGTTTTCTTGATCTGATGTTTCTTTACGAGATTAATGTGTTCTGGCATTTGGTCTTCCGCTGGGGCATCCGACATCAGATATAGCCGTTCCACCACCCCTGGCGCGGCTGCTCCTTCTGATTCAGCTGAGAAACTGCGATTCGTTGCTTCCATGTGCCTTGTGTACCTGCTTGGCGCCGTCCGTGGTCTTGCCGGTCGTCCTCGCTCACTTTTAAATTGACCACTCATGCCGGCGCTTGCAAAATGGTTGTCTCTGTTGCATTTCCTGCATTTGTGGCCCATTGCCGGGCACGCGCCGACATGCGGAAACTCCAGTCCGCACCGATAGCACGTTTTTTCATGCTTCCTTCTTGGCGGTGGCGGTGTAGCGTCTCTCCTCTTGCCGTTTCCAGTTAAACGGTTCGCTTGCTCCGCTCTTCTTTCTTTTCCTAGTTCCATCTGTCTGGCATGTGTTGTTGCTCTGGCTTCCGCTCTCGCCATGGTCAGTATTTTCTCGAGCGAGGACGGCTCTTTCAGAATTCGTGCGCGGAACTCCACTGACTGACAGCCTTCAATGATGCGCAGTCGTATCGCTTGTTCGTTGTCAAACTTGTCGAACTCGCAATATGGGACCAGTTTCCGCAGTCTTGTTGTGAAGTCGTCGAGGGATTCCTCTGCACGTTGACACGCGGTATTGAATGTGTACCTTTCGAAGTCTATACTTCTTTGCGGGTCAAATTTGTCTGTGAGGCACTTTATCAGTCCCTTGTATGTTGCTCTTTGATCTGCGGGAAATGTTATTAGCAGGTCCTCCACTTCATCCCCGACGAAATTTATAAACAGATCCACCTGTTTTGCTTCTGCGATGTCTGTGGCGCGCATGTATCGTTCGAATTGCCTAATCCATCTTTCCCATCTGATGCCTGTCTGTGGTTCCGATAGGCTGAATGGTAGTGGTCTGCGGAATATTGCCTGTGTGTTATTCTTGTCACTTGCGTCGGTCATTTTGTTGTTGTTCCCTCCTTTCTTTGTATCCGTCTTATTTTGCTGTCTTTTTGTTCTTTATTTCTTCTTTGTGTTGTAATTTCTTTTTATTTCCACCCTTTTTCTTCTTTTCTATGTATTTTAGTCGTTGCTTGACTTTAAAATGGCCACCTGGCCTTCTCTAGCCTCTCATTGGCTGTCCTGCCTGACTCCAAAATGGCCGCTGGGACTTCTGTAGGGCGAGATTTACAATTTGTTGTATGGCCTGACTCTAAAATGGCCGCCGGGTCTTCTTCAGCCTTTCATTGGCTGTCCCACCTGACTCCAAGATGGCCGCTGAGTTCTCGCGAGATTTCAGCTCGAAATCTACAATCGGGAAGCTCGGGGCTCTCTTTGCAGTCGGCGGTCAGCTTTCTTCACGGTCGGGTGCCCTTCTGCTTTCCCCTCACCTCACCTCTCTTGATGCGGCCGGGGTGGGCTCCCGATGTCGCTGCAGGCGCTTGCACGTGGACCAGGGTGGGCTCCTGGCTCCGCTTGTCTCGCGATCGGGGTGGGCTCCCGATTTCGAGTCTTCTTTCTTTGGGGCCCGACGGACCAGTGTAGGCTCCTGGTTTCGTCTCCTGTAGTCGGGTGAACTCCCGACGTCACGGTTTTACTTCTCGGTGGTCAGCGGACCAGGGTGGGCTCCTGGCTCCGTTTGGATGTCGTAGGCGGGGCACGCGCTTCTGGTGGTGCCTCCTGATCCCACCTTCTCGTCGCCAGTTGTCGTGTTCTTCCACAGAGTCACGCAGAGACAGGTTAGTGTTCCTGTTCAAGATGCTTTATTTCTATGTCTCGCTGCTGCGCTTACATGAACGTCCTCGCCCGTGCCCTCGCTGCCCAGGAATCCCTCCCCACTCCCTGACCGGAAGTGGTGTCCGGTTCCTGTCCCTCCCAACATTCGGGTGCAGGGTCCTAGTGCCCTCTGACCCTGGTCACTACAGCTACGACCAGCTGATCTGTTTTACGGATAGACTCAGGGGTATATTCACAAGAACGTGTGATAACTACCGCAAGAGTAGCGTAACGCAACTTCCAATAACGCAGCCTATCACGGGAAAATAACCTCATGGGATTCACAACAAGGCGGTAGCATGCGATAGTCACCAGATAACGCGTCAAATGCCAGCATGTAAATCAACACCACGCCCAAAAAATGCGAAACGCGAGAAATCATGCGATGAGGCCAAACGCAGTACAAAAAGCTGCGAAAAGCAGCCTCAGGCCTGCAACTCCCACGCGTCTGGCGGGCAATTGCACCATAAAAACCACAGGCACAACACACCAGAAACAAGCCAAAGCACGTAGCAACATCCATGCACCCTGACCAAGCGCAGAGGGCAACGCGAACCCCACAACCCCCACAGACCACCAGCAAGGAACAAGTGGGTCGGGGAAGGCCAAGAAGAAAATGGAGTAGAAGACGGGGTGCAGACCGCAGGAAAACAAGACCAAGGCCACGGAGGCGACAGAACACTACCAGCAAATGACCCACAAGCAGACCACCTGGAATGCAGTCGCAGAGCCCAGGAGGCCAATCCAGGAGGCCAAGAGGCTCCGCCAGGAAGTGACAAAATAAACCAGGCACAAACCCGCTGCCAACAGGAAGGCAGCAACGCCGACAGGAGGTGGCAGTCCAGCGACACAGGAGGAGCAGGAGGAAAGCCAGGCCACAGTCATCAGTGTGGAGAGGGTGCAAGGAGTAGGGAGTACGGACACAGCTCGACAGGACCTGACACAACAACAACAGGGTGAGGATCCAACTGGGACTGGGGGGACGGGGGGTGATGGGCACAATGCCACACATGCACAATGAGGTGTAGCACACTGCACATCCACAAGTACCCAGGGACATGTCCCCCATCCCCGTAGCACACTGCAGCACACACACATAGCAATCACAGCACATACCATGACAATGTGGCACAAAGTGCAACACCCACACTGCAGAACAGGGGACACAACTGGGTCCACCCAGGCGCAGAAACAGAACAATCACATTGGACAGAGCAGGGAACTGTGAGATGCACATCTACCCCTACAACCCCACATCAGCCATGTAGGCCAAATGTACACTGTCCCAACTCAAATAGCCACCACCACCCAAACAGTCACAATGTACATTGTCACACAGTCTGCATGTCGACAAGACCAAGGCGCCAACACAATGCCAACATGCACCTCCCCTTCACAATGCAGAGGGACAAACAACATCTCCAGCAGGTCTGAACAGACAACCCATCAGTGATGCCCGAGACGAACACCACACCCCCGATCCCGACGCCCTACAACAGCCCATGGACATCCCACACAACCCACCACCAGGACCAGGGCAGACAAGCTACTCAGAGGAGAACCCAGACTCTGCAACAGACCACACAGCATGAAGCACCCGCAATCACGGCTGCCTCACAACACGTCACCCACCCACACATGGCACCCTAATGCCAGGTGGCCGAACGCCAAAAGGAGGTGGCCCAACAGGTGAGGGTGTTGCCTAACCCATGGAATGCGAAGTAGAACACATACGTGGGTGCCCAATACCCTTCAGGGACCACCTACACCCCACAAAGGAGACCCACACCTCCACAGAGACACATGCACATATCATGTTGAACTGGCTACGGGCACGTGCGCCCGGCCCCTTTATTGGCAGGGCCACATGTACAGTGACGCCTGTGCTGGATGTGTGTGGGGTGAGTATAAGCCAGCCCGCAAGGAGTGCTTGGTGCTGGCAACAACCTGAACACTGGACACCAGTGCAATGGAAACAGAAAACACCAGCATAACAGAGTCAATTGCAGAGCAACATGGAGGGATCCGGAGTAAGGACAGAGGTCACCCAATATTCAGTCTAGACGTTCCGTGAGTTGTAGTGCACTGAGGTAGGGGCACTAGAGAAGAGCGCGCTCATGTGAAGGAATTGCTAGGACTGTGTCCCTTCGGGTTAGTCCTGATGCAGATGCAGTGGGGTGTGGTACACCTGCCTCAACTTCCTCATCAATGTCCCAGGTCTCCGACACTGCCTGAGGTGACAGTTGCGTCCGCAGTCCACAGCGCAATACCCAGTATCAGATCCGGGTGTGTAGCTTGACTACCGCCACCAGTCTGCATTCCTGCCTTGGGGCTGCTGCCACCTGCCCTCCCATTGTCTGTGCCTTCTCACGTCCGCACACTTGACACATCCTCCTCCTCATGGTCCCAGGTCTTCCACACTGCATGAGGTGACATTGCTGCGCAACCTCACAACAGCACAAAACTCAATCAGTAACGGACAATGGCTTGCGGTGCACTGAGTCACTGGCACCTGGAGTGCTGAGCAGGGCAGCAGGCCGATGATGGCATCCACGACAGGTCTGGGCAACTCCGTAGGTCTGTCAGGACCACCCTTTCGACTCTGGCAGATGGCGGTTGGAGGTGGTCCTTGCCGTGGTGGCGTGTGCCTCCTGCGGTGATGCGGCGTCCGGGCCGGTCAAGACTCGATGCCATGTGTGGGCCCATGTGGCCCGCAGTTGGGGCCGGAGGAGGCGGACAGCGCTGGGCCACAGACACATGGCGTTGATGACCCCAAGACCATTGTTACAGAGGCCATTCAATGTCTCAGAAGAAGGGGTCCCAGGCGTGACCAGCAGAGTTAGTGGCCCCGGATGCACTGCGGCCGGCACAGGAACCCAGCCACGGGACGGTGACTTGCGGTGGAGTCAGATGGGCCATGCGACCTGAGCGGGTCCCCATCAATGTCCGAGGTGTATGTTGCAGAGTGTTGCGGGGGACAGTGGAAGGTGTCCTCCAGGGCATGATGCGGAAGGTCTGATGTTATCCGGAAGCAGCAAATTGAGGAGTGGAAGCGCAACCCTCGTTGTCACCAACAATTCGGGATCAGCTACATGAGGATGAAAACTAGCCCCTATTCCATTGACACAAACGCCACCAATGTACGACCAGTGAGTGTCCATGAACGTCGGGGAACACACTTAGTGGCACAGGTGCTCAGAGGGGATGCAGTCTGCGATGATGCCGGTACACAGATGTGAACTCCAACATTGCCAAATCAAGACTCTGTGACCTACTGGACCGCAGTGTAGGCCGGAGGCAGCGGTCAGCATGGGCCCACAGCCACCTGTCGTTGGCTGGCGGGGCACAGAGTTAGTGACACAGTGGCAGTTGTCGGTAGTGTTCAATCACCTCCGTGACGATGATCCTGTTCCCTCCGGCCTGCAACGCGTCATCCTCTTACGCCCCTCCGTGCGTGCGAAGACATGTATTCAGCCTTTTGAATTACCGATGTTCAGTTCCAATTCTGTGATCCCACTCGAGCGCAGTGTAGGCCGAGGGCAGTGGTCCGCGTAGGCCCACAGACACGTGTGGTTGTGATGCCATGCACAGACTTGTTGCCACCACATCGAAGGGTGTATGGTGAATAGTTCTCTGCCTTAAATAATGTTCACTGCCATGGTGTAATCAAGACTCCGTTCCAAATGTGTGACCTACCTGACCGTGGTGTAGGCCTGAGGCAGCGGTCAGCACGGCCCATTCACCTTGTGTCGCCGGCATAGGTTGGATGGCCCCACCGGCCTGCGTAGTTCAGGTTCAGTGGCACCACGTGTAGCAGGCTGGCGTTGAACAGGGTTAGTGGCACCACGTGTAGCAGGCTGGCGTTGAACAGGGTTAGTGGCACCACGTGTCGCAAGATGCCCATATGGAACTATGCCTCACTGAACTGGGGGGGTCTGGTGCTGTGGCCGCTGGCCGGGATATGGGGTGACTGCCATACATGACTCAAGACACAGTTCCACATGTGGGACCTATTGGTCCGAAGAGTAGTCCGGGGGCGGCAGTGGAGTACGTCAACGAAAAGGGAATAAAACGGGCCGGTGTCGTGGCGGCCGTGATGGTCTGAGGTGGCTGCCAAGGTCTCGGGCCTCGGGCTTGTGGCTTGCGCCGGCACATGGTGGGCCCTCCTTGACACACGCCGGTGTCGGAAGGTGATCAGTGTGGCCTGGCTGCGCAGGGTCTGGCCTGACGGGTTCATGGACCAGCGTGCCGGGGTCCGGCAGGCGCACGGCATCGCAGGCAACTCCGCTCACGAGGATGGCGTCGGCCTCGTGGCGAGGTGGGAGGCACCGCCCTGGCAGAGACGTGGGTCTTTCCAGAAGTGGACCACGCCCAGGCCTACGTGGTTTTTATTCACACCCCTACGCTGGCGTGGCGTACGCCGGGTCATCCCACTCCGCTGACGCTTAGGGGGGGGGGGGGGCGTAACAGGCAACATTTCCGCGAGGACCCCCACTGGCTGTGGTGACATGGTGGCGTCCACTGTCCACTACACTCCATACGCAAGTGGTGATTGTCGCCATGGATATGGGTGTGTTCTGCATACTGCGAGGTGTCCAGCACATCTCCGGCACTGTTGGCATTGTGTACTTTCCCAATCATGGTTCTACTGCATCCTTCACACATGCCCGGTTGCCACCTCTCCCCACATTCGGCTAGTATGTGGCTGTGTGTGGCTGGGGTGCCATGCCGTTGCTGGCTCATTTTCAGGGCTTGCCCATGTGGACATTGTAAGTTGTTCTGTTGTGTCTGGTGGGTGGGCATATTGTTGTGCCTGTTGTATGTGATTTTGTGACGTGTGCATTGCCAGAGTTGTGAGTTGCATGGTTGTGGTGTTGAGGTGTGTGGGATGTTCATTTTTATATTGCCAAGGGGCTGTACATTTCCCTTGTTGCCATCCTGGGAACGCTGGTTGATGATGGACTGTCGGAGGATGAAGGTATCATGCACACTGGCTGTGTATTTGAAGGCGACATTGTTGGGTGTTCCACAGTGTTCTGTTGTTGACTGCACATTGGTGTGAGACGTGTGCTTCCTGTTGCGGTGATTGTGTGCTGTGTCACCAGGGGGCACAGGTAGTACATGTGTGCTGCCCCCAACACGTGCGTGCATCCTGCTATGGCGTATGGTCCTTGCTTGGTCTCCAGCGGATCCTGCGCCTTGTGTTGTACGTATGGGGACTGGGGTACCAGGGTGATGGTGATGTCCAGGACAGGTGTGGGGGACTTGTATGTGGCTGGCTGTGAGACTCCTCCGACTCTGGCGGGTGTTGGATGGGGGGTCCCAGGGGCCAACAGGTGCAGCCACGCCATCAGCTTTGTGTGGGGTGGGATGTTGGTTGTCCGCTGTATTGTTGCCGTAAGCCTGTTAGGCGATGATGGTCAGGATGCGTAGGTTGGTTGTCCCTTTCAGCCTGTAGTGGAAGGTGACATTGTCAGATGTTGGGTCTGTGCGGCTGGTACGTTTCCTGGGGTTCAGCTGTCTTTGTCTGCGCTGCGTCTGTGTTGGTCTAGGGGGTGTTCCGGGTGTGGGATGGGGTCCTGGGGTGGTGGGGGTGGGTGTTGTGGCCCTCTTGGGTGTCCGGGCTGCATGATGTTTGGCTCCATGGCATCTGTTGCCCTTCGGATGTGGCCCTGGGCTGTGCTCCCTTTTGTGGTGCTGGCTGCCGTCCGACTTTACACCAGGTCAGAGCAGGTGTAGATTTCCTGGTGCTAACGAGCCTCATCGCCTGTTTTGTGTTTTTATCGCGGATGTGGCTGGTCGTTGTGAATGTTGAGTTGTGCTGTTGTCTCTGCTTTTGTCACGGGAACGCCTACTCTGCATCTCATTAGCGATATTTGCGAGGGTCCTCTGTGGCGATGTTTTTTGCTGCTGCTATCGCGGGTAAACTGGTGCTGTGGGCTGTTAACACCGGCTTGTGAATGGGGGGGTAAATTGATCACGACTTTGGCTGAGATAAAGTGCCGTTAATTCGGCGATAGCTCCTTGTGAATATGCCCCTCAGTCTTTCGTAGGTAGAATTTACGACACCTCTTGATGTCTAGAGTGTGTAAAGTTTACTCCGCAGGTTTAGCAAGATCAGGAAAGAAAGTTCTGAGAATGACAGGTTCGTTTAAATGGAACTGTGAAGGAACCTTAGGGATGAATTTGGGATTCGTCCTGAGGATAACCATTTATTTGAAAAAAGAAACTGATGTTTTATCGTGAACGCTTGAATTTCACTAACCCTTCTGGTTGATGTTAGGGCGAGTAGAAGAGCCATATTCCTTGTCAGGTATTTGATGTCAGCCCTATGCATTTGTTCAAAGGGTTGCTTGATCAATTGCGACAGGACTATATTTAAGTGCCACTCAGGAGGTGGAGCCTTAACAGGTGGATAAGTGCGAAACAAGCCTTTCATGAATTGCTTTACAATTCTGGTAGAACAAAGAGACAGACATTTAGGAGAGAGTCAATATCGAGATATAGCTGCTAGATGAACTCTAATTGAAGAATATACTAGTTCTGATTTTGCCAAGGACAGAAGGTATGGTAGGATTTGCTCTGGAGCAGAGATACACGGATGCACATTGTTTTGACGGCACCAGAGACATAATTGCTTACGTTTCAGTCTGTAAGTCTTGTTGGTGCTATCCGCACGAGACCTGGCAATAATGTCCTTATACTCCTGTGTAATAGTCAAATCCTTAAATTGAAAGAATTCAGGAGCCACGCATGAAATTAGTGGGGGCTATCAAGATGATAGGACCCCGCTCCGCTTTCCTGTTGCTGAGAACCTTATGTATTAAAGGTATCAGGGGAAAAGTTAAACAGAGATCCTGCCCCATGTGTCGAAAAGTATTCCTTCATGATCCTGGATGTGGATGACAAATTGCACAGAATTGGCATTGCATGCTGGTGGTATTGCCCGTGCGAACTAACACCGAAGACTCTGCTATCATTGGCAGGAAAGCTTGGAGACAGCGTTAGATGGATTTGAGCTCCAGGCGATTGATATGCATGCTCTTTTGGAGCGGAGACCACTTTCCTTGAATTTGAAGGGTCTGTAGATGACCACCCCAGCTCTCCAGGGAGGCATCCATAGTCATTACGAAGTGAGGTATTTAGGGTAAGAGCTTGAGGTCCTCTAAAAGGTGGGAGATCTGGGACCACCAGTCTAGAGTTTTCATCATACATGTGCAAAGATCACCAGGCCCCTGAATGATTCTTTTGTTTGAATCTATTGTTTTGTAGCTGTTCCTGTAAGAGTCTAATTTTCAGGTGCGCAAGAGGGATCATATTGATCGCTGAGGACATGATGTCCAGAAGCTAATTGAACCAACGCACTGATTTTCTTTCTTTTTTTTTAGTTTGAGAGCCAGTTCCTACAGCGTTAGTTGCTTGGCTTAGGATAGAAAGTCTTTTGTCTTGGACGGTATCAAGAGTTGCGGCCTAGGAACAGAATCTTCTGAGATGAATGAGTTGATGATCTTAGATAATTCACAAGGGGGCCTAGTTTGTGAAACAAGCTTCTGTGGCCGTGGACAATTAAAATGCCTTTGGTACTTTAATCAACCAGTTGCCGAGGTAGGGGAATACCTGATGACCCTCCGTCCTGAAAAAAACTGCCACAGGGCTATACAGTAGGTAAAATGCAGGAAGTTGAACTGAAGCCAAATGGGAGGGCTTTAATGCGTGGGAGGAAATGTGAAAGTATGAATCCTGTAAATTCAGAGCTGTCATGTGGTGTCGGAGAGGGTGACCACGTAACAGTATTGGTTTCAGAAATACTTGTTTAATTTCCAGAGGTCTACGATGGATAGCCAATCCTTTATTTTCGTGTCTATGAAGGAAAAACCGAGAATAGAAGCCTGTTGTTTGCTTAAAATGTACTCCTTTCTCTATGGAACCTCTGGTTAGCGTAGCCATCACTCCCTTTCGAAGCAGATGCAGATAAGGGGGGGCACCCTAATTTTGGTGGAGTAGTGGGCGGAATCTTGGTGAACTCTAACGTCTGACCATATGTTTTGAGAGCAAGGACTTATTTGTCCGAAACTATTTTCCGCCATAGATGACACCATTTTGGAACTGTTTCTCCCACAGGATGGCGTAAGCAGCACTAGAACGTTGTCACTGTAGGTAAGCTAGCCTAAGGGCTTCTGATAGCGTTGTTAAGTCTGATACCTTTGGCATCCTTCTTGGTACAGATGAGTATCTCTTTCACGAGTGCCTCAAAAGTGTGTTTCTTTTGAAACTGAATGTGACAACAAATCTTGCGGTGTCAGAGTCATCCTTGACTGCTTGCAAGGCGTCGTCAACGTGCTTGCCAAACAGAACATTGCCATGGTATGGTAAAAATATTAGATATATTTGCACCTCAGGCTGTATATGCAGTGGTCTTGAACCAACATTGGGGTCTAAGGACCACTGGCCCTGCCAGTTGTGAAATACCTATTGAGGCTATATCTATAGCGCAATCTATATTTACTGATGAGGAAGTTTCAACCCCTGCAGAATATTTTTCATTTATATATATATATATATATTTTTTTTAAATATTTTTATTTTATTGTTTTATAGTTTTTGCCCTATCTGTCTTCCGGCAGAAATTCTATGTATGTGGCAATGTCGGACTACATCTCGTGATTATACCTGCCCCATATTGCCAGTGATTGGGCAGCCCGTACAGTAGTACCGGGCATAGTTGAGAACGTCTTCTTGCTGGTAAGGCGGGGTTATTAGTGACAGGGTTTTCCATGATTGCAATTTATCCCGGATAAATCAACAATTGGAATAGGTCTCACAGCTTTAATATTTAAAATCAGAAAGAGAACAAACAATTTCTTATTTGCTGTTGGAAGTTAGAAGCATTTGGCTGCACTTTCAAAAAGGGTCTGGAAACCATAAAAAATCATCTGGTGGGGAATCCAGCAGTTGTGGGCCTTCTCTCTAGTATCACCAGATATGAATGGATCGTTCCCGGAAAGAAAAGTAATTTTTTACCCTGGATCACTCTTTCTTGCGGCAGGAGCATCGGAGGATGCGGACATATCGGGCACAATGTGACCTTCGAGTCTCGGGAAAGTGTTAGTAGTAATCCTGTAACACGCCCTATAGGTCTAGTACTAGAGCGACATAGATCTGACCTATGCTGTGAAGTCGGAGCCAGAGCGAAGTGGTGAATTTGCTCCACATATTGCCTCTCCATATATTGGTTACTGTTGTAGACTTACTCATATTAGTCCCCTTAATTTGTGACATTAAGTTATTCTGGACTATGTGTCTTTTGTTCTTGTTGATGACTATGGTGTATTGTCAACGAGATCAGAGTTGACTAGGTAGAAGGCGCGCCGAAGGCAAGCCCGTCTGCGCCCGTCCGCGCCTGGACGTCGCTAGGAGCAGGAATACCTGCCGGTTTTATTCATTCTCAGGTTAATAAGGTGAGGGGCTCTTTTACTTATACAAGTAATGAGTTGGTTGCGATCAAGAACGCCTATATGAACAAAGGTACTCTGACTAGTGCCTGTCCTGCTCCTACTGAAGTGTTGGGACCTTTTTCTTGCATCATCTGTAAATACCAAAGCACTCCAATCTACCCCAAGAGAACTAATACTAAGTCAAAGCAGAACATAAATTCGGTTCCCTATCCTACAGAAAATAGACACTCTGCCAGTACAGATATCAACAATGACTGGAACTGTTTCCTGGCCAATGTAAGGTCACTGCCCAAACATGCTGCTAATATATGGGACCTGCTGTCTTCCAACAATCCCCACATAGGGTTTTTAACAGAAACTTGGATCAAACCCCACTCCAATCCTGACATAGCAGTAGCACTCCCCGATGACTACCACATATTAAAACTTGATAGACCACATAGGACAGGGTGGGGAATTGCCATAGTATATAAAAACTCGACTAATATTGCCGTCCTGGACCAAGTAAGTAACGATCAGCTGGAAATTCTAGTTTTTAGCATGAATCTGCACCACAATCTTAACTGGAAAGGAGCTTTAGTCTATCGCCCACCAGGACCACTAACCAATACCACCTCACAGATCATTGAACTCATTGCCCCTCATGTCATTTCCTCCAGGAATTTCCTTCTTCTTGGAGATTTTAACATACATAGTGAAATTCAAGACAATCCGGAGGCTTCATCTTTTCTGACTGAACTGGCTGCACTCAATCTTACGGTAATAAACAAAGATGCTACCCACCAGGCATGACATACGTTGGACATCATCTTAACTAACTCTCCTGACATATCCTATGTTGCTACGACTCCTCTGACCTGGTTGGACCATTCTATGGTCGAATTTCGTATTAACAACCACAAGGCTCACCCCGCTCCCAAATGCCATCCTAATAAAAACTACAGAAAATGGAATTTAATTACACCAGCACTCTTTGAAGGCGCATTTTGTCCACCTCATCACGCGGAATTGGATAAGGTGGAGAAACGCCTAGCCTCCTTTAACGCCAGTCTACTTGCCACGTTAGATAGCTTAGCACCTCGGAAAAAATGCCCCACTAGCATAAAACGACGTCAGGCCCCGTGGTACTCGACCTCCCTGCGACTAGAAAAAGGCTCATGCAAAAAACTCGAACGCCATTGGCGCCGCTCTCAAAATTCTTCAGACAAAGAAAAATTCAGGGCGGCTCTAAATCATTACCACCGCAACCTAAAAAATGCGAGGAAGACCCATATCGAAGCCTCTCTCGAACAAGCTGGGAGCTCTCAGAAATGCCTTTATCAGATCCTAAAAACCTTTACCAATCCTTTGGCCTGCGACACGGCGTCAACACCTACCCAAACGCTGTGCGATGACATTGCTAGTCATTTCACTCAGAAAATAGACAGGATCTATAATAAAATCACTGCTACTATGAATTCCCAACCTAAATTAGGAATTGAACCCCAATACATCCCACCGGTAACCAGCTCATTAGGGAATTTCCCACCACTCACAATAGAAGGTACTGAAGCCCTCTTAGAAGGCGCAAAATCAGGTTCTCCTTTGGATCTGATACCTGCTAAGTTAACTTCCACCCTGGCTAAACAGCTCGCTGATCCTATTTGTAATATTCTTAACAGTTCCCTGAAGGAAGGTGCCCTCCCTCCTGAGTGGAAAGCTGCACAGATACTTCCGATTAAAAGAATCTCAAACTCTCACCGGAAGACGTAACAAACTACCGACCCATCTCACTCCTTCCCCTGCACACTAAAATTTTAGAAAAACACATCAATACTCACCTTTCCAACTTCATTGAATCCACTAATAGCCTAGATTCCTCACAATCAGGGTTTCGCCCCAGATACAGCACTGAGTCAACCCTGGTGGCAGTAATGGACAACATCAGGATGCTATTGGACAAGGGTCAGGCAGTGCTTTTGGTGCTGCTTGACCTATCCGCCGCATTCGACACCATATCCCACCAAATTTTACTCAGAAGGCTTGGTGACATAGGCATCACAGGAAAAGCTCTGAAATAGTTAACCAACTTCCTATCTGACAGAACTCAGACCGTTAACCTAGGTCCTTACCACTCTAAGACCACCAAGGTTACCAAGGGAGTACCACAGGGCTCATGCTTGAGCCCTACTTTGTTCAACGTTTATGTTGCTCCCTTGGCGAGACTGTTGAGAAATTTGGGTTTCATCCCCATATCCTACGCTGATGACAGCCAATTACTCCTCTCGCTTGACAAATCCAACCCTAATATCCAAAGCACCTTTGGTGAAGGCATGAAATCCATGGCGGAATGGATGAAAATGAATTATCTCCAACTGAACGCTACCAAGTCGGAGATAATGCTATTTGGTGAGGCCTCTGTGAAATGGTCGCCTAGTTGGTGGCCTGAGGAACTGGGTCCCACCCCTTGCCCTAAACAAGTGGTGAAAAACCTGGGAGTCCGATTGGACCAAAAACTCACCCTGAGAGACCATGTCTCCTCTACTATTGGAGCCTGCTTCCATAACCTGAGCATGCTCAGAAGAGTTTTCCCTTTTCTACCACAGTCTTCTAGAAAAACCTTGATTCAGGCTCTGATTTTAAGCTGCTTAGATTACTGCAATGCGCTGCTGATCTCTGCCAACGAAAGAGACATTAATAGATTGCAGGTTGTCCAAAACACCGCGGCTCGTCTGGTGACCAATGCCCCCCCAAGAACAGCCTCCCTTCCTCTGCTACAGAAACTTCATTGGCTACCCATTCGGAAAAGGATTCATTTCAAAATATGCTGTATGGCTTACAAAGCCGTATACAGATTAGGCCCTAGTTATCTCAATGACAAATTTGTTAATTATGTGCCTTCCAGACCTCTCCGCTCAGGAGACAAAGCCCTGATTACTGTCCCGCGCTTTAATAAGGCTCGACAAGGTGGTAAAGCCTTCTACAATCTTGCCCCACGCCTCTGGAACGAACTCCCCATTCACCTACGACAATGTACTGACTACCTGGCCTTCAGGAAATTATTGAAATCTCCTCAAGTTCGCTTATGTGGCCTCAGCGCTGAGATACCCTTATGAGGTGATTTGTGCGCTCTATAAGTGAAATATAATAATAATAGACGTAGACGACTAGGCTGCCGTTGACAATTTTTGTCATTGACGAGGCCGTTGTACAGGATGCAGTCATAGATGAGGCCATCGTACACAATCTCATCGTAGACTAGGCCGTCGTAGACATGGTTATCGTAGGCGAGGTTATCGCAGACGAGGCCGTCATCATAGATGACCGTCATAAACAACCGTCATAGATGAGGCTGTTGTAGACGACCGTCATAGACAATGCCATCGTAGATGAGGCAATCATAGATGAGGCAATCATAGATGAGGCTACAAGATACATCCTCTCCCTCACCAAGGACCCAATCACCACCAGACTCAACTTCCAGGAAGGAATGAAGGACGTCGCATCCTCGATGAGCAGAAACTGCCTGAAGCTCAACTCAGAGAAGACAGAAGTCCTCATCCTCGGACCCTCGCCCTCGGCATGGGACAACACCTGGTGGCCTACCGCCCTCGGCAGCACCCCCACACCCACGAACCACGCCCGAAACCTCGGCATCGTACTCGACTCCTCCCTCTCCATCACCCGACAGGTCAACGCCGTCGCCTCCAGCTGTTTCAACACCCTCCGAATCCTCCGAAAGACCTTCAAGTGGATCCCCCCCGAATCAAGGAAGGTCGTCATCCACACGCTCATAACCAGCAGACTGGACTCCACGCCGGGATCAACAAGTCTCTGCTCCGCAAGCTCCAGACCATACAGAACACCGCAGCCAGACTCGTCCTCGACATTCCTCAACACGAACACACCACCCGACACCTACGGAACCTCCACTGGCTCCCCGTTGAGAAGAGAGTCACTTTCAAGATACTCACCAACGCCTACAAATGCCTCCACAACACCGGACCCCAATACCTCAACAAGAGAATCTCTTTCCACGTACCCAAGAGAAACCTCCGATCCGCCGACCTCGCCCTCGCCGAAACACCGCGCATCAGCAGAGCCAGAACAGGTGGAAAAACCTTCTCCTACATCGCAGCCAAAACCTGGAATGAGCTCCCGCTCAACAACATACGCGCCCCCTCCCTGAACATCTTCAAGAAGATGCTCAAGACCTGGCTTTTCGACTAAACGGAGCTGCTTATCCCCCCCGCCAGCGCCTTGAGACCCTCACGGGTGAGTAGCGCGCTTACAATTCCCCTGATTGATTGATCATAGATGAGGCCATTCGTAGATGAGGCCATTCGTGGATGAGGCCATTCGTGGATGAGGCCATACGTAGATGAGGCCATACGTAGATGAGGCCATACGTAGATGAGGCCATACGTAGATGAGGCCATACGTAGATGAGGCCATACGTAGATGAGGCCATACGTAGATGAGGCCATTCGTAGATGAGGCCATCATTAATAAGGCTGTCATAGACGACCGTCGATGATGACCATTGTAGATGAGGCTGTCATAGACAATGCCATTGTAGATGAGGCCATCCTAGATGAGGCCATTCGTAGGTGAGACCGGCATAGACAACAGCCGTAGACGTGACTGTTGTAGACGGCCATCATAGATGAAGCTGTCGACGACCATCATAGATGATCGTAGACGACCATCGTCGACGACTGTCGTAGACGAGGCAGTCGTAGGCAACGGTTGTAGACGAGGCCGTCGTAGACGAGTCATAGACGAGGCCGTCGTAGACGACGGTCATTGACAAGGCCATCGTAGATGAGGCTGTCGTCGTCGACCGTCGTAGATGAGGCTGTCGTCGACAACCATCGTAGATGAGGCCGTCGTCGACGACCATAGTAGATGAGGCCGTCGTCGATGACCGTCGTAGATGAGGCCGTCGTCAATGACCGTCGTAGATGAGGCCGTCGTCGACGACCGTCGTAGATGAGGCCGTTGTCGACGACCGTCGTAGATGAGGCCATCGTAGACAGGACCCTCATAGATGAGGCAATCTTAGACGACTGTCGTAGATGAGGCCAATATTGGTGAGGCAGTAATAGTAGGTGTCAGAAATGGGATTTTTGGTAGGCTAGGGCGTGTGCCAAAGCCAGGCAGAAACCACCACTCTAGTCAGGATAAGGGAGTTACACTCCTAAAATAACCCCTGCTCACCCCCTTGGTAGCTTGGCACGAGCAGTCAGGCTTATCTTAGAGGCAGTGTGTAAAGCATTTGCACATAACCAACAGTAATATAATGTAAGCACTATAAAAGGACACCACACCAGTTTAGAAAAATAACCAATATTTTTATATACTCAAGACAAGACCAAATACGATAAAAATCCACAATACAGTACTTTAAAAGTGATTACGTTGCAAGATAACTTCTTCTTTGCAGGAATATTTCAAAAACAAAGTTCATACGAGTCGGTAGCTCCGTCCGAGTCTACCGCGATGCTGAAAACCACAGAATCTAACAGTTCCAGCCGACCGCGTCGATACGGGCCAGCAGAGTCGTGAACAGACTCGGTCACAGTACCTTTTCTCGTTGTGGCGGGCACAGAGTGTGCGAGCCGGTCGGCGTATGTCGCGGTTGCGGTGCAAGATGGAAGCGGTGCAGGGCGCTGTGTCCTCTCGATGCGGTGCAGGCAGCGGCTCGGTGACAATCGTGCAGATGGAGTCGGTGAGTCCAAGGCATGCGGGGCAGGGTGAGACGGTGCTCGATGCGGTGCTGGCAGTTTGCGATGCAGGAGACCAAGCCGGAGTGCGGGAGCTGGCGTCGGACAGCGGTGCGTCGCGAAGCGTGCGAGCGGTGCCCCAACTGCGATGCGGTCACGATTGTTGAGCCAGTTGCAGCGACAGCGTCGGTCTGGTCCAGCTGGCACAGTGAAGCGATGCGATGCGAACTGCGGTGCCCACAGGTCACGGTGCAAGCAGCGGCTCGGTGGCGATGGCGTCGGACGTCGTCGTCGGTGAGACCAGGGTTGCGGTGCGAGATGCGGACGGTGCGGTCTGCGGTGCAAACAGGACACCGGGCCAGCGATGGTCGGTTGACGGAGTCGGTTGCAGTTCCCTTCCTCTGTGGCAACTGAAACAGCGGTTCCAGAAGCGGTACCCAGAGGGTTGTGAAGTCTTTGCAGTCCCTGAGACTTCTTAACAGGAGGCCAGCTCGGTTTCAGGCCCTTGGAGATTCTCAGCACAAGTAGTAGAAAGTTCAGTCCAGTCCTTTCACTGCCCAAGACAGAAGCAGCAACTGCAGGCCAACCCAACAAGGCAATAACTCAGCAAAGGGGCAGTACTCCTCCTAGCAGCTCTCCAGCTCTTCTTCTTGGCAGGTTCCTTGATTCCAGCGAGATCTAAAAGTTCTGGGGTTTGGGTCCCCTTTTATCCTCAATTTCTCTTTGTTCTCTGAAGGCAGAGAGGCCTTTGCCTAGTCCAAACCAGTTCTGGTCAGTCCTGGAGCACTTTGTTGACAAGTCTCCTTCTTTCCTTTCACAGTGCAGGCCAGGGACATCAGACGCACCACAGGAGGTGGAGCCAGCATTGTGGAGGGAAGGCCCAGCCCTATTCAGGTCCCAGGTGCATCTCCTCCCACCCATCTACATGTAGATCTTGCTATTCAGCCCTGTGCAGACTCACCCTGTCTCCTGGCATCCCTCAGCCCCTGTCACTCACACTCCAGACAAGGAGTACACAACCTAGCAGAGGCAGGCTTGGATGGTTAGACAAGAAAATACCCACTTTCTAAAAGTGGTATTTTCAAACACAGAATGTTAAAACCAACTTCACTAAAAGATGCATTTTATCATTCTGAGTCCAGGCATACTAAACTCGAATTTCTACCATAGTTCCTGGGTCAGTTAGGATTATAAGCTGTAATAATCAAAACTGCCCATTCTGGCCTATGGGGAACAGGTAGCCTTGCAATAGTGAAAAACGAAATAGGCTGTAATTCACTATCAGGACATGCCACACACACCAGGGCATGTCCTACCTTTCACATACAATGCACCCTGCCCACAGGGGTACCTTGGGCCTACCTTAGGGGTGACTAACATGTAGAAAAGGGAAGGTTTAGGGACTTGCAAGTGTGTGCACTTGCCAAGTCGACATGGCAGCCCCAGGCTGCACACAGGCTCTGCAATGGCAGGCCAGAGTTACACTTTACGGGCTGTTTGCGTGGGTGGCACAATCCAGTGCTGCAGCCCACCAACAGCATTTGATCTATAGGCCCTGGCACTCTCAGTGCACTTTACAAGGGACTGACACATAAATCAAATAGGCCAATCATGGAAACACCAATCCATAACACATTTTATACAGGAGCACTTGCACTTTCCCACTGGACAGCAGTGAGGAAAGTGCGCAGAATCATTACACCAGCAAAAACAGAGTCAAAACCAGGAAGTCAGAAAGCAAAAAGTCAGGGGAAACACGCCAAAAGATGCCAAGTCTAACACATGTCCCCTCCAGCTGAAAGTAGGGAGAACTACCCAACCCCATTGGAGTTCTCTTCACTAAGGCGGAAGAACCTGGACAGACCATCTGCGTTGGCGTGTTCTGTACCAGGACGGTGTTCCACCGTAAAGTCCATTCCCTGTAGGGAGATGGACCACCTCAGCAGTTTTGGATTCTCACCCCTCATTTGCATCAACCATCTGAGGGGCCTGTGGTCTGTCTGAACCCGGAAGTGAGTCCCAAACAGGTATGGTCTCAGCTTCTTCAGTGCCCAGACCACAGCAAAAGCTTCCCTTTCTATGGCACTCCACCTCTGTTCCCTGGGGAGTAGTCTCCTGCTAAGAAAGACTAAAGGCTGATCCAGGCCCTCTTCGTTCAGTTGTGAGAGCACCGCTCCCACACCATGCTCTG